>JAVSCE010006502.1:0-59880 GCA_032199065.1 Smutsia gigantea
ACCATCTGCCTGGGCCGAGGGGGTGGGCCAGGTGGTCCACTACTGCTGCACGGGCACGCATGGTGACCACTCTTGTGAATCTTGGTGGCATGGAGCGGGGGTAAATGAATGAACTGATAAATAACCATGGGAACGTCCTGCAATCCCCACCTCTGGCCCAGTGGTCTTTGATGTCATTATTCTGGACACGGCTCCTGGTGGTGGGCAGGGGAACTTTGTATGCGCTCAAGGAGGTCTCTACATTTTCATGGCAAAGTCCCCTTCTGCTCTCTGGGTTGCATGTCTCATGGGCGGGGGGCAGCACCTCCGTGGGCAGGGAGCCTGGCTCCCTAAGCTGAGGCTGGGGCCCTGTCCTGGGCAGGGTGGGGTCTTCAGATGGGGCGGCGGGGCATTTGGGAGGCTGTGCTTGTCTGTCCTTGCGAGGGACTGCCCTGCCTCTGTGGCTGCCTTGGGGAGGGCTGGCGCTCCATGTCCCACCGTCCTGGCCGCCAGGACACACAGGGGTTAAGCCTTTTCTGCATCTGGCACCCCAGGCGATAGTTTTCATGTATATTTGTTTGTGGCCAGAAGTCGTCATGGACCAGGGCTACCGCGACCTTGACTTTTCCCTGACACTTACAATTATTGCCGCCCCGGGGACTCATTTTCTGTGCGGCCACCTGCTGACCCGGGCAAACACCAGTTTCAGGCATCATGCCTCCTGCCAGCCTGTGCTGTCCTTCCCACATGGCCCTGCCAGAGGGCCATGCTCTCCCCAAGACGTGCTGCCCCCCACCCCCCGGCCCAGGACGTGCACAGCAGCGGGTGGCTTAGGCCCCCAGCACAGTATCTGCCCCAAAGATCCACTTAGGGTGCTGTTTTCCTCCCATGCTGTGTGCCACAGTGTGGATGGGACACTTGGCAGCAGACCGATCAACTGGCCCCACAGAACCTCACTGCACCCCCAGACCCATCCCTCCCGGCACCTCGGCTGTCCCCGCCAGAAATGGCTTTCCTGGTTAATGTTACCTGGTGTGGAACCCTCTGAGTCTGGGGCCGGGAAGGCGGAGAGGGGGAGGGGGCACGGAATGGTGTGGAATGTGTTTCCTCCCTGACTCTGTGTTGCTCCTTCCTGGATGAGACACGTACCCCCCAGTCCAGCCCATTCAGGCACCCCTTCCCCCAGCACCCCTGTCACCCACCTGGTTACCCACGCCTTCAGGCCCACACCTGGGGCCCACTTAGATATCACCCTCTGGGGGCAGCGGCCACCCCTCAGCCCCAATGCCAACTTGGGGGTGGGAGGGTGCTGGAGTTAGAGCTGCCCTGGGCAGGGCAGGGGCCTGGCCTCTCTTTGGAGCTCGCCTCCATGCTCCTGACATCAGTGCTTGCCCCAGCCCCTTTGTGACCCCAGACCTGGGACCCACTGCCCAGGAGGCCCCTGCCAGCTGCCCCTCAGGGCTTCAGGAAGCTGCCCACCAGCCCCCATCCCCGGCTGTGCCCCGGTCAGCCCAGTGCAGTGGCCGGTGGAGACCCTCTGAGGAGTAGGCCCTGGAGAGGCAGAGACTCTGCCTACCCCCACGTGTCAGCTGGGGCCCGGCTCACCCTAAGGGGGCTCCTGGAGAATGAGGGGTGAGTCCTGGGGGCTGGGGCACCGTGGCTGCTCCGCCCCACCCTGTTTGCACTGTGGGACTCCAGAGACAGGGGCCCCTGCACCCGCTGCCTGGGGGTTCCCAACAGCCTTTGCGGGGGCAGGGAACTGACTTCTCAGAAGTCTGGGCCCCGAGTGCTCCCCTGGCCATGCCTCCTCCCTCTGACCGTGCTGTTTACCAAAAAGCTGGCATTTCTCACTGGAGGTTGGGACCCCTGCCTGTGACCTGGGAGTGGACCAACCATCTCCCCCTGGGTCCTGTGAGCCCCCCAAGCGCCCACAGGGGACTGCCCCAAATGCCCCTGCTGATCTCCCTAAACTCTTGGTGGTCCCGCCCTGCAGGGGCCTGGCATGGGGTCACCACTCCTGTCCCTGACCCTGAATCAGGTTGAAGGCTAGGCCCCGATGTCCCCTCTGCTGCTTGTCTGCCACCCCATCCAGGAGTCACTTCCCCAGGCCACGTTACCCATATCACTGCTGCCCTTCCTCCCTCCTCCCTCCCCCTGGGCCAGACCACTGAGCTGTCCTCAGAACTGGTAGGGCGGTGGGGCTGCCAGCCTCAGCCTGGGTCTCTGGGGGTGGCCCCAGTCCCACCTGATGGCCTAGCCTGGTGGGTGGCTCGCTCTGGCTTGTGTCCCCACCATGCTCCCACCCTCCCCTCCTGGCACAGCTGGGTCTCACTGGACTTTACGTCCCATTTAAATGCAGCTGTGGCCATGTGGGAAGGACCCTTTGTGTGGGACTGGACGTTTGTTCTCTGCTCTGCATCACTCATCAGTCTGCCACCCGTGTGCTAACCTGCAGGCACATTCAGTGCCCCCAGGTGTGGAGGGGCCCCAGGCCCAAAGCAGGGGATTCCTGGTCTCCCCGGGCAGCCTGAGAGGCCCCAGAACCGAGCAGCGTGCAGGTGGATCTGCAAGAGGAGCAGCCCTTTGCTATGGTCAGCGGGAGAGTGGCGTTGCTGCGGGATGGACTGTGGAGCAGGGCCACAGGCTGCCGCCCCCACGGGCACTCCCAGAACTTCCCTGCCTCATGTTTGGGTCATGAGGCCTGATGTCCGAGTTATTTGTACTGATCACCACACACTTAGTGGCTTAAAGCAACTCACATTTAGCGTCTCACCGTTACCAGAGGTCAGGAGCCCTGCCTGGCTTGGCTGGGACCTCGGCTCGCGGCCTCATGAGACTGCAGCCCAGGGGTGTTGGCCAGGCGACTTCTCATCTGTGGGCTCGGCTGGGGAGGGATCCCCCTCCAAGCCCACACCGGGTGCTGACATTCAAAACCTTGTGGTTTTGGGACCAAAGGGCTCATTTTCTTGCTGAGTGTCTACCAGGGGCCACTCCGTGTCTAGAGGCCACCCTGTGTCCCCTGCCCCAGGGCTCCCATGGTGTGCAGCCCACCACCCCAGGGCTGGAAGGGACGGTCGCTCCGGTCAGCTCACAGGTCCTCCTTACTGGAGGGGAGCTCGTCCGCAGAGTGGCTGGCTGTCACACTCGGCAGGCCAGCAAGTCACAGTTCTGCTTGCCCTTAGGAGGAGGGAGTGACACATGAGGGTGAGAGCCCAGCAGCATCTCCAGGTGCCAGTCTTGGGGAAAAGCCACCACCACTGGGGCCATGTGTAGGGCAGCATGGCCAGAGGGTCCAGGGTGGCTTGGATAGGAGGTGGAAGTGACCTTGGAGTTGGAGATGGGGGTGGCCTCCCCCATCACCCACTCCTGTATCCCCTCCAGCAGACGCCACCTCCCCTGAGGGCAGGTGAAAGGGTGTCATCTCTGTCCCCAGTGCCCAGGGACACAGCAGGGGTGCTGGAGTTGCTCCAGGCAGGGCAGCCGTGTGCAGTTGTGAAGGACGCCGCTCTGCACGGAGACACGGAGCTGGGCAGTGACTGGACCCTTCCCTCGGCCCCCACGCAGTGAGGCAGGTTGGGAAGTGGTGTAGGGCTTCTTGGCCTCCCTCCAGCTTCTACCCTCCAGTCCCTGAGCCACTTACTGGAGCTGCAGCCCTGGGAAGGCAGAGGGTCTTTCCAGCTGGGGGGCTGGGCCACATCATGGACTCTGGGGCTGCCAGGTTCAGGCTGCCAAGGGCTCTTCAGGGGAAATCATTCTCCGCAAGTAGCTTGGGAGCATGCATGGGGGACGGTGTGAGGTGCTGCCAGGAAGGTGGTGTGGGGAACCTCCTCCAGGGGCCCTGAATTGGGCAGGCCGTCCTGTCCCTGTCCCTGCCCTGAGGACAGTGTTGGAAGCCGACCCTGGCTGGCCTGGGCAGTGGTGGCTGCAGCCCTGATGGAGGGCCCTACAGACACCCAAGGCCACACAGGCCACTGGGCGCAGCCGGCCCTGAACACTTGGGGGTCATTCCTGTGGGTGGGCCCTGGGGCTGAGCCCGAGCAAGGCACTGAGTGTGGACAGAGAAGCCACTAGTCTGGGGCCGGGGACCCCACAAAGAGGTGCAGGAGGTAAACTCAGGAACCGTCCAGGTAGGGGTGGCCAGGCCAGAGAGAGCAGGGGTGAGGTCCCACAGCCACAAGGCCTGCGGGCCAAGCTGCGGGAGGCCACGGCCTGTGTCAGAGCTTCTGTGGGGTGGGTGAGGGGAGGACGGAGGAACAGGTGAGGCGTTGGCCGGCGGAGGCCCCACCACCCTGCAAAAGCAGTCTGGGCGGGTGGTTCTGAAAGCCTGGCTGGGCTGGGGGTTGGGCTAGGGTGAGGCGGGGGCCCTTTGCTGTAAAGGGTGGGCCTTCCAGTTGGTACCCCAGTAGCAGTGCAGGAGAGGTGGGCCCCTGCTATCAGCAGCTTCAACCAGGGGCCCACCCAAGGCTCACATCCCAGAATAAGAGTGTGGAGGCCACAGGCCTGGGTTCCTCGTGGTACCCTCCTGGAGTGGTGGGCTCCTTATAATAAGACCTGAAAGGGTCCCAGGATCCATGACGCCCCAGGCCCCGGGCCACCCCTCTTTGGGCTACACCTTCCATGGGGACACTGGGTCTGAGATGGGACAGCTCCCTGAGAGGTGCTTATCATCCAGATGGCCCAGGCACTTCCCCACTGACCCCTTGCAGGCCTGTGTTGATTTCTACTTAAAGTCTCGTGGCCAGGAGCCCCTGGGGGTGGGGAGAGGGGCCATTCTGCCATGCTAATAGAGCTATGCATATTGGATGAGCTTGTCAGCTGAGACTGGCAGTTAATGAGCCTGGTGGGGTCCCGGGCTGCCCACGACCTGTCACCGTCCAGCGTAGCGGGCAGCCTTGGGTGTTGCATCCCTGGCCTTCAGATGCACGCCCAGAAGGAGGTCTGTGTGGGCACCTGGCCCTGGAGGGGAGGGACTCGCCCCTCCTGGGGGGCTGCTGTGAATGATGCCTTGGTCCTGGAAGCCACCTGACCCAGCTCCCAGTCTCTCCAGCTGCGAGGGCGCCCACGCCCCGAGCTTGGCTGCAGGCCCCTTCACGGCAGCTGCCCCACAGGGGCATGTGAGGAGGGGACCGGAGAATCCATGAATCCACGCTGGGCCTCAGTCCAGGCCTTGTGCAGACTGCAGAATGAGCGGTGGCTTTTACTGCTCATGGAGGCCCTGCGCCAGGGCGCCACGGGACACAGCTGTCCAGGCGCCTGATTCCCTGCAGGGTGTCTCCCCCGTAGATGGCTCTGAATGGTAGGGGCACGCGGCCGCCAAGATCAGGGGGCCTTGGCAGGGCCGCCCCCTGGGCATCTGGGGGCTTCTGGCTGGCCTCCCTGCAACATGGATGGTCTCTGAAGACAGACAGGAGACTCGGCTGCCTCTGGTCAGGCCTGTGGCCCCAGGGCTAGTGGCTGGGACATGGGAAGCGGGCGGCCTGGGAAGGGGCAGTCTGCGGGAAGGGGTCGATGCCGGCCCTGCACTTCTTCCTCCCAGGGCCTCCTGGAAACCATAAGCATGGAGTCTTCAGTCAAGGGCAGTGTGTCCACTCTGGGCTGACCCTGACACTGTGTGGATGCGTCCCTTCTGGCCCCAGAAGGACGAGGCCCTGGATGCCTCTCTGTCTCCATGTGCCCTGGCGGCAGTGCCTGGGGCCAGCCATGGGCTCCTTTGCCCCGCCGCTGGTGAAAGCACAGATCCTCAGCGTGTCCACCCAACACATTCTGCTCCATGCCCAGAGGTCCTGGGACTGAACCCCCTTCTTAATGCTGCCATGAGGCACTGCCAGCGGACGGAACGTCCCGTGTGGCCAGACTGGTGGCGGGGGGTTAGGGTGGACTAGGGCAGGGGTGGGAGATTACTGGGGCTGTGCCCCCAAAGGCCACTGGGTCCAGCAATGGCCATGCAGGTCTGGGCTCCTCCCCATGCCTGACCCACGGGCCGGCCCCAAGGCTCCCCGACTCCACCCTTTGTAAATGGTGGGCCAGTGTTTGTGGGGTGGGCTCAAAGGTGAGGCTGAGTGACAGAATCTGACAGAAAAATATTTCTCTTTCTTTTTATGCCAAAGAACCCTAGAGTTTGGGATCCAGGGAGGGCATGGGCATCTGGTTCCCCCTCTTCCTATTCAGGCAGGAACCAGGCCTGCGGAAGGAAGCTGTCCCCACCAGGATCGCAGGGTGCCATGGGCGCCCGCCACTCAGTGTTCTGAGAGTGTGTGCTGGGTGCGGGGTGGTCAGGCCCCTGCACAGAGCCCCGCACGGAGGGAGTGGGGCCTCCATGCAGGCTGGGGAAGCACTGGTACCGTCTGGCTGGGCATGGGTCCTGTGTGGTCTGGGGGCTCCACACGCCCTCTCCCCACCCCGTCCCTCCTCCTGTGGACGTGCCTCCTGTTCTGACCAGTCGCCCACCTGTAACAACCTGAGGGCATCGTGACGGCCCAAGTCCCCGGGGGTGTCTGATAGATGATGAATCAGAGGTCAGTGCGGGGGGCCAGGCTTCCTGCTGAGGGTCTGGGGTCGGGTGGCAGGGGGCCAGGGAAAGGGAGAGGATTTTGGCCCACAAGGCTTCTGCCCAGCTGTCCCCTGAGGGTGTCCCCTGCAAAGCCCAGGGAGGACAGGCCCTGCCCCCAGACCTCCCCTGGGGTCACAGGCTAAGCAGGTGGCCCCTAACCCTCTCTCAGCCTGTCTGGGGGGAGCGAGGCCACAGCGGAGCCCTCTCCTCTCGGGGTGCATGTCAGTTTCTGGGGGCTGTCCCCACAGAGCACCACCAATGTGGTGATCAAACAATACCAATTAATTTGCTCACAGTCCTGGAGGTCAGATGACAGAGAGCAGTGTCCTTGGACCCCACCCTCTCCAAAGGCTCTGGGGGCGGGCCCTTTCTGCCTCTCGCGGCTTATCAGGGCCCCGGCGGTCCTGGTGTCACGTGCCTGTCCCTGTCCCTGTGTCTCTTGTAAGGACCCTGCCACTGGCCCAGGGCTGCCCTAGTGCCCCGTGGCCTCACCCTGACCCACCTGCAGCCACCCTGCTTCCAAATCAGGCCAGGTCGTGGCTCCGGGGTTGGGACTTGGACGTGTTTTTTTCCGAAACACAGTTCAACCCACAACAGGGTGGTCACTGAGTCCCCCTGGGTTAGGGTCCACAGGGGCCCCAGGGAGCCCTACACCCTCCCTTGAGGGTGCCAGGGGGACGGGGTGCACCCGATGAGGCTTGTGTGGCGCTGGGCAGCTGGGGAGGTGGGCCCGGGCCGGCTGGCTTCAGGGGGGCCCCAGGCGTGCTCAGCGGGGCGTCTGTGGACAGAGCCGGCACAGTGCTGCCTTTCTGCAGGTGGAGCAGCGCCCGCAAGGGCGGCTGGGAGGGATGCAAGCTCCCCCTCGGGTCTGGGGGTTCACACCTGCCTCACCTCCTTCAGACGCTCTGGCCGGGCTGGATCCAGCACTATAAACGCACAATGCCCAGGTACCCGGGATTCAGGGAGACAGGCGGCCCCACTTAGGCGAAAGCCAAGTTGCTTGTCTGAAATCACACATCCACTGCCAGGTTGGTCTGGCAGCCCTGGTGCAAGTCTGATCCGGATCCAGCCACCTGTGTCCACTCAGGACACCGGGAGGAGCTGGGCCCAGGTGAGAGGCCCTCCCTCGGCGGCTGCGTGGCTGGGACCCTCGAGCCTGCTCTGTTCCCTCTCCTGGAGGGGTCACAAGGCAGGACTGGGGGGTTCTCTAGGTTGGGGGCTGGCAGGAAGGGAGGCCTTTCCTGTGGGTTCAGGTCAGGGTGGCCGTGGCCTGGGCAGCGGGGTTGGTGGGGAGGGATGGGTCAGCCACGCCTTCCACACAGGGTTCAGACTGCCTGGGAACCACCCCTGACCCCGCTGGCCCCTGCCCCCGCCCAAGCATGTGGCTGGGCTCCTACGGGCCTGGGACTTCAGGCAGGCCCCTCAACCCCTTCCGGGCCCTGAGACAGCACTGAGGCCCAGGTGGGGCCGTGCAGATGGCCCTGGCGGTGCACCACGCCTGTTGAGGCCTCAGTGCTGGGCGTCTGCTCGTCTGGTGGACCTGAGACCAGCCTGTGCCCCGCTTGGGCAGGGTGGGGGTAGCCCACCCGCCCACCAGCCCCGGAGGGCCTCAACGCAGGCGCTGCGGAAACGCCTCACCGCTGCCATGGGGACCCGAGCTGAGCTGGGCTCCTGAAGCCGTCGCAGCTGATCCGTGGAGGCCAGACCGTCTCTGGGAGAGAAATATGGAAGCAATTACTCAGAGAGCCGTCGTTCGAGCAATTCCCAAAGAGACACCAGGGCCGGTCCTTGCGAAGCCTCGTGCATGGCGCCCTGATGAGGCAATTAAGGCACGGATCTTCCGACTTTGATCTCGATGGGGTAATTTTTACAAAAACATCACGGAGTGATAGATACCCATAACTCAGGGTCCTTAATTGTACTTAATTTGTTTGGAATACGAATGTGCATTTAATTAAACCCCAACTCGGCCCGCATGCTTCAAGCAGGGCTGTCAAGGAAAATTAAGACCCAGTTTGCTTTCAGAGTTACTGGTTTTTATCAGGCAAGGACAGCGGTCTTGGAACAGAAGGTTAAAGATAATTAGGCTGCGAGCTACAGCCGAAGAAAGTGGAGAGAAGGCATCACTGCCAGGAGGGGGTGGGGAGGCTGTGGACAGGCCCGGGGCCTGTCCAGACCCAGGAGTGCAGGGAGGGCGGCTTGCCCAGGGGTGGGACTGTGTCCACAGCAGGGGTCTGCCCAGGGCGTCCCAGCCCACTGAGATCCTATCTCTTGGGACCTGCTTCTTGGCCTGAGGGTGTCTGGGGAATTCCACCAGATGTCCCTGCCCACTGCTCAGATAAGAGGTGGGAAGGCCGAGGCACAGCGGCAGCCTGGCCTGCTCCACGGGCTCCGTCCCCAGCCAGCCAGACATCTGCCACAGGCCCTGCTGTCAGTAGCTCTCTGGGGAAGGCCGTGTGGTGAGTCTGACCACAGGCGTTCCCATCCAGGGGACTTAAATGTCACCCTGCCAGATGGGCAGGGTCCCAGTGGCCAGCAGCAGTCCCTCATGGCTCTGGCCAGTGCTGTCTCGGCTCCTTCCTGGCTAGGGAGGCGGCTTCCTCTAGAGATGGTGCTCTCCACGCACCCTGCTCCCTAATTCCGAGGGGTGGCATGACCGGGTCAGTGACACCCCATTGACAGCTGCCATTCATGGGCTTGTGAGTAACTGTCCTTTCAGGTCAAGAGATTAAGTAACTTGCTAAGATTGAGCCAGTGACTGGAGGACATGGGTTCAAACCCCAGGGCCTGGGGCCCCCCCCATGTGGTTTGCCGTGGGTTACCACCTCAACCAGAGGGGCTCTATGTCAGGGCCCCTGGAGAGTCAGGCCCTCCCCCTGGAAGGACACCTCGCTTTGCTGGAGGCGTCTCCCTGGGCCAGCCTGGTGGGTAGGAGCCCAGGCCTGGTCCGACGCTCAGGAAGGCTTCCAGTTCCACAAGAAGCAGCCGATGAGGGCAGGTGGCTTGCAGGGTGCTGGTCCAAGGGCAGGCTGCAGCAGATGGCACGGGTGGCTCGCCGCACCTCTGGCTGCCCTCCGTCCATGCACACTGTCCACGCGTGTGTCATTCTCCAGACAACACCCACAGCCCGCTGACCCTTCTGCCTAGCCAGACGCAGTCACCCACTGGAGGAACAAAGGCACCTTTACTCTCTCGTAAAAGGGGAGACCAGTCCTGGCGGCCATGACATCTGTTTCCTGGTGGTGTTCCTCTCTGGGCAGCTAGTTTCTCTTCCAGGTCAGTTATGATGCACACTTTGTGTATATTTGACTAAATATTTGTATGTGAACACTGTAGTGTGCACAATAAATTTCCCAGCTAAGCACGGCTAACAATCTATTGGTAAAATCTTAATGGAAAAGGCAAATGGACGAAGAAAGGGACCAGTATGCACACACACACACTTGTGTGTATAGGAAAGCATGCAAGTGCACACGGCAGCTGTAGCTGAGGCTCCCGCCTGGTCCCGTGGCCCGGTCCACCTGCACTCCTGCGCCCTTTGCCCTGGCGCAGCCCCTCGGCTGGTCTGGGTTCTCTCCCTGTTCCTTTGTTTGCTCTGTTCTCCATTGACTTCACCACCCCATGGGGAAGTGCCAGGAGCCGCCCCGGGTCCAGCCTCGTCTGCACTGGAGCAGCGCCAGCCACGCCAGGGTATGGAGTTCTGCCGTGCAGCTGGCCCCCTGGTGCACGGAGCCCCACAAGGCCGAGTGCCCATCTCTAATCCAGCAGAACCACTGACATGCCACCTGGTGGAAACGTTCCTCCCCAGCAGCCAGGGTGCCTGAACCAGCAGAGTCCAAAGTCTCATGGACGGGCAGAAAGGCTCCTGGGGACAGGTCAACTCTGGGGCCTAGGAATGTGGCTCAGGGAGGGAGCCCGGTGACTACCTGTGGTGTCAGGATGTGAGTCACCCCGAGCCAGAGGCCCAGCCTGTCAGGGTGGCAGTCCAGCTGGTCCTCTCGCTGTCATCAGTAGGCCTGGCACGGCGACAGGGTAACTTGTAGGGGCAGAGCCACTGCTGCAAACTCGTACTGTGAATGACATCCTTGGTGGGAAGCAGTGGTGCGTGGAGCATGGTGAGGGTGGGTGACGCCTGATGCACTATTAGTGAACGCCATGGACACTGCTGTCCAAAGTATTTGGGGTAGGGGAGGCAAACCCCGATCCAGGAGGACCATGTACTGCCCCCCACCCTCCAGGGTAATCAGCCAGGCACCAGTGGGTGGCACAGATTCCCAGGGAAGTGTGCCATGCGACGGCCCCAGCGGCTTCTGCTTTGGGCAGGTCAGTCACACGGCAGAGGTGCTGGAATTCACTTTGGACAGATGTCCATGTCAAGGGACTTGCACATGACCTTCTCTCCTGGCTGCTGTGGCAGATGACCACCAGCGGGCCCCACTCCCTCCTAAGACTCTGGGGGAGGTCTCCCTGCCTCTGCTGGTGGCAGAGACCCTGGGCGTCCCTGGCTGTGGCTGCACGCCTCCAGCCTCTGCTTCGGGTGTCACTTGGCATTTTCCTCTTCTTATAAGGACACCAGTCATCTTGACGAGGGGGTCGCCCTAGTGACCTCATGTTAACCTGGCTACACCTGCCAAGACCCTGCCCAGAATCAGATCACCATCACAGGTCCTGGGTGTAAGAACCTGCACATCTATTTTTGGGGGACACAATTTAACCCACAGCAACCACTGTCCCTGCCACCTGCCACGGTGGCCACTTTGAGAAGCTCTGGGGTGGCAGCGGCGACAGTAAGTGGACCCCACGTGGTTTTGCTTGCCTGGATTTTGGCAGCCTCCTGCAGTGGGCACCAGCAGGGGGTGTCAGCATCCTCACCCGCTTAAGGCCCGACCCACGTCCCTCCCTTCTCTCTCACTTTGGAGGATCCATGATTAGACCCTGGGCCCCCAGGTCCCTAAATTCCCATGGGTTCACCACCCACCCTCTGGTACATAGGGGGCTAAAGAAGGCATCCAAGTCGTTTGCCAATTCCTGGTCGTCAGGATCCATTGACATGACATCCTGTTTGGAGAGACCAGTGCGAGGCTGCCTGGGGACCTCTGGGTGGCCGAGGCCTTTGGGGACGAGATGACAGCAGCGAGCAGATCCCAATGCACATCCGAGGCAGGACGTGAAGGTGACATCACACCTGCTGGTGGAAGCGTCTGTTTAGGGGTGCATGTGTGACCCGTCACAGCCTGGGCCGTCTGCCACCTGGGCCGTCTGTGGGGCCGGGTTGATATTCCCGGTAGGATGTCCACAGTTGGAATTGGGGTCACCTCCCAATTCAGCTGAATAATCCAGGTCAGTGGTTCTCATGGGTGGCAGGTCCTCCTCCAAGGGGGTGTCTGGCAGTGTCTGGGGATATTCATGGTTGCCACAGCCCCAGGGCTCACACACATTTAGTGTGTCTGGGGCCGAGCTGCTGAGAGCCTGAGGTCTCTGGGGCAGCACAGAGGTCGGTTCAGAGTTTGTTCTTGTAACGGTGTTTGAGGACCCTTCCTCGAGGTGCCTGCCTGCCCCTAGCCTGGGGCTCTGACTGTGACTGGCTCCGGGGGCCCTGGGTGACAGGCGTGACCTCCCGGGGTGACGACTCAGGGCAGAGACAACCTGGTGTGTGGACCAAGTCATAGACTGTTGGGCCACCTGCCCGCTTTATCCTTAGAGATGCCAAGGTCAACCAGCTGTGACAAAGGGCACAAAACATCCCGACTGTCACTTCACCCCTGCCCGAGGGTTCTTGTCCTCAGCGGGTCAGTGGCCTGTCCTCTGCTACTTCAGCAGGCCGTCATTCCCGCTGGGCTGGGATCCACCCCAGGGAGGGTGACGGCTGCAGCGACTCCCCCGAGGCATCCAGTCTCACCCCAGGACACACGAGTGTGACCAGCTGGGCGAGGTCTGTGTAGGTCGAGGTCTTGAGGTGGGTGGGGCCCTAAACGCCATCACGCCCTTGCAGGAGGGAGCAGACAGACAGAGGACACAGAGGACGGGGCCAAGTGAAGGTGGAGCGGAGATGTGGCCGTGCTGCTCTTGAAGCCTGGGACGCAGGCCACTCCCAGCAGCTGAAGACTCTCCCCTGGTGCCTCCGAGGGAGGGCGGCCCAGGAACACTGATTCCGGGCATCTGGCCTCCAGGCTGTGGGTGAGTTTCTGTGGCTTCAAGTCCCCCGTTCGTGGCGCCTCATCCCAGGGGCAGCCGTGACCCTGGGACTCCCTCACCACATGCTTCCCCTTGCCCGCCGGGAGGCTCCAGGCCCTCTGCTGGGTGGGCGGGCCCTGGCGTGCACGCTGCCCTCAGTCCTTCCTGGCTCTGGGTTGCGTCTTCCTGTCCACATCTGGCAGAAACGTTCTGGCCTCTCACCTCAGCTGCTGGCCACTGCTGAGTCCGGATCGGTCGGCCAGCAGGCCGAGCTCTGGCGGCAGTTTGTGACCACCATCTCAGGGGAGCGAGCCCATCTGCAAGCTTAGATGACATCAGCGCATCCCATCCTGGGCACAACCCCCATAAGTGGGCTCGCAGGTGGTTTCCTAGAAATTTTTGTAGCAAAGCCTTTGTGTCTTGTGACATTTACGCCACAGCCTCCTGGGTCTGCTGTCCCTGGGCCCCTGGAGTGGCAAGAGGGGAGACTAGGACCCCCCGAGACGAGGTTGGCGCATGGCCTCCCCAGTGCGGGAGGCCAGTTTCTCAGATGTGGGGTTGGGTTCTCTTCTGGCGAGAGCCGCGGAGAGGTGCAGAGGGCCAGGACTGCACCTTTGCCCCTCAAACGCCCCACTCCACACTGGTGCCCAGCCCTCCCTCGGCAGCGCCGGGATCTCACAGGGTTTGCACTGTGTCCACAGCCTTACCTGCCATCAGTTCAGGTTGTTTTCCGGGACCCCATCCCTGGGCTGCAAGGTGTGGGGTCATTTTTGGGCCAGTGCTGCAGGTGTCAGCCCTCGGATGGTAACTGGAGCCCGTCGCTCTCCTGCCAGTCATCCAGGGTGACCGGAGGCAGCACCGCCTGCGCTCCGCAGTCACCACTCCTATTGTCTGGGTCAAATGCCACCACCACTTGGTCCCCAAGGCACGTACTTCAGAAGGAATGCAATCACAGCCAGACATGGGTGACGAGGTCATTAAGTGCAGGGCACAGCCCACCAGCATCCCACCCTTCCTTGCAAGGACATCCCTGAGCAATCCCGGAGCCCCAGCTTGGACCCCTGGTCACTCCTGGCACCAGGTACCAGCTGGTGCTCAGCTGGGAAAACCAGAATGGCCCTGTGTGTTTCCGTGGGTACCAGCTGCTCAGGCCCTGGGGGACAGATGTGGGAAGCGGCCCCACCCCAGGCCCCAATGACCGGCAGCTTCTGGGCTGCGAGGTGGTGGGCCCACCTGTTAGGCCCTCACAGAATGGGTCCCCCCTTCACACCGGCTCAGTGCCTGGTGTTGGCCGCACGTGCTCGAGGCCTTGGGGCTGGAGGCTTCTCATCATTCAGTGGGAGGAGCCCCCTGACTTCCAGTCCAACCAGCCCAGGCTCTCCCCATCCCAGCCCCTCTATTATCCAGGTAGATCTCACAGGCCGGAAGCACACACATGCCCCTTGAAAGGGTTCTTTAGCTACCCGGCTCTCTCGCTCGCAAAGAAAGACATGAGAACTCCGTCAGCGTGATTTTATTCCCTGTAAGACAAAGAGGCAGAGTGGCTGTCTCGAAAGAGAGAGAGCAGCTGCGGCAGCAAGGGGGGAGCTGCTTATATAGGAATTTAGGGCCTTGGTGAGTGGGATGGTGGCCTTGAGACTTCTGAAAAACAGAAACTGTTGCAGACGATAGGGAACTTAGAAACTGCTGTGGGGAACTTAGAAACTGCTGTAGACCATAGCTGTACGTGATAAGGAGCTGCTGCGCCCGGAGGCAGTTCAAGGTCGTGTGTTAAAGGGAACCTAACGCCCCTGCCCCCAGATCAAGCCACAGGACATCTCCACACCCGGGACGTGCCCAGGCAACCACCTCTGGGCGGGCCACCTCTGCCCTGATGCCAGCTGATGGCCATGGTCCTGGCTTCGCACAGAGGGTCCTGCAGGGCATGTCTGCCCATCAGGGTGCCTGTGGGCTCCCCCGACGCTGTCTGCAGGGCACTGACCGCTGTGTGGTATGTTCCTATTGTATGTGCTGATCCTTGGTGTCCCCACCAGAGGGGACCCTCTGTGAGGCAAGGGGCTGCGTCAGCCTGTCCCTCTGCTTCCGGGGACCTGCCTTGGGGCCTGCTGCCTGGGAAACGTTTGCTGAGTCAATGAACGAGTGAGGGCTGCAGACACACAGGGGGCAGGTCCATGGGGTGCCCAGAAAGCCCCGCTGGTGGTGGGAGGGGTGGGAGCAGGTGCAGAGTCCCTCATGCTGGCCATATAGGCCTCGGACCCCAAGGTGCTTCGTCAGCTGATTGGTAAATTAGGAAGTAATGCCTCAAGACGCCCGACCGGACGGAACTCAGACAGGCGCCATCTCCCACCTCCCAGCGCGCCTCCCTCGCGTGAATCCCTGTGCCGCTCTGGGTGACTGCGGGCCAGGTGGCCTCGCCAGCCCCCGAAAGGCATTGGGCCCCGTTCCCAGGGTGCTATGAGATAACCCTTGTGGGTGCGTGTGGGAAACATTCGTTTGGACGTAAGCCAGAGGATCCAGTGTGTGCATAGGACGCCCCTTTGTGTAAGCTTGGTGGGTGGGTCTTTCTCTGTCAAGCCATGCCCGTCTTCTGGCAGCCAGTAGTGGCTCTGGTCCTGATGGGGATGGGAACAGCTCCCCGCAGCTGGCTGGGGACGCAGGAAGCCTGCTGCGGTCTCCCTGTCGGCCCTGTCTGTCCCCAAGTCATTGCCCACGACGCAGCCTGAGTCCAAGAAGGGAGCTGCTTGCACGAGTCCTCTGCCACTTCCCTTACTCCTCAGGCCAGGGACAGCCCGGGGTGACCGGCCCTCAGGCTTGTGTGGTGGGGGGCGGCTGCGGACACTGTCCCCTTCTGCCAGCCGCTGGTGCGCAGACTCCGTGGCAGACAGAGGCCCTGACAGATCTTGGGAATGTTGGGGGCCCTGACCACTCAGCCGCCACCCAGGCTGGGCAGACTGGGACCAAGCGGAGGGACGCCCCACGACCCAGGACGGGGCAGCCCTGCCCACAGGGTTCACAGCTCCTGAAATCCAGCCCTCCCTGTGGTCGCCGACGCTGGGTGCTGTCGAGCCCCACAGCAACGGGGCAGGCGGGCGGCAGGGCCATCAGAGCTTGTGAGCACCTGCCTTGGGAGACGGTGAGTGGCCAGATGGTGCCCTGGGACCCCTTCAGACCTATTCTCCTCCTCAGCCCTGCCCTGTGTCCCTCAGGAGGCCGGCCTTCAGGGCCACCTTGCCACAGGGCTGACATTTGGTTTCCCGTGGGATTTGGCCAAGGAGAGGCCCCGGCAGGTGGTCGGGGGACAGAGGGGGCCACTCCCTCCTTCGCAGGCCGGGTCAGGGGAATAAGGCGCAGTGGCAAGGTGTCGCAGTCCCTCAGCCCGGTCCAGGTATCACGGTCCCCCTGCCTCTGCAATGGCCCTGCACAAGCCCTGCTCCCTGTCCCTTGCTCCTGGGCCTCCTCTCCTGCCAGGACTCTGACTGGCAAGGTGGTTTGAGGACTGTGCCCAGATGCCCCTGACTCTTCAGGGCCTGGACAGTCACCGTCCTGTTCCTCTACAACAGCTCGTGGGGAGGCTGCCTGGGGCTCCGTGACAGCCTCCCACCAGGAGGGGGGCAGTGCCCTCTGCCTGCAGCTGGGCCCCTCCACAGGGTGCACCCCTGAATCCATGGTGTGCACGGGGGCCCCCAGCTCAGTTGTGAGCCGCTGTGGGGCAGACCCCTTCCTGCAGGTGCCCCTGGCTGCAGTGAGCACAGGCCTCAGCTGTGGGTGAGTCTGTCTCTACCCAGGGGATCTCCTGGGGCGCAGGGACTTACCTGGTGTGCCCTTTGTAATGATGTCATTGCTGCTTGAAGTCTGCCATTCCTGGGCTTCATCCTGTACCCCAAAAACGTCAGTAGGTGCTCGACACAGAAGTCTCAAAATAGTGATTATTTGTTGTGCATGCTGGTTGAGCTCAAGCAATCAACAATCCCGACTGGTTTTGTTGGGTCTGGAGGTAAGGGGGCCGGGGCTCAGCCATCTCTTTGCAGCAGCTTTGCCAGCCACCCCACAAGTGCTGAAGGAATCCAGGTCAGGCCTTGGACCTGAGGGTGTTAGGCCCACGTCCAAACTGCCTGAGATGGAGCTGTGTCTGGCTAAGCCCCGGGCTGCTGTGTGCTGGCATCATGCAGAGGTCACGGGGCAGCAGAGGGGTCAGGAGCAGGGCTCCACCTGGCTGTACTTGGGCCCCATGTCACCTCAACCCGTTGCTTTGCCATCCAAGCTTGCAAAACGGGCACCATCAGGATACCCACCTCAAAACTCAGGTGCAGAGTCCTGAGTTAAGGAAGCCAGTCTGGGAAGGCCACACGCTGCATGGTGCCAGCTCCATGGGCATCATGGGAAGGCCCATCTATGGAGGTGGTAAGGAGATCCGTGGTCGCGGGGACAGGAAGGGGAAGGATGAGCAAGCAGAGCCCAGAGGATGTCCAGGCGGAGGACTGTCCCGGGGGTGCAGTGGTGGGCACGTGCCTCTGTGCCTCTGTGCGTGCCCACAGAATGCCCAGCACCAAGTGTGGCCTACAGTAGACTGTGAGCTCTGGTGGACAGACATGCCAGCTCTCCAGATGCCCCATGGTGGGGATGCTGGGAACGGAGGCCATGTGTGGAGGGTGCAGAGGGTATGTGTGGGAACTCTGCATCTTTCTCTTGAGTTTGCCCTGAATGTCAAACTGCTCTAAAAAATAAAGTCTATTTAAAAAACAGCCACCTTTTTGGGGTTGGTGAGGCCAGGATGGGATGCGTGCAAACTGCGTGCCTGGTGTACGTCACAGCGAGTTCCCAGAGCCACACCCGTGCGGCCAGCTTGGCTCAGTTCTCGTGACAAAGGCCTTGCTGCCAGCCAGAGTCAGCCAGGAGGCCGGTGGGAGTGGAAGCAGACCCAGTTCCCAGCTGTCGGTCAAGAAGCTAATGGGACGGGGCCAGCAGCCTGCCCCCACCTCACATTCTGTAGGGTGAAGGGCTGTGGGAGGGAGTCCCCAGGGGCTGTGGTGCTCGGCAGCCCCCAATCAAGTCTGTGTGGCATCTTTGTTAGCGGCCGGGCACACATCTTTTAAATTATAAATCGATAAATAGTTAATTCAGTAATAGGAGTCTGTTGAATATTTCATGCTGCCCACGCACCATGGTGCTCGGCCTGGATGCTGATGGAGCAGCGGCAAAGGAACTCAAGGCAAATGTCCCCCAAATGCCTATTAGAGTAGCTGCAGAATTTGTGGGGTAGGCAGGCACATGTCGCCTCTGCTGCCAGGCATAGCACTGGCATATGTGTGGTGCCCAGGTGACCCTCGGGAGGCAGAGGTTTGAGGAAAAGGAGGCGTCAGGGTTGTTTGTGTCCCCCCCATTTATATGCTCAAGCACTGACTCCTAAGAACTCAGAATGTGGCTGTATTTGGGGCTTGAAGGAGGTGATTACGGTAACATGAGGCCCCTTGGGCGGGCCCCGATCCAACATGACTGGTGTCCTTATAAGAGCACAGGACACAGACAGAGCAGGGGGACGGCCTGGGAGGACGCAGGGAGGCTGGCGTCTGCACACCTAGGGGGGTGCGGTCCTGCTCACTCCTCAGTCTCGGACTTCCAGCCTCCGGAACTGTGGGAGAATAAATTCAGGTGGGTTAAGCTGCCTGGTCTGTGGGGTTTTGTTGGGGAGAGGGACCCCATAGAGGGGCAGCTGTGACCCTCTCCTCAGCCCCACATAATGGCCCAGCCTGGGTGGTGTCTCTCCCTCCCACTCCCTTGGAGGCCAGGCCCAGGTCCAGCGGGTGGAACCTGTGACCCACCATGACTAGGGTGTCTTGTCCCTGGGGATTGGTGGACAGACACGAGTAGGAGTTCCCACTCCTGTCCTCCATCGTCCTGGGCCATCTGACCAAGCCAAGGGCGACGTGTGGCTGCATGGACGCAGGACAACTTTGAAGTTTGGAAAACCAGCGTTGGTGTCAGGCGAGACTGTGTTGAACTGCATCCGTCCTCTGTGAGGTGTGTGGCTTGGGTTCACCTCTGAACCCCCGGCTCATCTATACAACGCACCCTCCTCATGTGTGGCCCTGTGCTTGGTGCAGTGGGTGTTCACTATGTGGTCAACGAGCTGGCAGCTGTTTCTGCTATCATAGTCGTCCGGGGGTCTCCTGCCTGGAGTGCGGTCTAGAAGTGGGCTTCTGCCGGGAGGAAAGGGACCCAGGCGTGCCTGCCTGGGACCAAGTGTTTGATCTGTAAGTCCGGGTGCCACCCAGCCCCATAGACCAGGCTCTGCCCTGAGGAGGTTCCGCTGTCAGGGGAGCCTGCGTGCCAGGGCCTGGGCCCCGCAGCTGAGGGTTCCAAGGTAAAGTCTGTTCGAGCCAGGTGATTTTCTAGGTCAGAGGACCTGGGCAGGCCCTGTTCACCATCAGGTCAGGCTTCCCAGAGGCCAGCCCCCCACGGCTGTGTGACTCTCGGCCGTGTCCGGGCCACGTGTAATGCGGCGTCTGGCTGCCTGCACATTCACTCACTATTGCCTTTGCCCCCACCCCGCTGGGACATCCACGAGGGTGTGCCTGCCTGGCGCCTGGAGCTGCAAGGGTGCTGAGAGCCGCGTGCGGCCACGTGTGGGGAGTTGCGGGGACCACGGGCTCAGCACGGCTGGAAGCTGGCTCTGCGGCAGTCAGGACCTCTGGCGACCTGTCCTCCTGGATTCTTTGCCCACATGGTCTGGGTGGGGCCGAATAACCCCCAGCTCAGGTGCAGGGCTCCCGGCAGGGTGTGCCCTGCACCAGCTCTGGCTGCTTGGGAGGGGGCGGGGGGCGGTGGTGCTTGGGGGCTTCTGGTGAGCAGAGCAGCCCTGTCCTGGCCCTCTGGCCCGTGGTGGCCCCATGCGGTGCCTGCAGGGCTCCGGGAGCAGCAGGATGCGGTCCGTGCCCAGGCTCGGCTCGGCGGGTCACGGCTCAACAAGGTCTGTTGACGTGGGGGAGCAAGGTCCCGCGGGGTGGGGCAGTGCCAGTCCAGCTTGGTGGCAGCCGCGCGGACCCCTGAGCCTGGTGCTGGGCCCCTCAGCTCCGCCTGTGCGCCCTGCAGAGGGGCTCCTCCCTGGGTGCCAGGGTGCCTGGCCTTGGGTGGCACTCCCAGGGGAGCTGGGCTGGTGAGATATTCATCACTGCCCAGCGTGCCAGGCTCCAGAGCGTTTCCGGCCAGGCAGACTCTAGCCCAGGGCTCTGGGCAGCTTCTATGTGCTGGAGCCTTTGACTCTGTCTCTTGGTCCCCATCTGGAGGCCCGAGGGGGGGACGCTGTGGGCAATGGTCTCTGAGGTGGGAATAACCCCCTGAGGTCCCCAGAGCTGCTCCTGCTAACCACCCTGAAGTGGGCTTGGCCCCCTTGTCCTGTGGGGGCCTAAGCCTGCTGGCCATGCACAATGTTTCCAACCACTTCTTCGTGGGAACAAGAGGTGCAAGCTGGGGCCCCCCCGGCTGGGTGGTGTGATGGGAGGTGCAGGCATACGCCCTCAGAGGTGAACAAATGGACTCCTGGAGGCCTGGGCTCCGCGCCGTCCAGCCTGTGCCCTCGAGCCCAAGAGAGGTGGGCCGGCCACTGCCTGAGGGAACCTTCCCGTGCCCAGAGCGGTGCCTTCTGCCCCCCGTGGTGCTGCGTGCCGCTGTCCCCACGGCCGCCTGCCTCTGCTGGCCTGTTAGCTCCGCTGACAGAGCGGCAGCGTGACAGTAGATTAATGTCTCTTTAATCAGCCAAAATGAACATGGCGCGCTGGTGACAGTCCAATTTTCTGCTAACAGATTGTAGCCCATCTAAGCCCAGTACTCAGCTGATTTTTATTTCTGCCAGAGATAATTCGGTGCGGGAGGCCCGGCCGGCGTCATCCCATCCGCCGCCTTGCCCGTCCATGAATCTCACCGCCGAGGTGTTTCTCACCCACCTGTCAGCCGCCGGCCGCGGGGGAACTTCGTGAGCCTCCATGGAAGGCTGGAGGTATTTAGGGGCCGTGGCAGAGCTGGGAGGCTGCCCCTCCGTGGTCGCCGATGCTGGGCCTGAGACTTAAAATTCTTTCTTTAAGAAGATAAAAAATGATTAAGCATAAGAAACGGGAATTAGAACTCATGCTCTGCTGCTTCTCCGTGAGCTGCGGTGCAGGCGGGCTTGTGCGGGCCTTGGGCCACGGCTGCTGGTGGGCGGGAGGAGGGCCCTGCCCGCAGCGGGAGGTCGGCGGCAGTCCTGCCCCATGCCAGCTCTGTCTCGCTCTTCAGGTGCTGAGAGCCCAGGGGATCCCACCCCTGCCCCAGGGGCCACTTGGCCCCCTGCCCGAGCCTGGCTGGAGCTACCCAGGGAAGGGGAGATGCAGCTGCTGGGGGCTCGGCTGGCTCCCCAGGGGCCACTGCTGGGTGGCTCCCTCACTCGAGAGCTCTGTGTGCTGGCGTCTCCAACCAGCTCCTGGTCCTGGATGTGTTCATGGCCCGGCAGGGAGACGGCCCAGAAAAGGGACATCCCAGCCCCTGGTCCTGGGTGCGGCTGTGGATTTAGGGCAGGAGAGGTCAGTAGGCAGTGCTCGGACCGGGACCACCCCTCCTGTGTACAGCGCAGACATCACTAATCAAACCCATCACTGCTTTTCTTTGAAGAGCAGCGCTACTCCTTGTGGCCAGGAACTCTTCCCAGGGAGGGTGTGGGGAGGCCCTGCCAGAGGACCTGTCTGTGTGCTGTGTCCCTCCTCCAGAAGCCTAGAGCCTCAAGGCCTGGTTCTGCCCCACCAGGCCAAGCGTCCCCACAGGGCAGGCGTGTGGTACAGCAAACCCAAACCTCGCCACATAATGTTCAGAGTGCATGCTGTCCACTCTCCCGCTGATGGCAGGCGTGCCCTGCCAGGCCCACCACCACCCTCCCCGTTGAGGTGTGACCTCACCCCAGAGGGGTCACAGGTCTTCCTGAGGTCACTCAGCTTCCACATGTGACCCTGAGCTGAGGGCGAGGGACAAGGCACGCCATGGCAGCCTTTCTGGCCTCTGCCTCTGCTGAGATGTGGAGAGTGGGTGTGTGTCCCTGGCCACCCTGCACGGCTGAGGGCCTGGCCTCCCACCTCCCCCAGACACAGATCTCCACACCGATGTCACAAAGCAGCTCTCAGGGGCCTGTTTTCAGAGCTAGCCCTGACTGACCCACTTTCGGCCACCAGTGGGAACAGAGCTGGCTGCCCACAGGGCCAGCCTGCTAGCAGCTGGGCCCCATGTCGGGGCTCCCACAGCCTGCTGGGGCTGGACCAGGGATGTGAGGAGTCAGGGTCCCTGATGCCTGGACGTGCTGGCTCCATGGCAGGTGCTTAGAGACACCTCTGTGCCCTGATTCCCGAGGCTCCTGGGGCACTGCCGTCCTCAGAAAGGTGCTTGGAAGATCCTGCCTGCAGGGGGTACAGACATGGGGCTTCAGGGTCCCAGGGGACCAGCCCTGGTGGGATTTAATATAGTCCACATAGGACCAGGCTGTCGCTGGCCTGCAGGGTAAGGGCAGACGGAGGTACCCAAGCCTCTGGAGCTGGGCGGGAAGTGGGGCCACTCCAGCTGGGGAGGGTGGCAACTTCCCTGACTCATGTACCCCACCTGTCACCAGCCTGGGCGGAAACTTCCAGAAGCCAGAGGACACAGGCACCACTGCTGCTGTCCACACCGGGCAGGGAGCAGATGATGGGACAGCATGGGTTGGTGGCCATGGCAAGGAGGGCTCCCCCGACCACCCTGCAGGCTGCAGGTGTCCTGGTTTTAGCTTCCGCCTGCCCCCAGGAGGATGCTCAAGGGCAAAGTGGCCCCTAGAAGCCTCAGGCCGGCCTGTGCCCCACATGCCTTCCCACCAGGGAGTGTCCTGTGAGGGTGTCTCTGCTGCAGGAACTCCCGGGCCGGGCTCAGCTGAGAGGCTTTGCTGGGCTGGTGACCCCAGCATGGGAGAGCTTCTCCCCAGAGGCCGGCCGCTTGGGTGGCCCCAGGAGCGGTGGGGCAGTGGGGGGCCAGGCCGCCCCCCCTTATGTCCTACACACAAGGTGATGCATCTTTGGTGATGACGGGGCCGGCTCTGAGCAGCACGGCGAGGCTGGGCCGTGGGCAGTGATTCTTGGCCCGGCCGGGCACCTGCCCACCCACTCACAGTCTTGCAGGAGCCCCTGGAGAGGTCTTGGGGAGCCCTGAAACTATTTCTCCAAAAAGGCCTCCCGAGAAAGACAGAGACAGGCCCAAACCCTGGTCCCCCGTGAGCAGCCCTGGGGCCAGCTCAGCCCCCGGGTGGGGCGGGAGGGGTGGTGTGTGTGTGTGTGTGTGTGTGTGTGTGTGGGCGTGGCTGTGTCCCAGGGCTGGGGAGTGGCTGTGGCTTAGCCTCAGGCAAGGACAGCCCCTCCCTGGGGTCTGGTAGGAAGCCCTGTCCCCCTCAAGGTGAAGGCCGGCCACAGCCTGGATTGGTGCTGTCAGGGCGGCAGAAGGAGAACTATGTCTGCTCCCCAGATACCAGAGCTGCCAAGTGGAGGCCCCTTGGGGGCATATCGTCCCTTCCCATTTATGGGGTCTCTTCTGTGATGTTCCTGGCCCTTAGAGAGGCCCGGGGGGAAGGACAGGGCCTGTGTGACTGCAGGTAATCTCCAGGCATCCTTGGCCGTATTCCAAGGGCCCCAGATGAGGCAGGTCCCCGGGACCCCCTGGCTGTGCACAGCCGCCGGAAGCCCTCTACAACTCTGAAGGTCTTCCTGTCTGGGGTCCCCTCTCTCCACCACAGGGCCACCCTGGGGCCTGAGGGACAAAAGCTGCAGAGGCTGCTCATGTTCACATGTTCACACATCCACATGTGTAGCACACGCACACGCACACGCATTCGCTCAAATGAACACATGCACGCAGACATGGACTCACATGTGTGCACCCTGTACACGTGCAACACAGACCCACACATGCACAGACTCACAAATGTCTACATACATGCACACGTGTGCACATACTTAAGGACCTCACCGCCACCCAGGGGTCCTCCAACCCTTAGACAGAGTGCTTGGGCCTCTGGGGCAGTCTGCTGCAGGGCGGGGGATGAGGCTTGGTTTGTGGGTTTTGTCGCATCTCGTGGGCCCTTCATACATGCACATGGGTGTGGGCGGCAGCCCTATGCATCCGTGTTGAATGCAGCGCACTGGGAGACCATGCAGTGTGCACTCTGGGTGTGTCCACACGTGGCTGCATCCTCACACGCCTGTCTGTGGCCTTTACACAAGTGCCCGGCTGCCCGAGTGAGAGGCCAGGGCCAGGGGCCACTCAGGCAGGTGGTCCGCTACCTGGGCTCTGTGACACCGAGCCTGCTCTGCCGCTGTGGTTCTGAGTCAGTGAGGAGAGGGTAGCATGCCCGCTCCCGGGCTTGGATCAGCTGCCCCAGGCCCTGCATTGGAGGCCTGGTCCCCGGGTGGGTCCTGACCCCGGGGGCCACCCAATCCCGCCCCCTGCCCAGCCTGGCGTTTCCTTGCTGTCACGCAGCTGACAGCTGGCATTTCCCTTCCGTTTGCTCTTTTTCCTCCCTGTCATGTTGACAAGTGCAGTCGGGTTCCCTGACAGACGGAAATATCAGTCCTCAAGTATGGGGACAAGGCAGGCTTTAAACTTTAAAGAGAGGCGTTAATGGAAATAAAATGTAAAATCCCTTCAAATATGGGGTTTCTGTCTTATCAGAGAAAAAGTGCCCTAAATAATAAATAAACTATGTGTGTTTCCATTCTTTTACATGTGTGAATATTTAAAACATGCAAAGATGTGGAAGGCGCATTGGCCGGGAATAAAAAGAAACACTTATTTAATCCCCAAAATGAATAAATAAAGGAAGGTCGGGGGCAGGAGATGGGAAAGTGGAGGAGGTGCGTATTTCAGGGGGTGCTGGACGCCACCACATAGCCCTTCTGGCTCACTGTCTGCTCACTGTCGGTAGATTTTGCCCCACATGCATTTCCATCCTGCCTCTTTCTGTTCTGTCTTTGCTTGTCTCATGACCACCTGGGAGCCTTCGTTTATTTAGTGCCTGCTGTGTGCCTTTAGCACCAGGTCCTCAGAGGTCCCTGGGGCGGCAGTAACAGAGGCCACAAGCTGGGGGCTTAACACAACAGAAATTTGTTCTTTCCACTTATGAGGCTTAGAAGTACCAAATCTAGGTGTCTGAAGGGCCATGCCGTCTCCAGAGGCTCTACGGGAGGGTCCTTCCTGCCTCTCCCGGCTTCTGTGGGCCCCAGGAGTTCCTGGGCTGGTGGCCACATAGCTCCCATCTCCACCCCCATTGTCACCTGTTTCCCCTGGGTCTCTGTCCTCTTCCTATGAGGGCACCAGCCATGCTGGACGAAGGCCCACCCGAATGCCCTCACCTTAACCTGCAAAGACCCCACCTCCAAATAAGGCTTCATGTGGGGGGGCCTAGGGTGAGGACTCGAGCATGTCTCAACTCATATGAGGCAACTTGCCCATGGTCCTTCTGCCTGTGGGTGGGCTGTGGGGTCAGCAGGCTGAGGTCTTCTGCAGGGGTCCTGCCAGGGGATCCCGGGCCTCCACCCCCAGCCTCCCGTCAGCCTCGGGGTGTCTTCAGTTAACTGGCATTTTCTCTCACTGGGACACCTAGCATCCTGCATCTTGGGATCTGGGGGTAGAAGGCGTGAGGTGTCAGGAGACTCGGTGAACCGTTTTGCAGAACCTCGCCATGCCTTTGGTCGTTTACGTCCAGGAGGTGTGATGCTGCGGTTCCCTGCCCCAGGGCCCTTGTACAGCATCTGCAAAGACTTTTGAGGCTAGTAAAGAGACATGAGGTGCCCATCTTAAACCTGTTCTTTGTGAAGCTTGAGGACAGGTGTGGGAGTGAGGGGGGAGAGTCAGCTGGAGCTGGAGGCACGGCCTCTGCACCGAACTTTCTGGAAAGGTTTAAGGAGGCAGTGGTGCTTTCCAGGGCACCACCTGGCCCACGCTGCTGCTGCATGAGGGGGTCCGTGATGCTCACCACCTGCAGGAATGCGGACAGTGAGTGGTGGGGCGCTGGCGCGGCCGTGCTCATGCCTGGGGTCCCTGGCCCTGTCACCTGGCGCTCTTCTCTGCTCTGTTACCTTGCAGCCTGGGAACCCCTGGTAGCTTTTAGTGGGGATCCCGTTCGCTCACCCACCTTGGTGGTTTCACGGAGCGACTGCTCAGTTATTCAATGCCTTCCCCACCCCAGGATGGGGAGCTGGTGGAAAGCCTCCTAGTCTGGAGAAGGCTTTCTGATGTCCGCAAATGAATTTTTAAACACACTCCATTGGTGGCCAGCCCTGAGATGTGCCCTTTTTTCAGACCATGGGAAGGTCGGGCCAGAAGGTCCGTGTGTTCTTGAGTCTCTGTGAGCGGCCAGGAGCATCCTCGGATGGAGTGAAATTGCAGGGTCTTGGGTGGAAGGCTCCGGACTTGTGAGCACACTGGTCGGTCGGTAGGCCACAAAGGCAAAGCAGGGAAAGCTGCTCAGGATTATCGCATTTGTTCCATTCCCCTCGGGGTAGGGGCAGAGCAGCCACGGAGTAAGAAGCTATCAGCTTACAAGTAGGGAAATGGAGGCATGTCCAGGTGGTTTTCTCCTCTGAACAGCTTCCTTTAGGAAGTCACCTAAAGGGGCCCAGAAGGGTGTCTTAGCAGAGGTCCCTCTGCCCCCTTCCCCCCAGCAGGGAGGCTGATGTCCCCTAAGGGGTTCCTCTGGGCGTGGGGCCGGGACAAGCCCAGACTGTCCTCCTTCTGGCCGATACAGCCCTGAGAAATTACTACACTAACCACATCGTTTATTTCAGCAGCAATGGGGCAAACGGCTTTACAATGGTGTTTTACATGCTACATGGGCACCATAAATATTTCCATAAAAACGTGCATTAAAATATAAAAGTGGGCCCCCAAATATCAAAAGTTGGGAGGGAGGAAGCCCACAGTGGAGCCCTGAGACAGCTGGGCTCAGTGAGAACAGCTGCAGTGGGGGAGTTGCTGCAGGTGGGGGAGCCGAGCGGCACTCCCCTCTCTCTCACTGACAGGGGCTCTGCACCCCTACCTGCCTGGTCTTGGCTCTGTAGAGAGGTCGTGTCCATGGGGGAGGCTCAGGGTCTGGGGACAGGGGCCCCTTTATGGACCAACACCTTGGGGGGCCTGCCTGGCCCCTGTACAGCTGCCTCTTGCTGGCCCCGAGTCCAGCTCTTCCCAGCCATGCTCACTGTGATGGTGGGCCTGCGTGGTGGGTCTCGGGTGCCCCCAACCATGCTTGTCCTCCTAACAGGCTCCCGCCTTAGAGCAGGGGCCTTCCCATCCCGCAGGGCAGTCCATCTCTCTCACAGCGCCTGTGTGGCCCAGTTCTGCCTGCTGTACACATGCCAGTCAACTCAGCCGTGCCCCACATGGGAGGCTGGCACAAAGAAAGTAAGCGCACAGCCAGGAAGTGGGGTGTCAGGATTTGCACCTGACAGCCTGGCCCAGGGCCCCTAAGTCTCTGAGGACCCTGTTTTGCCAGAGGCCCGGTGTCCTGGCCACTGCTCACGTCTGGCCCAGCGGACTCCTCTCCCGGCCTCCCTGAGCTGCTGTGAGCCACCACCCCTCCTCTGAACCCCCGTGCTGGGCCCCCAGTGGCTCCCGAGAGCCACAGCACACTTGGTCACGGCTGCCACCCTGATGTCTCCGTCCAGAGCTGAGGACTTTGCTGCAGATGTGGGGCTGCACGGGCTTCTGGTGACTGGAGCCCCCGTGTGCAGAGCACCCCTCTCCTCGTCTGAGCTGCTGCCCCCACGACCTGGGTGAGGGGCATCTACCCAGCTCTCCTGGCAGAGCCGCCCATGGCCCTCATCTGGGCCGTGTCTCCACCCTGCACGGGGATGCCAACCTGGCCAGGGTGCTCCCCTGTGTCAAACCCTGGGCTGGAGGCCCCACACAGCCTGAGACCCCCAACTGCAGCCCTCCTGTCTCCTCCCAGCTGCCAGAGACCCCCAGGTGGCTCGGCTGCACTGCCACTCCCCCAGCTCCGCCCCTCCGGCCTCCCCAGCTCCTCCTTCTCCTCACCCGGCCTCAGTTTCCCCCTCAGCTCTAGGACGCCTCCCTGCACGCTTCAGGAAGCCAAAAGCACACTATGGACATAGGTTAGAGGCTTGTTGGAGGGGAGGCGGGGAGGCTGCTGGGGGAAGGGGCTGCTGGGGGAAGGGGCTGCTGAAGCCCCTGCTCACCCCTGGGCCGACCATGGCCTTGGAGGACTAAACCCAAAATGGGAGCAGGTCAACCTGTCGTCTGCGCAGGAAGGGCCAGCTCTGTGAGTGCACCCTGGCCTCAGGCCCCCTCCCGGGCCTTGGTCCCCTGATGCTGGGTCTGGTCGGGCGGGCTGCTCAGGAAGCCTCGGCGCCCAGAGCCCCCTGGTGGTAGGAGGCCGCCACTGCAGGGCTGTACTGGGCAGAGGCCCAGGTCCAGGTCCATCCTGACCCTCTGCATTTGCCCCACCATCCTGGGACCTCACTGTGTGGCCCATGGCAGGGCTCCAGGCAGGGTGGCCAGGTTTAGCAAATAAAAATCCAGGACGTGCACTTGAACTGAGATCAAATGAATAAAATGTTTTAGTATAAGTGTGTCCCATGCAATATTTAGGACATCCATTAAAAATTTAATCATTGTTGATCTGAAATTGAGTGACCAGATGTCCTGGGTATGATCTGGCAACCCCAGCAGTGACACATCACAGCTCAGCCCCATACAGCGAGCGAGTCGGCGGCTGTCAGGATGCTCACAGATTCACATATCAGAGCACATGCAGCAGCTCAGGACGAGCCCTGGTTCCCTTTGTCTCTAGCACCCCCGCCCCTCCCGACGCCCTGGCCAGGCCCCAGCAGCCCCAAATCTGCTTACAGTCCTGGGCATTTTCGAAATTGAATCACAGGATACATGGCCTTTGGTGCCTGACTTTTTTCATCGGGCATAATGTTTTCAAGGTTCCTCTGGGCTGTAGCAGCACATGCAGAGCGCGGTTCGTTTTCATGGCTGAATAATATTCTACAGTGCCAACCTGCCACGATTTGCTCATCCGCTGATGGACACTTGGCTGCTTCCACTTTGGGGCTGTTGTGAGCAGTCAGGCACGTCTGTGTGCGACCACTGCCCAGAGTCACACCCCTTCCCTGCCCCTGGGCCCCTCCCATTTGGTTGACTCACCCACGGGGAACCCCGAGTGCCAGGCTGGTCCCAGCGTGGTGCCCGACGTTCCCTGCTCTCTGCCCCGTGCCCGACGCTGGAGCCTGGGCTTCCTGCCCAGGGTGGCTGCCCAGGGTGTATCGCAGGCCCTGCAGGGAGCTGGACTTCTAGGAGTTTCCTGGGAATGCGAATTGTTTTCTGCCCAAGAGCCTCTGTTCCATCACCCCGTGGGGTCTGTGACAAAGGCTCTGGTCTGATGCGCTGAGCTGGGGGACACACCGCCCCGAATCACTACATGGTCCAGGGCTGGGGACATCCCCCACACATGGGGTAATGACAGAACCCACAGCCCAGGCAGAGACAGAGCAGGTGGGGAGTCACTGTCCTTACCCCTGCAAGCTGGCCCTGAGGATTCCAAGCAGGGGTCCCATCAGTTCCCCAGTGCCAGCTGTCTGGACTCCAGGGATCAAGTGTCCCCTGAGGTCAGTGTCCTCTTTCAGGACAGGCCCCCCCCATCTCTGTGCTGCTCATGTGGATGAGGGTGGCAGAGGGCACCGGGACCCCAGAAGGAAGGGTGAGGGCCTGGCCCAAGGGACCAGGCAGAGGGGCCCTGGGTGGGCATGTGGGGAGGCCTGCCTGCACGTCCTCAGTACTGGGGGTGGGCAGCCGTCCTCTCCCTGCTCCCTCCAGGCTGCCCCACTCAGGGCTCTGGGTCCACCCTCCCTCTGGGATACCTCTCCACTCACCACCCCCACTCTCACACCACGGGTGTGTATGTGGCCTGGCTGCAATGTCCCCGCTCCCATGAAGCTTCCCGAGACACCCTCACCCCTCAACCAGAAGGAAACACGCACCCCCCTCCCTGACCCCAGGCTTCAGAGCTCCAACCACTGGTCCCACATGGCTGCTCAAGGGGGACACTGATGTCTAGACTTCTGGGCACGGCCGGAGCTCCAAAATAGGGCCGAGAGGAGTGTGGCCTCCAGGAGAGTGGCCCCAGGGGCGGCCCGTCCTCACCCCGAGCCTGGACTACATGACCTGCCGCATGTCTGGGATTTTGCAGGCAGATTAGGTGAAGGACCCGGGAGTGGAGATCACCATGGGAATCCGGGCCCCACATCATCACCGAAGAGGGAGACGGGGTCAGGGAGCGAGGGTGACACAGGCAGAGCCCGGGCCACACAGCCTTGAGCTAGGAACGCAGGCGTGCCAGACCCTGGGGAGGTGAGGCGCCCATTCTCACCCCCACCCCGAGCCTCTGGGAGCGGCCCGCCCATCTTGAGCACCGCAGGGCGGGCAGGTGGCTTCGGCATCTTCCTGCAGGGAGGTGACCCTGGCTGCTCTGGGCCAAAGCTTCCGCATCTGTGAACAAAGGACAAGCTGAGGCCCTAAGGCTCTTACTTCGGGGGGCAGTTTAGCGTGTCCCCACATTCTTCCAACCAGCCAGGAGACTGTGTTTTTAAGGTAAGAGAGGCTACCCAGGGCCTTATGAATATATATGTATTTTTATTATATATAGAATTAGTTAATGCATTTCTTTGCTTGGGACAGGTTATTGACTAAAATGCGTTATAAATGGCAGTCTGGGATCAGACCTAGGTTTTAAAAAGCTCTTATGGAACACAGTCTCAAAGTTTTCATTCGGTGGGTGGTGTGGGGGGCTGCATTTCCTCCCAGAGGACCCCGGGCCCCCGGGGCAGCCGCTCTGTGGAGCCCGGGCCTCGGCCCAGGCCCCGGACGAGGGGAGGAACTGCGTGGACGTCTCGGGCTACACTATTCCCAGGCCGAGCGCTGAGCCGCTGTTCCCAGGGGCCCCCCGAGGTGGCTGCAGGGCCGGGGAGCCTCTCCCTTGGGTGCGGGAAAGGGGGCAGCCGATCGCAGTCCTCGGGGCCCTGCTTCTGGGTGGTTGAGGCCTCAGAGGACAGTGTGTTCTGAGAATTTCACAGCTATTTCCTCTCCTGATGTCAGTGGGGCAACTTCCCAGGATGGCCGTCACAAAGCCCAGTCCTCAGAGAGTGGGCGGGGCTGTTTCCTGGGTATTTTCTCTACTGGGAAGAGCTATGGGAAGGGGCTGGCTGGTCTCCAGCCAGAGGTGGCCTCAGAGAAGCCCCTCCCTCCTGAGGGCATCGGGCATCCTGGGACAGGTGGTGCCTGATGCAGGATCCCAGGTGTTCAGGGACCCAGGCTGGGGGCGGGGCTTCAGGCCTGCCTCTTCCTCCTGCCTCCTGGGGAAGGAGGCTCAGCCCTCCCACCTCGGACAAGTCAAGCTTTTGTTTGGATGGCAAAGGTTTAGCTTCTACAACACAACCCCAGTCAGAACATGGAATCCACCGAGTGAAATCTCATCAACGGATTCAACTGAGAGGCAGAGAACTGCTCCACAATCCTACTGCAGAAGAGTGGACCTGGCTCCCAGGGAACATGTCTGAGGGGCAAGAGTGGGTGCAGGCGCCCAGGGCTGGCACGTCCCTCCAGGTTGAGAAATGAGGACCCAGAAGCAGGGTGACCGGGTCTCCCTGATTGCCCCTCTTAAGGAGGCCAAAAGGAGTCACACCTCTTTTGTGCCAAACCACCACGGACGCCCGGGCGTCTATCATCAGCTACCTAATTTTTAGAAGTAAGCCGCCCTCAAATGGACACCGCCTCCCGTCCTCCCCCAGGGCGTTGGGCTGCTCGGCTTCCCCAAGAGCACGGGGACCTGCCCACAGCCGGATGGCCCTGAGTGCCCTCTGCTCGCCCTGAGGTCAGGGGCGATTCGCCATGCTGCATAAAACCTCTTAGGGCCGTTACGTTTCCCAGATTGTTTTACAGTAAAACTCCGTGTCAATGTTATGCTTTGAAACATTTAAGAAACAACAGTTTATGGTCTCAGATCTTCATGGTTTGGAAGACCAAATACACCGCTCATACTGGCCAAAGAGGTGTTTGAGATTCAGGAGCAACCCCATCGTGTTACAGCCGGAGAGAGATCCTGGGAGGCAGGCGCCCAAAGCACTCACTCCAACATGCTTTGGGCTTTGCCTCTCCCCCTCTCTGCGGAAACATGGCCGTGTTCTCAGGCAGGGAGTCAAAGTACACAAAAAGGGGATATTTTTAGACAAGCACATTTGGAATAAAACCGCCCCTGCACAATGCTCACGGAGGACCTCCGGAGGTAGATGGGCTTCACCTCCCTGAGGGTCCTCTGAGAACAGAGCTTTGGCACCCAGTGGGTCCCACTGTCCAATCCCGCCACGACTCAACGTCCTCCCTGGCCAGGGGCTTGGGAGACGGGCTCCCTGGGACTTGAAGCCACTGCCTGCTGGGTCCTGCAGTGCGTGGGCCCGGAGCAGTGTGCACGTGCACACGCATGTCCGGCATGTGGAGGTGCATGCACAGCCCAGCCCAGGTTCCTTGCGTGGTGAGGCTTCCCCACTGGGGCCTGTGGCTTGCTCGGGGTAGGTGAGGCGGGGACCCAGCTGGACGGTCCGGCTAATGGGCCAGCTTTGCAGAGCAGTGGGAGAGACAGACCATGTTTCTCCTCATAATCAGAGCAAACGCGGCATGAACATGGAATACATGGAATATAAATACAGATTCCCTCGCCATCTTCACGGAGCGCTGCTGTTCTAATCGCTGCGTTAATTAATTTGGACCCCGCCGCAGAGACCGGAGGCTGATACAAAAGCCCCAGCAGATCAGAGGGAGCGCTGTGTTCTCCATGGGGATGCTGGGAATGTGATGATGCAGCGACTGAGACTCTGTCATTCTGCAGCGTCCTATCTGCGCCTTAAGCCAAGCCAAGAGTATCCCAGCCAGTAACGTCTCTGTGGGCTGGACTGTGCCCGGGAGCAGGTGTCTGCTGTCCCTGTGAGATATTCCCAGACCTTCTGATGCCCCAACTCCCTGACCTCCAGGATTCCTGCTCTGAGCCCATGGCCGGCCAGCATCTGTCTTTCCCAACTTGGGAAAGACCTGGAATATCATGGAGGGTCCTGAGAAAAGCCCCCTCCCTCACTCCCCCCACATCTACAAAGCAGAGCTGGTGGGGTTGACCTTTACAGGGTGGCTTGGAGCAGCCCACCCCCAGTCAGTGGACAGACCACACGTCTGTGATGGGGGGGTCTGCCCCGCACGTGGCTGGCCGTTTGCAACCTGGGAAGAGGCTGCAGCTTCAGCCCAGGGGTGAGCCTTTGTCCCCACTCCCAGGCCGGTCAGCCACAGGAAGAGCCCAAGGTTTGTGTTGGGCGCTGGGACCCAGGAAGGAGCCACCCTGGAGAGGGAGCAGAGACTGAGCCAGGGGCAGAACGCCAGCTAGAGCTGAATTCTGATCATCAACACTGACGTGTGTCAGTCAGCTCGGGCTGTCACAGCGAACACCACAGATGGGTGCTTGAATGACAGAATCTAATCTCTTCTGGTTCTGGAGGCAAAAAGTCCAAGATCCAGGTGTGGGCAGGGCTGGTCCTCCTGAGGCCTCCCTCCTGGGCGTGCTGACGGCTGTCTCCCTGTGTCCCTGTCCGTGCCTGTGTCCCCATCTCTTCTTCTTGTAAGGATACCTGTCCTATTGAGTCAGGGCCACCCTACGGCCTCCTGTTACCCTAATCATCTCTGTAAAGGCCTTGTCTCCAAATATGGGCACATTCTGAGGTCCTAGGAGTTAGGATTCCAACATATGTTTTTGAGGGACTCAATTCAACTTACAACAAAATATATCCCGTGCAATATTTGGGGTGTACTTAGGCTAAAAAGTGGCTTGTTGCTTATCTAAAATCAAACATCTCCATGTGCTCTGTGTTTTCTTTGCTAATCTGTCCACCGTATCCATAAAGTCCATGTCTGGGCCTCCCTTCTCCACCTTGCTCCCATCTGTGACCAAGACTGAAATGCAGATCATGACCGAAGAGGGGAGAGGGACCCAGAACCCAGCTTTACTCAGGGTTGAGCGAAGTCCTTACCCCAGAGGAGCTGCAGCTGGGAAAGGGAAGCCATGTGTCCTGCCGGTCTGTGCCTGACCTCACACGCCAGCAGGCGTGGGCACATGCTCGCTCCCAGATGTGGACTTGCTCCGCATGCAGGCACGGGGCGCCGGAGCTGCCAGGAAGTTCTCAGGGGCGCCAGTGAGCTGCTCGGTGGCCCTAAGGAGATGTCGGCCCACGCAGGTTGGATTTCGGCTGGTTGATGAAGGAAAGAGGGCCAGGTCGGCCTCTGGTTGTAGTTTAGGGAAAACACAGGGTGCCCAAGTCTCCAGTTCAAAAGGCAGAGAGATAAATGGGGAGGAGCGGGGCTCATAGTTTGGCTTCTGATCTGGACGTTCCTCGCAGGAACCCCAGTCTGGTGTAGACTGGGGGCAATGGGGAGGCTGGACACCCCTGTGTGGGACTCTGGTTGGGTGGGTGGACAGGTGGTGTGTGGAGGGGGCTCCAGTGACCACACCGCTAGTGGGCTCATGTGACAGATCTCGGGGCCTGTCACCCCCAGCCTCGGCCACCTGCCCTCCCAGCCTAGCCAGGAGGTTGCAAAGTGTCCACGCCAGAGTGGTTTTCGACTGAAAAACCTTCGATTTATTAACTTAGTTCCAGAAGCCAGTGTGTCTGTTATTTATGCTACTTTGATCTAAAAAGCTGTTTGTTTACACTTTACTACGTTATAAATTCCTGGTAAGCAGGCATGATATTTTTATGATGTTCAGTAAGGATTCTGCTGTGAATGCGTCCAGGGGTGGGGAGGGCCTCAACTGCCCTGCTACCAGGGTCTTCCCTCCCGGGGCCCCCTTTCTGCTGGTCATCTGCACACATGAGGCTCACAGATGGGTCTCCTGCAGGACATCTGGGGTGTGGGGGGCACTGGCTGCAGAGCATGGGGAGGAATCAGCTCTGGGTGGCCTGGTGGCTCTTCCACAGGTCCAGGGCACGGACCGCATGTGGCCAGCGAGCCTTGCGTGACCTGGGAGGGGCTGTGGATGCAGTGGAGAGCAGGCCACCCAAGGCCCTGGCCTCAGGACCTTGTGGACCAGGGGTGGGGGAGCGCCGAGCAGCACGGGGACAGCTGATGCTCGTTTGTGGCAGAAAAGACTGTGTAGAGGGTAGCCGCTGGGCCAGGACCGTGGGGGTGAGAGGGCTTCATCCATATGGCACATATGGGCAGAGACGCCTGGGTGCGAGGGGCATGGGGGGTTTGGGAAGGCAAGGGCTCCCTGAGGCTGGGACACCTGAGGGTGGTCGGCAGGTACCTACTGGTCTCTTTTCTTTTCTTTAAGGACTCAAGTTACTCTATTCTGCGAAGTTGTGATCCAGGGTCCCTGGCTTGTGGTGTGGCCGCTCCTGACATGATTTCTCCCCAACTCGCCCTAGGAGGGTGCTGCCCTCCCCCCTTTGCAGATGGGGAACCCAGGGCACAGAGGGTGGGTGGGGAGCTCGGCCTCCAGCCTCGTCCCCGTCCTTGTAGTCACTGCAGCAGCCACACGGGCTTGGGACAGGGGCTGAGAATGAGTCATACCTGCTGGCCACATGCTCATTCATTCTCCGAAGGGGGAGCCTGCCTGCCATGCAGGGTCAGCCAGCAAGTGTGTGCACACATCAGGGCGCATGTATGTGAGTGTGTGCACATGTCAGGGCATGCGTGTGCGAGTGCATGTGTGCGTCAGGGTGCTGTGTGCCTGAGTTGCAGGCATGCTCGCACACACACGCATTTCCATCTGGGGAAAGGGAAGACTAGAGCTTTGGTGACCTCATGGCCTTGGTCAGCAGCCATGCTGTGTGCCGGTGGGGACATGCTGGGTGAGCAGGAAAGCTGATGAATAAGGTGAGTGGGTGGCTCTGAGCCTGCAGGAGACAACAACACTAGAGCAGGCGGCTGTGGCAGGTGGCCTACGGCACAGGAGGGAGACCTGGGCGGGGAGGGGTGGCACCTGCCGGGATCTGGGGACAGTCCTGGGCCAAGGCCAATGTGGCCCCTGACAGCCTGGCGTGCTCTAGGGACAGTGGGGAGCAGAGTGGCAAGTGCCTCTGGGGCAGCACATGGGGGCCAGGCGGGCCTCGGGGGGAGCCTGGTGCTGCCCCTCAACAAGGGCAGGGCCGTGTCGGAGCCCAGATGGTGTGGGAGACTCGTGGGCGGGCTGTTGGGGGCCTCAGAGGAGGTGGTCAGAGGAGGGCATGTGCGGTGCTGCTGGCTTCCCAGGAGATCTGCTGTTGTGGGTGTGCCGGACGCCTCCTCCCGATGGCAGCCCCTCCTCTTCTCTGGTCCATCACCAGGACTGTCAGAGTGGGGTGGGGGCAGGCGTCTGTTTCATTTGTCCTTGAGATAAAGTGAATACTGTGTGCTCTCTGGAGCATGTTAGATTGAGGGAGGGGGAGAGGGTGGGGCGGAGCCCCCGGACAGGCCCCCCACTGCTAACACTCTGTAGGGCTTATTACCAGGGGGGCAATTCTGACCCCATGTATCCACCGAGGTTTCTCCGGGCTTTCTGCCAGCAGGTTTGAAGAGCGTCATGTCATGTGTCCACCTTGGAATCACACAGAATGTCCTCGTCGTCCTAGAAACCCCTGTGTGCACTGAGTCACCCTCCTTTGTCTCCCCCAACCCTGCGTGCCTGGCACCAAGCTGGGCCCCAGGGTCTCTGACTTGGGAGGGAGCCCGGGGGTCCCCACGGTGTCATGCCCGAGGCTGCCTTGCCCTCTGGGGCTGTTGAGGGCTCCGGAGAAATAGCGGGAACATTAGGGCTTGTGGCCTGGGGTGGGAGCTGGCCAGCCCATTCCCCCTGGGGACCTCCCAAGTCACTATCCTTTCCTGAGGCTCGTGCATGGCCCACGGTCAGGGTTCTGAGGATGAATGGATGAAAATGAAGGTGGCAGCAGGTGCTCCATGAAGGTGGGGCCTCCCCTTGCCCCCCACCCACCTCTCTTGGTCCTCAGAAGCCCCTCCCCCATGGGGCCATGTGCTGGGGGGGCTTTTGCTCGTCACAGGACACTGGGGCTCGGGTCCTTGGCAGAGCCCTCGAGAATGGGAACCATGCTGGGTGAGTGAAGAACAAATCGGAGAAGCTTAGGATGCAAGGTTTGGCCAACGAGGGCCTGGTCCCCGTCCATGGGCCCCTCTGCGCACCTTGAACTGACTGCAGCAAAGTCAAGAACCCCCCGAGAATGCTCTCTTCATCTTTTAGGCTGGAAGAGTTTCAGGTAGAAGGAAAGATAAACACAATACGGTGGATAATGATGAAAAGGAGCGGCTGGAGACACATCTGTGTCTGACCCCCGGCCCTGAGCTGAGCACATGCTCATTAACATGGGCGGGCCGTCACTGACTTTCAGGAAACTGGAAGCTTAGAGCAAGTATCAGATGAGTTGCTAATGTCGGGAAAAAAGTGAAAAACATGCTCAGGGTCTCTGTTTTATGGCCGCTCTTGAAGTCGGCATCTGCGGCGGTAACCCGATGCGGCCTCGGCGTGCTTTCTGTGTTGTGGGGTGACTGCGAGTCCAGAGGACCTGGGCTCCTCGGGCTTCCAGCACTGATCCCACGCTGGCCAGCGGGACGGGGACAGAGGGCGAGCTGCTTCAGGCGTGCTGCGGGGCTGCGTGTCGTCCCCACCCAGCAGGCAGCCGCAGTCCTGCACCCACTGAGGTCAGGGGACCAGGGCCGCCCGCATGCAGAGGCTCCTCTGTGGTCAGCGAAAGCCCCTTGACTTTCTGGGTGGGCCTGGCTTTGTCCTTGGGACCTTTTGAAGGTGGGCTTGACCTGGCGTCTCTGGGTTCCTCCGTCTTAGGAGGCTGCCGTCCCAAACTGGATGCCCTCTGTGGTGGGCAGGGCTTCAGTGCCCCAGGGGGCCTCCTTTGGCATCTGTTGTGGGCTGAATTGGGCCCTTCCCCCAGTTCTGAATATCTGGGACCCCAGAATGTGACCTTATTTGGAAAGAGACTCATTGCAGATGATCAAGTGAAAATGAGGACCTTGGGGGGGCCCTAATCCCGTGGGGCTGGTGACCCTATAAAAGGGGTGATGAGGACACAGGCCCGGAAGTGGGGGCAACATGAGGCAGGGATGGTGCGATGCGTCTGCCAGCCAAGGAGCGCCAAGGACCGGGCAGGCCCCCGGGGCAGGGAAGAGGCCTGGGGTGGATGCTCCCTCAGCCCCCGGAGCCTGGATCTCGGACCCCGGCCTCTAGAACCGGAGAGAGTGGATCCCTGTGGTTAAGCCCGGCCGAGGTGCCGGGGCTCTGGGTCCATGCTGGTGGCTGTATTCATTCTTCTGAGTGTTAGGTCAGCCCCATGAGGTGCTTCCCCACAGCGGATATTTGCCGGTGCGTTTTGGCCCCCTGCTCTGGGGGAGAATCCCTCACAGTCAGGGCGGTGGGGGCTTTCAGCTTGGTGGGGGGCGGTCCGTGCTCTGTTTGATTGAATGCCGTTGCCGCCTGATGACGCACAGCCTCGCCCACCCCCAGGTCACACTGCAGCCTCTGGGCACCGGCTGGCCCACCACCCCTGTTTCAGGGGTGTCTGCCTTCATAGGGTGAGGACTGCTTGGCCCCAGACCCACCTGCCTGTCTCCACCTGCCCCGCACCCCCGGCCATGGGGTGGGAGGGGAGGCTGGGGGTGGCTGAGCCCTGTGGGCTCTCCTGGACTCTTCGCTGGCTGGGTTTGGAAGTCACCAGTGTCTTGTCTCCTCCTGCTGGGCCACAGGCTGTGGCCCCTCTCTGTGCTGTCCCTCCCTGCGCCCCATGCCGGCCAGGTCCAGAATGCCTGTGCCCCCCAGGCACCTACTGTTAACAGCCCTGGGGGCCCTACGCTTGCCCCTGACTTTCCCGGCCCACCTGCCCTGCCTTGTACATGACCCCACGGTCATGTCCTTGACTTACAGCACGGCAGGAGCCACCAGTGTCCCACTGGGCCCAGCTGAGGCGGGGTGCCCCTTCTCTGCCTTCACTCCACCCAAAACCCAGGCCCGGGCAGGCGCCACCGTGGGACCACCGCGTCTTATTTCCTCTTCCTCCAGGCTGCGCTCTGCAGATTCGAGCGCGTGGATGGAGTTAGGGTGACGTTGAGATGTGTTGTCATGGGGACCCCGAACCGTCTGCCTGGTCTCCTTTGCCGTCGGGTGGCAAGACACAGAGTCATGGCTGAGGAGCCCTACCAGGGGAGGCAGGAGAGTCAGCGAGGATCAGGCAGCCTTCCTGTTCAAGGGAGACTTGGGGAAGTGACGTGGTCAAGACGGCACAGTGGCCCCGGCCCCTCCCTCCCCGCTAGAAGTGCAAGAGGTGCTGGTGGAGGGGGCGGGGCCAGCCCTGCTCTCCTGACACAGGCCAGACCCTCCCCATCCATTGGGCTGCCCCACTTCCCTGGCTCAAGGTGGCCCCGGTCTTGGAGGGGTTGCCTATGCCACCCAGCATGGGGCAGGCAGCACAGATGGCAGAGGGAGGCAGGAGCTGAGAGTGCCTGGGGTCATCCCCGAAGTTCTGGAAGTCTGCGGCAAGGAGGAAGCAGAGAGGTCTGGGACCCCCCGCAGGCCGGAGCCAATCTCCATGTCTGAGGTGCTGGGACCAAGACACCGAGGTGCCAGCCTGGGGCGAGTGGTGCCCAGACCCCTGGGCTCCCACTGTCATCTGAGCATTGGTGGGCAGGGGGCCTGCAGGGACTCCCCCATCTCAGAGAGGACCGAGTCCCTTCGGAACTGACTCAGATCAGGCGGGGACCAGTGGCTGCAGGAAGACACGTTCACAGCTCTGCCTGTGAGGTGCTCTTGGCCTCAGATCTCGCACCCAAGATCCATGGACATTTTCTGGCATGGGGAGAGTGGGGGCACATAACCTCAGTCCCTGAGTCTGAGCAAAGCCTGGGTCCCGACACTAACCTGGGTGGAAGATTAAGTGGCCGGGAACGTGTTTGGGAGGGAGGACGGAGCCCCCTCCCCCTTCTGGCCCTGAGTCCTCCGTGCTGGCATCTCCGCGTGCTTGAATTCATTACCCAGGAAATGTGCCACATGGGAGGGGCCAGCCAAGTCACATGTTTTTACAATTAGCCATTCTCTGTACACCTGGGCCAGGGATTCTGGCGAGGGGAGAGGCCAGGAGAGAGATGGGGGTCTTGAGGGGGTACAGTGCATCCTCCTGTTTGGGTAAGAAGCGGGGGAGGGCTGGAAGAGGGAAAAGCCACAGCGAAGCAGCAGGCCAAAGGCAGGTCCACACGCACCCCCAGCTGCCGACTGTCCCCCCCTGCTCCCCAGCCCCCTGGGGAAATCCGAGCGGGCGGGTCTGCAGAGACGGCTCCTGATGTGAATCGGACCTTTATGAGCAGCGCTTGCTCGGGAGGTTCATGGATCCGGCGCCCTCGGACTTTGGATTATGAATGGGGCCTCAGCCGTTTCCTCCTCATTTAATCTATCATGTGTGCCATCTTTCAACGCCAGCCTAGGCCAGCAATACTGGAATGCAGGCCTGCCCGGAAACGTGGCGGTAGCAGGGGGTCTGCGGAGGAAGGGGGAGCCGTGCTGCTCTCCTCCTGGCGGGGCCACTGTGGGTCCCCCCAGGCCGCTGCCCCTGAGGGCCCGGCTCCCGGAGGCCCATGTGGCCCCGGGGGTGGGGGGGTTCCAGAGCCTCGCCCTGACTCTGGTGTCTTAGAACAAAGGCCAAACTACAAGTTTCCTGGTGGTGACATCCCTGCCCCCCCAGCTCACACCGGTCACACCCACGCTGGCCATAGGATGGGCACCCCAGGCTTCACTCCTGACCCTGGCTTTGAGGGCTTCTGCTGTCTTTGGTTTAAGAAGGTTGGCATTTTGGGCTGTCTGGAGAAGTGGATGAAGAAGAAAGGCCCACTTTGCTCATCACCGAGGTCTGGATGGAGCAGGGGGGCATCGGGCTGTGGGAGAGACGGGCAGTCAGTGCAGAGGCTTGCGGGGTACTTCTGGACGTGGGAAGGCCCAGCGCACGCTGATTTCAGTGGCTTGGGGTCCTGCCAACGGTGCCTGATGAGAAGGTGAGGCACGATGTCTTCATTTCCCATTTCTGCTCTTTGTCCCACTCAGTCGGTGTCTTTGGGGGCATGGAGCTTGCACACGTATGCACATCCACACACGTGTGCATGTTGACACACACACACATGGGCCCGCACGTGCGCGCACCCTCTTCGGCAGGAGGCAGCTCTCCCCGAGGGCACCCCACGGCCAAGGAAGGTGAGAAATCCATGCCGCTCAGGAGCGGGAGCTGGAGGTGTTTGGGAGCTGGGGGCCATGTCTCCGAGAGCCACTAGCTGGGTCCTCAGGGACACCAGGCCCGAGGTCTCGGTTCTAGGCCATGCATGGTCCCCACCAAACTGGGCTCCCCACCGGCCTTGCCAGGATGCCACAGGACTTCAAAGGATGGGCCTCTGACACGTGTCCCTCCCAGCTCGGGTCCCCTTCATGGGGCACACGCACACCCAGGCTGCACGTGCACGGAGAACATGCACCTGACAGCGGTCGGGCAGCGACAAACGGCCTGTCCATCCCCACAGAGCCGGGCTGCCCTCGGCCTCGGAGCCGAGCACACACCCACACCAACGGGGCTGCGGCCACCTGCTCAGGCACAGGCTCGGGGGCTCCCATGAGCAGGTAGGAAGAGGGGCTGGCCCCGACCTGAGGTTGGCCTGGCCCCTGGCGTCCCCTGGCATCTTTCTCCTGGAGTTTACAGCAGAGCTTGAATCAACACAGATTCAAGAGACACAGTGTTCCAGGAGGTGAAGGTGGGCAGGCGAGTGCAGGGGAGGTAAAAGGACTGAAATCTGAAATCTGCCCCTTGCGCCTTGCGGACAGCATGGTGAAAGTGGGCCTGGCAGAGTGAGGGGCGTCCCACCTTGTGTCTGGGAGGCTGCTGCCTATGGACTGTTTGGATGGTGGGTCCAGCCCCCAGGAACTGGCCTGGTCTCCCACCTTCTTTGACTTCTTGTCGAGGGGCGTCTCCATAGTGTGGATGGAATCGGTTTAATCCCTAGCATCTCTGTGTTTCTGAGGATGTGATCACAGCTGGGTGGTCCCTGGGCCCCACCCTGGGGGCCACTAGAGGGTCACGTCATGACCTCTAGGAAATGCCCAGAGGCACCTGCCCCAAGAGAGCCCTCCAGACGGTCCTGAAATGGCGATGCTCCTGTGAGCTCCCGCTGTCCTCTTTTTCCAGTTAAAGTTTATTTTGTATCAGAATTATACATGGAAAAATTTTATTATACATATATTATATATACATTGCTATTATGCATTTTTAATTTGTAATTATATTACATTACTATATAATTACAGTCATTCATATACATTATTATTGTATAGACATTATAGATACACACACATACTATAAGGCTGGGAAGGGAAAGAGGTGACCCCACTTCTCATCAACCCTTTGGCTTCTGCTTCCCAGAAGCAGCCATTTTTGGCTTTTTCAGAGCTTTATCTGTATTTATCTTTACATTGTAAAATGCTGTGTCACGGCTTAGATCACATGTAGGGCACTTCCATTTTAAGGGTTTTTCTATTGACTTCATGCTTTTGGAGTTGGCCCTCTTCACACATGCCTGTCAACTTAATTACTGATTAAATTGCAGTTTTTCAATACAACAATTTTCAGGTGCACTTTCTTACGAAAGTGTTGGTCGTGCTCACAGCCGTGCCATGTAGAGAGCTACAATTTCATTTCCTTCCTTAAGCATTTCCCTTATTTGCCTGCATTAGCAAAATTGCCTTTTATTTTCATTTGCATATGTTTCTGGCAGTGGTCACTATTTGATCCTTAAACATCCTAAAGAGCTATAACATTGCTCTGAAAATGACCAAATGCATCCACTTTCTGTTCATCTATCTGTCTTTCTTGGAGCTGTCCGCCTGGATCTTGGATCCCCTCCATTCCCTCCACGCTGTTGTGGTCGCTCATTGGTTGTTATTCTACTCAAGACTCATTTGGGAGTGAAAGAGGCACTATTCATAATTCTGCTGGGAGACAGGCATAAATCAGGACTGTCTTGATTCACCAGGATGTAACTTACCCCCACTCTGGGCCACCAGGGCACTGGCTCTCCTGGGACCAGGTTTCTCCATCGCTTGGGAATCCCTCTGCTTCTCTTGGCCTGTCCAGTCTTGTCCCCGTCCCCAGGGACGCACCCCAGCCACATGGCCTGTTTCCTGGATCCCATTCCATTTATTTTTTTGGTTTATGCCACTGAGCTCCTGGAGCACATCTTCAGATAGCTTTCTGAGAAAGGATTTATGGGAAGTAAATTTCGAAGTCTTTGAATCTTTGAGATTGTCTGTATTCTACCAACACTCTTGTTTGTGTTTATCTGAACACTGGATCCTAGACTGGAAACTATTTCCCTTCAGAGCTTAGGAAGTGCTGCCCCGTCGTCCTCCGGCTTCCAGTGGCCATTAGGTTTGACGCCTCCTGGGCCTCCTCCTTTGTGTGGGATTGCTTTTTCCCCTTCCTGGAAGCTTTTAAGGGCATCTTGTTTCCCCGATGTCATGGCGACCCAGGGGGCCGTGTCTGGCATGGGGAGTTCTCACTCCTGGGCTCTGGTCCGGTTTCCTTTGCTCTGCTCAGCTGCTGGCCCCTGAAGTGATATTCCCATGTTAGGCCCTCCTCCTTTCTCTCAGGAAGGCTGAGCGGCAAGCCTGGAGGACTGTGGGCTCCTGGACAGGGCTCCATCCTGCCGCTGACTTGGCTGTGTAAAGACCTGTTTGTGCCTCAGTTTCCTCCTCTGTAAATGAGCTTAGTCAGCAGGGCTTCCGCCTTCCCGTTCCTGGGGAGGGCTGCTCCTCCTTTAAAGCAGACCCCTCGGGGGCATGAGGATTTCTTATCAGGCACCAAAGTAAAAAACTCTTGGGGAGGGTGAGTAGGGAGGCTTTCCTTCACTCCTCACGGTGTCACTGCTGGCAGCCTGGCCCCACATGGTGCACCAGCTCTGGAGGCACTGGCCCTGGTTGATGGAGGGCTGCCCAGTCTTGTCCCCATGCCCAGGGATGCGCCCCAGCTCTGAGGCCTGTGACCTGTAACCTGTGACCTGGTTATTTGTCCGAGTCTTATTCCTGGGCCTGCCTCCATCCAGGATTCCTGGGCAGGGGTATGCGCGCATTGGTCCAGGGCAGACCTGGGGGCTGAGTTCCGGTCCTGGGGTTGTTCAGTGACTTCAGGCAAGTCACCCTGCTGTTGGCCTAAGTTTCCCCAATGGTAGCTGGAAAGGGATGGTCTTGCTGATCCCTGAGGGCCCTCTCACCCTGCCCTTGGGATTAAGAGCCCTGTGGGGTGTGTTCACGACCCTCCAAGGCCAGCAGCCCTCAAAGTAGACGTTCCTCTCACCAACAGCACATTCCTTCCTTGTAAACTTCCCACCCCCAGCTCACCGCAAATTCTCGTTGGAGACAAATCTAATATGTCTCTTCCCCTGTCCCGGCACCCCCGGCTCCTGGGCTGCCCTGGCCGTGGGTGTGCTGTGTCTCCCGTTGTCCTCAGCCCTTCGCTCTGCCTTGGCAGGGCGCCAGTCTGGAAAGTTCCTGATTTATTGTCTTTGAAACAACCTGCAGATGTGGCTGCGTCTGCTGGCTGTTGCCAATTAAAGTGCTGGCGGGCACTGGCCTTCCTTGCTGGACCGGCCGCCATCCCTGGGTTTGGGACCAGCACAGCACCAGGCTGGCCCTGCAGGAGCTCCGAGGGGACCCAGAGCCATGGTGAACACCGAGCCGTCCACCCACAGGGAGCCAAGATGACGGAGTGATCCAGTCCCTGGAAGGACGTCCCAGGGCCCTGCAGCCAATGCTCACCAGTAACCAGGGCTTGCTGGCCCAGGCACGGCCTCCGAGGTCCCTGCCTCACTCTGGACACCCACCTTCCACCCTTCAGGACACCAGTGGTGGGAGCCTCTATTTCAATTTGGCACAATTCCACTGTGGAAGGAAAATGCGACCAATGGTGTGTGTGTGTGTGCACGTGTGCATGTGTGAGAGAGGGCACGACATCCATAGGTGGTCACAACAGAATCACAAAGCATTGCTGGGGCTCACGGCAATAGCCAACACACACTGCGCTGGGCGACATGTCCAGGCCGGCGCTGGGAGGAGCCGCTGGGCCAGCACTCCCAGGCACAGACACACCGTGGGCCTCCCCGCACCATCTGATAAGGCCATGCAACCTCAGCTTTAAAAAGAAAAGTGACACATCAAATAAACAAATGCCTGTTATTAAAAAAGTTTCTGTGACTTTTCATGTTAACGTATCTGCCTATTGGAAAAATCGCTCTGTGTCTGGCATGGGTCCCTTTGACTGACAATCAGCCCATCCCGAGAGGTAAGCTGTGTGGGATCAGGTTCCAGAACAGGGGGTCCTAAAACCCACCACCAGGCTTGTTCATTCCCACCATCGCTCCCATCTTTTGGGAAGGGGGTGTCTCTCCTCCTACAGAGTCCCAGGGATCCATGGCCCTGGCCCTGCACTGGGGCCCCACTGGAGCCCCAGGACTCCGGCCCACCTGTGAGTCTTCTTCCTGTGTTCCAGTGTGGGTGGGTTTCCTTTCACAACCAGGGGAAAGGAAAGCCCCATGTTTGTCCCTCCAGGGAGTTCCTGTGGTGTAGCTCATCTTCCACTGGCCCCTGGAGGGTGTGGACCACAGCCTGCTGGCCACTTATGCCTGGGTGTCCCTCTGTCCTGTCCTGGCCGCCTCCCTGCTCACACAGCAGCACTGGGGACGAGGGTCGGCCCGGAGCACAGGGGGCCGCTGGACGGCTAGGGCGGGGAGAGCTGGCCTTGCTAACACTGCTTCTGAGCTGAGCACAGCCCAAAGTCGTCAAAACAGGATCAGTAAACTCGACTGGTTTTATAATTCTTCTACAAACAGGTGTGTGTGTGAGAATGCACATGTGTGTCAGTTTATTGTGTGTGAATAGGTGTTAATGTGTGCGAATGTGTATGTCAGTGTGTCCGTGTGTGGTCATCTGAATGTTGGTCCTGTGTGTGTGTCCGTGAGTCAGATGTGTACATGTGGGTTAGCACGTGTCTGTGTGTGCCTGCTAGTGTGTGTGTTCGTGTGTGTACACGTCAGCGTGTTAATGTGTGTGTGCCAGCGTCAGCGTGCACGTGACCATGTATATGCATCAGGCTTTCCCTGGGGACCGTCTTGGCACAGACTGGCCTGGGCGCATCCCTGAGTGCCCTTTGCTGGGACCGAGGGGCCAGGGTTCACCTCCAAGGCAATGGGTCAGAGCTGTGGCTGACAGATGTCTGACATCTGATAACCCAGCCTGGCCGAAACCTTCAGTCACATAAAGCCACATCTTTAGTTCTTAGATTTAGCAAGGGTTTTGTTACAAAACATGCTCCTGAATTTCCGTAAATGTACCAAAGGTTTTGGCCCGGAAGGCAGTGAGCTGTGGCTCCCGGGGGCTGTGGTCGGGGCTGGCCAACAGATGACTGGCCCCCATGGGGGTTCTGGCCCTGACTTCCATCAGGGTGTGGGGTGCAAGGCCCCTGCTAGAAACCCTCTGTCTGTCTCTGGTATGTGTCCCTTCTCTGAGCAGCAGGCAGTCCACCATCTGTGGGCCCAGAGCACTGGCCAGGCCCCCTTCCAGATGAAAACCTGCATTCAGCAATTCCAGCTCCATCGGTCACAGAACGCGGCTGGTGCTCCTGCTGTGTGCAGGAAGGAAGTGCCCTCAGACCCCAACGCACCCTGGTCCCTGAGGGTCCCCAGTCCTGGTGCCCGGTGGCACTTTCAGATTCCACACTAACTTTAAGACCCTCAGGTCCCCTCCAACCTAAGTCCAGGCCCTTGTGGGGAGGAGTCACCCCAGATAGGCCCCCAGAAGCAAGAGGACTCAGGGGCAGGCGGAGAACTGGCTGGAGCACTGGAGCTGTTTCCGCGGGAAGAACCATTTATAAACCAGGTGGGGTCGGCGCACCTCCGTGTGGTGGCGGGAGTCACAGCTCCCATCTGCACCTGGGGTCCCTCCCTCCTGGGGCCCGGCTGCCCATGCCCCACTCCTCAGCCCAGCACCTTGGGATGGAACTCGATTCCCTCAGTCACACTGTTTTGTCTGTGACAAAGCAGTCCTCTGGGCTGTGTTAGAAAAATTTAAAAATCGAATTCATTAAGATTGTGTCTACACATGCTAACAAAAGGCCCCAGACGGCGAAAATGAAATAAAATCAAAGAGAAAACCAGAACTTTGGGCCTTGACAGGTATGCCAGGTGACCAGCTCCCAGGGTCGTCACGTTTGAGAAACTAAGAGGCTTTGTTTTCCTTATGGGCCTGAGATGTGACCCAGGCCAAGTATTTCCTTGGCCGTCATGTGCGGGTAACTTGCTGGAACCGAAACCTGGTCAGTTCCCGGGCTCAGGGCGGGCTCAGGGCTCCTCTGTGCCCTAGCCCCTCACTTGGGGCTGAAAGCAAATGACACCCCCGGCCTCAGGACCAGGAGTGGGCGAGGAGGGGGCCCAGTGCCGGGCCACCCCCAGGACCCACTCTGATCTCCTGGGTCCCCACTCAAGGTGTTAGAATAACACCAGGAGGTGGAGGTGTGGGGTGGCCACAGCTTCTGTTTCTGATAGAGCCTTGGGCACCACAATTTAATGGATTAGTTAAAATGATGTGAAAAAATGGATCTCTGATTTATGACCTGCAGTTTTTTGCTGACTGCGGCATGTTTTTTCTGAGCCCCGCATTTTAAAGTCTTGGGCACATAAGGCCTTTGTTGTTTCCCTGACTGTGCCTCTAGGGCTCATCCGTGGACCCTGTGCCCAAGGCCCCTCCAGACCTTTAAAACAGGAAGTTTAATTTTATAGAATTAAAAAAGAGAAAACGGTACTTAATTATCTGGCTGTGAAACAGCACGGCCTTTTCTTAATTTTAGGAGCTAATAAAAGGCCGTTCCTGGAGTTAACTGCTTCTGGTCCAAGCGCCCTACGATTTTGGCTATTTGGGTAGAATATTTTATGAACTGTTATATATTGCACTACGGTTTTTAAGCACTGCTATGACATATTTCTCTCAAGATTTATTAGGAATTTTTATTTAAAACAATATATTAAATAGGGGAGAAAAAGTAATCTTAGGCAGAATTCAAATATTAGCAAAACACGACATGGCCGCAAGCCTCTGTTATTTGAAGTCGCCCCCTTCTGCCCCCTGGCCCCCCGCTGCTGCTATGAAAACGGCCCGGGAACGAGGGCCCCCAGCTGCACCATTAATGCAGCGTGGCTCCCAACCTGACTCCAATCAGGGATCGATTTCAAGGCCAGTTGCCACTTACGTGACTTTATGGAAGTGGAAGAATGAGTGTGTCCCCCGAGACCCGGGCGGCTTCCCGGTTCCCAGCAGACCCCGAGGGGGTCCGTGTGACTCCACACCCGAGATACCCTGCCCAGAGGCCAACCCCTCCGCCCACCTTCTAAGGACGCCAGGATCAGAGGGGTCACCGGCCTCCACCCTGAGTGACTGTCCTCAGCGATGGACGCCCTACTGTGTGCTAGCTCAGGGCAGTCAAGCTTGGTGATCTTCAGCCTTGGAGGAAGGGCCAAAGACCCCCAGGGTGCCCCCAGGGACACGCTCCATCATCCTATGGACAGTACTAATTCAGACAGATTCAAAGGCAGCATTAAGAAGTTCCCACAGGCCTCCTGCCATGAAGCTGACCCACGTGGGTCCTGGTGCCCCTGGAAGGGGATACAGGAAGGCCTGGAGCAGAGCCCGAGGCACAAGAGCCCCAGTCCTGGGGACCTCAGAGGGCAAGGCAGCTTCTCATGCACCCAGGAGCCCAGGAATGGGTGTGGACACCCCCAGGGCTCCCTACTGTGCCCTCCACTCTCCAGCAGCAGTCCAGCCAGCACCAGCCATGTGCACAGGGGCCACGGGCCAGCCAGGGGTGGGAAGGACAAGCTCCCTCCCTCATGGGCTGGACAGCTTGTCCTTAATGTGAGGAAGAAAACAGGGTGGGGTCGGGGGGGTGCCCTTGACCTGTATCCAGGGAAGTGAAGCCTTGGAGGTGGGAGGGGCCGGAGGCAGAGGTCTTCCAGGGGTGGCAGACAGGTGGGTGAGAGAGGGTTGGGACGTGGGGCGGGCTTGGTATCCAGGACCCAGCTCCCCTGCCTGGGCAGCGGGAGAACCTCCAGGGCAGGTGTCCTAGGATCCACCTGGGGAGCTGCTTCTAGCCAGGCGCTTCCCAGGGCAGCGACCTCGCTGCAGACGGGTCTCCCTGAAGAGCATCTGCTTGGTCTCCACAGTCCCTGGGCGACGGGGCAGGGGCAGGGCGGCTGCGCATCGGCCTGAGAGCAGGCCGTCAAGCAGGAAATCATCCTCATCAATTACAGCGACCAGGTTTCCGAGAAGCCGCCCTTCCCAGCTGTGTGCCTACCAGTTAACCATGTGTGGTTAGCTAATTTGTGGGCATTCAGGAGTTTGAGCAAATATCAACCTTTCGAGCCGTATGGGCCCCTTTGAATCTCTGCAAAGTTTTATTGGGCTCTCACCAGGCCCACTCAGGGTCAGCCTGGAGCAACAGCCGTACATCGCACAGTCAGCAAACAGCAGTGGGGCTGTGCTCCTACGGCAGGGGGCGCGACACAGGCTGTGACAGAGCTGACTGCAGGCTGGGCTGGCTTCCGCCCGGGGCTGGGGCGCGGGATGGGCCTCCCTGTGGGGAGTGGGGCACTCCGGGAGCCCTGTCCCTGCCTGGCTGGCCAGGAGTCCTGGCCAGGGGAAGGACAGACCAGTTCTGTGTCCCTGCCAGGCACCCTTGGCTGTGATCCTGGGGTGTCCCTCTCCCTCCTGTGTCCACAGAGTTGGGACCTCCCAGCCCTAGAAAGGAGCCTTGTGGTGATACATAGGGCATCGCTCCTGAGTCCCTCAGGCACTGACACAGGCCGGGTGGGGGAATGGCTCCTGGGCTGGGGCGAGTAGGACTCCTCCAAATTCATGCCCATGCGGAACCTCAGAATATGACTTTATTTGGAAGTCAGGTCTTTGCAGGTGTAACTGGCTAAGGTGAGGTCATGTTGGATTGGGGAAGGCCCCACTCCAGTGATCTGAGTCCTTGCGATGAGAGGAGAGACAGAGACACAAGGGGAGGCCAGCTGACCCCCAGGGCAGAAACAGGGGCTGTGTGGTTGCACCCTGGGAGCCCCCAGGATCTGGGAGAGACCTGGAAGGTCACTCCCCTGGGGCCTCTGGAGGGGGTGCAGCCCTGCTGCACCGCCGAGCTGGGGCTTCTGGCTCCAACCGAGAGAGAATCAGCTTCTGCTGTTTTGGTCATCAAGTCTGTGCGCTGTTGCCCCAGGAAGCTGACACAGTTCCAGACGGACTCTCACTGGCTTCCAGACCCACCTCATCACATGGGCTGCGCATTTTGAAATCTACCTGGTCCCATGTCTGTTTAGAGGACAGGTGCTGCCCTGGACCCTCATGGTCCCACCCCATCTGGACTGTGACTCACTGGTGCCCTGGCTGGTCACCCGGAGCCCCAGGGTTGCCCTGGGCTGGAGGACAGTGGTGACCAGCAGAGACTCTCTGCTAGCCTGGCCAGGCTCAAATTCCAGCCCCATGGCTTTCGGCCCCGCCAGAGCCTGCCGCCCACCCAGGTGTCAGCCGAGGCATCACCCGCACAGGATGCCGGGCATGTCCGACTGGGTCTTACACAGGGACACTGGATGGGGAGCCCTGTGTGTCCTGTGGTCCAGGAAGCCTTGGCCCCAACCCCTGTGTGGGTGAACCCTGTTCTCTGGCTGTGTGTGTGTGTGTTGGGAGGGTTGGGGCTGGTGGCAGGGAAATGCAAGGTGCTGGTGAAGCGCTGAGTTGGAAAGGCCATGTGGAGGCCACACGGTTTCCCTGGAGCCACAGGGCCTTGGAGTTCTGGGGACAGGAGATTCATCAGGGCTGAACTGGTCGGCAGGGGGAAGGTCTGAGCTTGTCATGGGAAAGAAACAGCAAGGGACTGGGGGGCATAGGCCGGGTGGGAGAGCCATGGGGCAGCGGGCAGCTGGGTGCAGAGGGATGAGTCTGGGCTGTCCTGGGGTTCCCTCTTCCTGCTGGGCTCAGATCACCATAGCCTGCAAGAGGCAGCTCCCGGCCGCCCCCCCACGGGCCACCATAGGAGGTCCCTGTGGAGAGACCCCTGGTCCCTGCGACCCTGTAAGTGGCAGGCACCACAGCCTCCAGCATGGGGTTCCCCCAAACCTCAGTAAATGCTCTGCTCTTTGGGGGCATGGCTGAGGTTGGTTTTGACTTCACTTGAACTAGTTCCCCCATCTTCACTTTGAGCTAAATGGAGCCTTTCCAGATCTATTCTGGGTAGCCTCTGGGCTGAAACATACTTGTGGGATGATAAAGCCTCTGGGTGGTGCATTTAGTGCCGTCTTCAAAGGCGGACTTGGGGTGGAAACAGGATCTACGACCCTGGACAGGCTGAACGGAAGGAGCGTGGTTTGGTGTGGTCACAGGTCCTTAGCAAGGAGAGAGGAAGACGGACGTGAGCCACTGCACAGGCTGGAACCCGGAGCCCTCAGAAGCCTGGAGGCCCAGAAGTGTCACCCAGGATTAGAGTCTTGCTGGGGAAATCAGGCAGCTGCGGAAGCAGGGTGCTCGGCAATGCTCACTCTGCCGGGTTCAAACCTGCATGCAGGGAGGGGAGGGGTCACCAGATGAGGCCACTTGGAAGCGCAGGGAGTGAAAAGGGGCTATTTATAGCCCTGAGGTGCAGACACTGACAGGAGGGAGAGCTTCTGGGCTCCCCACTGCAGCTCCCAGGACCCTCCCACACCCCACCCCCTCCTGAACCTCCGGAAAGTGCTCCCTGGTTAAGAATGTCAAAGGGGCTGAGAAGTGGGGGTGAGCTGCTGCTGTGTCTAGCCCCATATGGAGATCATTACTGGCCCCAGGGAAGCTTGTTTGGGGCTCAAGTGTCCAGGGTGACAGCCCGTGCCGCTGAGCGTGGAGGGGACGCCTGGGGGAGGGCTGCACAGGAAGTGGGGGGGCTGGTCGGGGCCCCAACAAAGCCGAGGTGGAGCCGGGCAGGCGGGAGGGGTTTTCCATTCCATGCTCCCAGGCTGAAAGCTTGCGCTGACGAAGCTGGGGCGACATGGACAAGAAGAAAAAGAGGGCTTCAAATGGGAAGGTGTGGAGGCGGGGAGTTGGGCTGTCAAGTGCGTGGGGCACAAGGAGCCTTTCCCATGTGCCTCCCTGCTCTCCTTTCTCTGCCAAACCCCTCCCCACTTGGTGCGTCTCCCCTTCCTGACTCTGCCTCCCAGACCCACTCGTTCCTCTACCGCCACTGTCATCTCTGCCCGTTTCCTCCCCCTTTCCCCCTCTCTCTTCCTGTCTCTCACTCCACCTGCCCCTCACCTCTCTCTCTGTCCCCTTAACCATGTGGCTCAGAGGTTTGGTCCAATGATGTCCAAGGTGGGTGACCAGGTACCATGAGCAGGTGGCCCCGGCTAGAGGGCCCTGGCTGGTCAGTACCACTGTCACTGTGGCAGGCCAGGTGGGGTGGAGCGGGAGCTGCTGAGGGGCAGACATGAGGTTTCTTCCTTTTACCTTTTCCCACCATGGGAATCCTTGTGCCCAAACTCACCACTGAGTTCCTCACTGCTGTGGTCCCCAGGCCTCACTGGCCCCTCCCAGTGGTGCTCAATATGCCTGGACCGAGTAGGGGGACCTCTCTTCACCATCCTGTCTACTTTTTCAGTCAATACCCTGGGCTTCACAGCTGTGTCTATGCCTCATGAAGAAAGTGAAATGTGGACAAGAGAAGGGCTTCTGTGCATGTCAAATACACAAGTAGATAATTCAGACTGACACTCCCACAGAGGAGGAAGACAGACAAAGCCAGTTTGAACCAGTCAAGAGGGAAGTGGAGAATCTGAGGAACATGGTACAGGAGAGGGTCAAAGGGAACTTAGCATTTGGGGCTGCTTCTCTGCTAGAGACATCTATCAACTCTGCAAGAAGTGGCTGGGAGACTGGGAGTCTTCAAATCGTCTCAACACCAGAAATTGAAGTAGTCCTGGATTACTAGTGTCTCCTTCTGCTTTCCAGAAGCAGACATATGTCCTCTCTGGAGGAGGTTAATATAATAGTAAGCCTCAGATTTTTAAAAATATATTTTATAAAATATATAATGAGTGACACTCAACAAAAAATAACTAGGTGGATGAATAGATAACACAATGTAATAAAAACCAAGGAAACAACAGGAGATATAAACAGACCACAGGAGCCCCAAATATTGGAATTATCAGGCACAGACATTAAATTGTCTATGTTTCCTATGTCCTAGGAGATAAAATAAACTAGTAAGAATTTTATCAGAAAACTGAAACTATAAAAAGGAAACAAGTGGAGAAATCAAGAACTAAAAAACATAATAATCAAAAGTGAAGAAGCCAGTGGATATATTGGACAATAAATTAGACACAGATGGAGAGAGAATTACAGAACTGGAGGATGGGTCAGGAAAAAATCCAGACTATAGCATGGAGAAAGAAAGTTATGGAAAATACAGATGAGAACTTGAGAGTCATGAGGATAAAGTGAAAAATTCTAGAGATTTCTCCTGGGATTCAAGAAGAAGAAGAGAGAGAACACAGAAGAAATAATATTTGCCTAGATAATGGCTGAACATTTTCTTAAATTGACAAAATACATCCAACCACATATATCCTATAAACCCCAAACAGGCCTGTGTGAGGGGCTTTAGAAAGATGGCAGGAAGAGTCACCAAGGAGAGGGGCCTTCTACCCATGTTCCCTGGGCAAATGTTGCCTTTCTCTGTCTCTCTGTCCCTCTCTGTCTCCCCAGTCTCTATCTCTGTCTTTTCCAGGCCATCTTAGTAAACTTCTGAAAACCAAAGAACAAGAGAAATCCTAAAAACAACCAGAAAATAAGACCTGTTACTTTCCAAGAAGATACAACTACACTTAAATCTATCCATCAAACACAACAAAGCCAGAAGACTGTGAAACAATGTCCCAACACTCTGGAAAAATGTAACTGTGTATCTAGAATTCTCCTTACAGCAAAAGTGTATTTCCTGAAAGGGGTTTAAAAAGTCTATTTCTATATGGAGATAGACATAGAGAAATATCTAGAGTAACTGTTAAATATATAGAAGTATATGCAGAACTGATGAGATAATGAGGGCTGGAGTCATAAAAAACAAACAAACCCCGAAATCAATACAAAAGAAGCAAGAAAAGAGAAGTAAAGAAACAAAGACTATTCAGGCCAAATAATAAGTAATTGGAAAGATACATTTAAGCCCAAATATAGCATTAATTCCATTAAATGCACATAGATCAAATGCTTCAATGAAAAAAAATTTTGACATGCTTAATAAAAACAAAATCCAAATGCATTTTGCTTATAAATCTACACAAACAAAATCCAAATATATATTGTTTATCAAAGCTGTACTCTAAATATAAGGATACAAACAGGTTGAAACAAAAAGTTGGAAAAAGATGCGCTAGGAAAGATGAACATGGGAAAGTTGATGAGAGAGACAAAGTGATCAGATTATGTAAACTTCAAGGCAAAAATCATCACCAGAGAAAGATGGACATTTTATGTTGATAAATGTTCAGTGCACTGTGAAGACATATGGATTCTAAATGCGTATCCAACTAATAGCGTAGTCTTGAAATAAATAAAGCAAGAATTGGTAGAATTAAAGGAAGAAATTGGCAGACCCATAAATAGTGGGAGATTTGTATCCAAATCTCCCAGCAACTGACAGAACAAGTAGACAAAATATCATCAAGGATATAGAATATTTAAACAACATGATCAGTAACTTAATCTAACAGACATAGATAAAGCATGCATGCCCAAATGGAAAAACATATATATTTATACATATATATTTAAAATCACATATGGAACATTTAAAAATTAAGCTTATGCAGGGACATAAATCAAGTGTCAAAAATTTTCAGAGGATTGAAATCATGTGGAATTAAATTAGAAATAGAAACAAACAGATAACAACAATAAAAATCTTGCAAGTTGGGGAATTAAAATATTTTAAAATAACACAAAAGTCAAAGAAAACAATCACTTTGGAAATAAAAATATTTAAAATTTAATGGCAGAAAAATATCCGCCAAAATGTGCCATATGAAGCTAAAGTCTTCTTTGAAGGTAAATTTATACTGTTACATGCATTTAAAAAAAAGAAGAAGAAATACAGAAAACCAATTATATAAGAGTCATCTCAAGAATTCATTTAAAAACAAACCCCAAGGAAAACGAAAAGAAGAAATTGTGAAACAGAAAACAGTGGTAAGAAAATGAGGCCCAAAGGTGATTTTTAAAAAACTTAATAAACTTGAGGGAGAAAGAGACATAGACAGAGACAGAGAACCAAGAAAGGACAAATAGTCAATGTTAGGAAGGAATAAAGGAAAAATTACTAGCTTCTGAATGCATTAAAAAAAGATTTTATGCTAGTCAATTGGAAAATGTGAATAAAGTGGCTAAATTTCTTGAAAAAATAAGTTAAAACCATCACAAGAAGAAACAGAAATATCTAAATGATTCTATAAATGATGTTAAAGAAATTGGCTCTGGAATTAAAATCCTTCCCATAAAGAAAACTTGAGATCCAGGCCTTGTCAATTCTATTCACATTAAAGAAACTGTGGCAATCATATACAAACTCTTTCAGAGAATAGAAAAATGGTCACTCTCCTCAAATTGGTTTATGTACCCAGCATCATCTCCATACCAAAACCTGACACAGACGTCACAAGAAACTTCACACAGAGCAAGCTATTCACCATTTCTGAGCCCAGATGCAAAGTTCCTAAACAAATATTAATAAACTCAAAATCATCAATGTATTCAAATAATATAACTTGACTAACTTAGGTTTATTCTAGGAATGAAAGATTGACTTAACATGCTTTAATCAATGAAATTAAAAACATAAATAGAGTGGAAAATCATATGATAATCTCAATAGATTCAGCAAAAGTGTTTGATAAAACTTAATATCCACTCATGGTTTTAAAAAATATTCTAGCAAACAAAGAATAGAACTCAGCTCCCTTAATCTGACAGATACAAAATCCTGTAGCAAATATCAAATACCATACATGCTGGCTGAAATTGTTGAAATTGTTGTATTGTTGAAAGCCCCCAACAGAACAACAATTCCTGCAGCTACAAGTCTTACTATGCCCTGGATTAGAGATTCTGGCCAGTGCAATAATGCAAGAAAAAATAATAAAACTTATAACAACTAGAGAGTAAGGTAGTCTTTAGTCATAATTTGCAGGTGATATGATTATATCAGTAGAAGATCCAAAAGAGTCTACAGATTTATTATTAAAATTAATGAGTGAGTTTAACAAATATTTCCATATATATAAGCAATCAACAGAAAATAAAAATATGTAAAGTCAGAATCCCACTCTGCCCACTTTTACTCAGCATAGTTCTAGAGGTCCTAGCCATGGCAATCAGACAACACAAACAAATAAAAGGCATCCAGATTGGTAAGGAAGAAGTCAAACTGTCCCTGTTTGCAGATGACGTGATATTGTACATAAAAAACCCTAAAGAATACACTCCAAAACTACTAGATCTAATATCTGAATTCCATAAAGTTGCAGGATACAAAATTAATACACAGAAATCTGTTGCATTCCTATACACTAGCGGTGAACCAGCAGAAAGAGAGATCAGGAAAACAATTCCATTCACAATTGCATCCAAAATAATAAAATACCTAGGAATAAACCTAACCAAGGAAGTGAAAGACCTATACTCTGAAAACTACAAGACACTCATGAGAGAAATTAAAGAAAATACCAATAAATGGAAACACATTCCGTGCTCATGGATAGGAAGAATTAATACTGTCAAAAGGGCCATCCTGCATAAGCAATCTACAGATTCAATGCAATCCCTATCAAAATACCAACAACATTCTTCAATGAACTAGAGCAAATAGTTCAAAAAATCATGCGGAACCACAAAAGATCCTGAATAGCCAAAGCAATCCTCAGAAGGAAGAATAAAGCAGGGGGAATTACTCTCCCTGACTTCAAGCTCTACTACAAAGCCACAGTAATCAAGACAATTTGGTACTGGCGCAAGAACAGACCCATAGACCAATGGAATAGACTAGAGAGCCCAGATGTAAACCTAAGCATATATGGTCAATTAATATACGATAAAGGAGCCATGGACATACAATGGGGAAATGACAGCCTCTTCAACAGCTGGTGTTGGCAAACCTGGACAGCTACATGTAAGAGAATGAAACTGGACTACTGTCTAACACCATACACAAAAGTAAACTCAAAATGGATCAAAGACCTGAATGTAAGTCATGAAACCATAAAACTCTTAGAAAAAAAACATAGGCAACTTCCGGGAAGATGGCGGTGTGAGCAGGGCGGCAGAAATCTCCTCCCAACCCTATATTTATCTACGAAAAAACAGAAAATACATCTATTCCTAAAAGAGAGACGAGAATACACAGGAAAGCGCACAGCGTGCAGCTACACCCGAGACGACTCGGCACCCCAAGAGGCGGTCTTAAAGAGCCCAGCTGACATACGTGGCAACTATCAGTGACCAAATTATACAGCCATGAAAAGACAGAGGAATATGGTTCAGACCAAAATCAACCAGACAACCCCAGAGAGGGAGTCTGAAGGGATGGAAATGCACAGCCTCCCTGAAAAAGAATTTAGAATAAAAGTCATAACCATGCTGATGGACCTACAGAGAAATGTGCAAGAGCTGAGGGAGGAAGTGAGGGAACTGAGGAAAGACAATACAGAAATCAGACAAGCGATCGACGGGCTTAACAGCAGAATGGATGAGATGCGAGAGACTGTTAATGGAATAGAAAACAGAGAACAGGAGTACAGAGCAGCTGAGGCAGAGAGAGATAAAAGGATTTCTAGGAATGAAAGAATATTAAGAGAACTGTGTGACCAATCCAAACGGAACAATATTCGCATTATAGGAGTACCAGAGGAAGAAGAGAGAGAAAAAGGGATAGAAAGTGTCTTTGAAGAAATAATTGCTGAAAACTTTCCCTCGCTGGGGAAGGAAGTAGTCTCGCAGTCCACCGAAGCTCATAGATCTCCCAACACAAGGGACCCAAGGAAGACAACACCAAGACACATAATTATTAAGATGGCAAAGATCAAAGATAAAGACAGGGTATTAAAGGCAGCTAGAGAGAGAAAAAAGATCACCTACAAAGGAAAACCCATCAGACTATCATCAGACTTCTCAACAGAAACCTTACAGGCCAGAAGAGAATGGCATGAGATATTTAACGTAATGAAACAGAAGGTCCTCGAACCAAGAATATTGTATCCAGCACGATTATCATTTAAATATGATGGAGGGATTAAACAATTTCCAGATAAACGAAAGTTAAGAGAGTTTGCCTCTCATAAACCACCACTACAGGATATCTTAAATGGACTGCTCTAGAGGGAAGCACACCTAAGGCTAAAAAGATGTCACCAGAGAAAAAAAATCATAGCAAAGAAAGAAGACCATCCAAATACCAACTAAAGGCAAAGAATAAAACACCTATTATAGAAAGAATGGAGGAGGAGGAATAAGAAGGGAGAGAAAGAAGAAACATCAGACTGTGTTTACAATAACTTAACAAGAAAGTTAAGTTAGATTGTTAGATAGTAAAGAAGCAACCCTTGAACCCTTGGTAACCACGAATCTAAAGCCAGCAATGGCAATAAGTACATACCTATCAATAATTACCCTAAATGTAAATGGACTGAATGCACCAATCAAAAGACACAGAGTAACAGAATGGATAAAAAGCAAGACCCATCTATATGCTGCCTACAAGAAACTCACCTCAAATCCAAAGATATACACAGACTAAAAATGAAGGGATGGAAAAAGATATTTCATGCAAACAACAAAGAGAAAAAAGCAGGTGTTGCAGTACTGTATCAGACAAAATAGCCTTCAAAACGAAGAAAGTAGCGAGAGATAAAGAAGGACATTACATAATGATAAAGGCGTCAGTCCAACAAGAAGATATAACCATTATAAATATATATGCACCCAACACAGGAGCGCCAGCATATGTGAGACAAATACTAACAGAATTAAAGGAGGAAATAGACAGCAATGCATTCATTTTAGGAGACTTCAACACACCACTCACTCCAGAGGACAGATCAACCAGACAGAAAATAAGTAAAGACACAGAGGCACTGAACAACACACTAGAACAGATGGACCTAACAGACATCTACAGAACTCTACACCCAAAAGCAACAGGATACACATTCTTCTCAAGTGCACATGGAACATTTTCCAGAATAGACCACATACTAGGCCACAAAAAGAACCTCAGTAATTTCAAAAATATTGAAATCCTACCAACCAACTTCTCAGATCACCAAGGTATAAAACTAGAAATAAATTTTAGAAAGAAATCAAAAAGGCTCACAAATACATGGAGACTTAACAACACTCTCCTAATTAATCAATGGGTTAACGACCAAATCAAAACAGAAATCAAAAGAATATATGGAGACTAATGACAACAACAACACAAAGCCACAACTTCTGTGGGACGCAGCAAAGGCAGTTATAAGAGGAAAGTATATTACAATCCAGGCCTATTTAAAGAAGGAAGAACATTCCCAAATGAATAGTCCAAAGACACAATTACTGAAATTGGAAAAAGAAGAACAAATGAGGCCCAAAGTCACCAGAAGGAGGGACATAACAAAGATTAGAGAAGAAATAAATAAAATTGAGAAGAATAAAACAATAGAAAAAATCAATAAAACCAAGAGCTGGTTCTTTGAAAAAATAACAAAATAGATAAACCCCTAGCCAGACTCATTAAGAGAAAAAGAGAATCTACACACATAAACACAATCAGAAATGAGAAAGGAAAAATCACGACGAACCCCACAGAAATACAAAGAATCATAAGAATATTATGAGAATCTGTATGCTAACAAGCTGGAAAACATAGAAGCAATGGACAAGTTCTCAGAAAAATACAACCTTCCAAGACTGA
>JAVSCE010006503.1:0-22583 GCA_032199065.1 Smutsia gigantea
CCCACTGTATGTCCATGACTCCTTTATTGTATATTAATTGTGTGTATATGTGTGGGTTTATAGAATGATGGATCTTTTATGCTCATTTGTTTCTTTAGAGTATAAAACACAGATGATGGTGATGGTGGTGACAGTGATGATTTTGCTTTCTATTTTTCTGAGTTGGTTTGAATACTCAGATTAAGTGTTAGTTATAGGTACCTCCCAAAATGTAATTAAGAACAAGCCTATCAGTGAGTGATAATTTGGGGATGATGGTAAACTATTATATAACTCTGCTTCCTTGTCCTAGGGGGACAGATCTATATTCAGATTATTTTCTCTGAGAAGGAAGAATGAAATATTGAGAAATTCGGTATTATTGAAAATTTTGTCACTAAGGTTTAATCTCATGCATGATCACAACTAGCTTTTTTGCCCCTGTTCTAGAGTTACCCGTTATTTTGTCCTTAGGAACTCAGCATAATGGACTTCGAGTTACTTAAAATGACCATGGGTACCTCCTGACTCAGCCTGTTGCCCCAGGCTTCTGAACCCCCATATACACAGAGACAGTTAATTCCTATCCTTTCTTCAGTGCCCACATTCCAGTGACGTGGCTTTTCCACTCCCAGGTAGCCAGGATTTCCTTAGTAGAAACTGGCATGACATTATGTATCTTTTTTTTTTAGAACTTTATAATAGTAATAATTTTCTGTTTATCTCTGTTTTAGGATTAGTATCTTATTTCCCTCTCCCGTAAAGGCAGCAACTTTGTGTTTGCTTCTCATTGAATTCTCTGGCATCTACAATGACAGTGTACATGTAGTGTGTAATCCATAATATTTGTTGAATAAATACATTTCAGAAAACCTTTCAAAAATTTATTGACTGATAATGTCAAAGTTAGAATAATGCTTCTGGAATCATATATTTCCCAATGAGTGATTTGACAGTCTTGTTTTAAAACAAAAACAAAAACCTTTGGAGCTCTATTATATTTTGCCCCTATGTCTAATTGGACTTCTTTGTTTTCTATCAGCCCTTACTGTACTTTTCAGATGACTGTCATGGTAACAAATTGATTTATTACACAACTGTGTGCAGCCAGATTTCCCTTATGGGCTTCTTTAGCATAGGTATTGATTTAAGTTTACTGTGGGTGGCGTATTAATTTCTTTCCACTATTTTCTTTTTTTACCCCTAGCTTTATTGAGATATACTTGACATGTAACATTATTGAAGTTAAAGATACACAATGCAGTGATTTTATATGTATATATTGCAAAGTCATTACCATATTAAGGTTAGTTAACACACTCATGTCACACATAGTTACAATTTTTAAATTATTTTGGTAGTGATGTTTTAAAATCTACTGTCTTAGCAACTTTCAAATATATACTGCAGTATTGCTAACTATAGTCTCCATACTGTACATTGCATCTCCAGAATTTATTCATCTTCTACCTGAAAATGTGTACCTTTTGACCACCCGCACGCATCCCCTTCTATCTTCCCCCACCTCCCTGCCATCTGTGGCAACCACTACTCTTTTCTCTGTTTCTGTGCCTTTATTTGTTTTTAGATTTCACATGTAAGTGCGATCATATAGTATTTGTCTTTCTCTTTTTTTCACTTGCATAATGCCTTTAGGGTTCATCCATGTTGTCACAAATGCAGAATTTCTGTTTTTTTTTTCTGGATGAATAATATTCCATATTAATTGTGGAATAATAATACACACACACATTTTCATTATTCATTCATCTGTCGGTGGACACTTAAGTTGTTTCCATGTCTTGGCTGTTGTAAACAATGCTGCAGTGAAATGGGAGCAGATATCTCTTCCAGATGGTGATTTCATTTCCTTCCAATACATACCTAGAAGTGGAACTGCTAGATCACATGGTAGTTATATTTTTAATTTTTTGAGGAACCTCCATACCATTTCCCATAGTGGCTGTACCAATTTACATTCCTGCCAACAGTGTGTTCACTGTTTTCAGTTAGATACTATCATTCCTTTATTCCTGGTCAGGTGTAACAGTCAAAAAAAATTCAAATTGTAGGGAGATACTTTTCAATTTGGCATATCAGTTTTGCTTGCTATTTTGATAAGGAAGCATGTTCTTTAAAAAATGCCTATTAAGTTAGTTTTCCATTTCTAGTATTCTGTCATATCATCTGATAATTTTGTTATGACTCTCCCATTATCCTACATGTATTCCTAGGATAACAAATATATGTCACATAAATGAGAGGAGAAAAACAAGCTTCAAGATTTTTAAAAGTCCCTTCTATTTTCATGAACAAAATGTGAAATTTTTCATGAAGATAAATTTTATAAAGACAAAGAACTTTAAGTTTGTTGTTTAATGAAATCTTAGGTGAATTAGACATTTTATTTACAAAATTTCCTCATTGTTGTTAGAAATTGGAGACTGAAAAGGACCTAGAAAGTAGAATTGATTATACATTGAACATTGGAGGTTTAATATCTTTTGATGCAAATGGAATTTAAGCTGGAAGAAATCCCAACTAAGGAAAATGAAAACTGCATTACAAGTTTTTCTGATGCTTGCAAGAACATTTTTGTGTAACAGGAAACATGGATTCTTTTACAAAGGAACCTTTAGGCCTAGTTTGAATGAAAGTGTTGACACGTGTTACACATTCATTTGCACTTATTAAATCCAATATAATCTGCTTAAAAAAAACCTTTCATTGGATCCCTGTTGCTAGTAGGATCAAATCCAGAATCGTCACTTGGCATACCTGACTCTCTGTGATGGGCTTGCGTATCTGCACAGTCATCTTCAGACCTTTCGTTTGGGAGGAAGCACAGTGAGGCAGTGTGACTGCCAAACAATACCACAGACTAAGTGGTATAAGCAACAGAAAATAACTTATCACTGTTCTCTAGGCTAGAGCTTGATGATCAAGGCATCTGGCAGATCATGCTTCCCCTGAAGGTGCTAGGAGAGCTGTCTGTTCAGGCCTTTAAGCCTAGCTTTTGGTGGTCCCTTGACTTGTGCTAGCTAACTGCAGTCTTCACCTGGCATTCTCCCCATGTGCTCATCTGTCTCCTTGTCTGTCTAAATTTCTCCTTTTTAAAGGGGTACCAGTCATACTGGATGAGGGCCTACTTCCTTGTAACTAATAACATCTGCAGTCACCCTTTTCCCCAGTAAGTAAATAAGACACTGGGGTTAGGACTTCAGCTTATGGATTTTGGTGCTGGTGATTGGCGGGGTAAATACAGTTCAACCCGTAAGAGAAGGAAGAACATTGTTGCTCAGTGGCCTGGGGTCTTAATGACCACTTCAGGTTAGTTGTGTGTCCTTGGAACAGTTGTGAAAATGTGTATTTCTTACTTTAATCATATTATTGTTTACTTTTATTTGTCAATTACATTAGTTTTTTTCCCTTTCTGTTGAAATTTTATTTCATCTCTTTCTGGGCCCCAAGAAATGATTGCCTTTTAGTGCATACTAGGAAGTTACTCAAATTCTGCATACGTAAAAGAAAAATATTAAGCACATAAAAAGTTTTTACTTAATGAGTGCAGAAGAAACAAGAGAAACTGCTATTCTAAAGTTACTCTAGCAACAAAAAAGAGGAAGTGATGGAAATTTTGAGACTAACAATATCCTTTTCAATTTCATAAGGAAAGGGTCATTTATTATAGTGACTCTAGACACTTGCTACTCCGAGTATTGGCCACAGATTGGCATTCTATGAGAGATGGTTAGAAATACAGAATCTTAGGTTCTACGCCAGATCTGCTGAGTCAGAATTTTTGTTTTCATAAGATTCCCAGATGATTTAAATGCACATTAAAATTTGGGAATCACTGTAATAGACCAGTGCTTCCCAGTCTTTTTCAAGTTGATGCACAAATAGAAAATGAATTCATTGCCTTAAGGGCTGAGAGGATCAATATCCTATCACACCTGTCACTTGTTTATAGCAGACTAGAATTTAAGCATATCAAAAAAAAAAGGGGCAGGGGTTGGTGGGGAAGGAAGATGAACTTTTTAAAGGAAAAGGAAGATATGCTTCCCTGTCTGAGATTTTGATACGAAATACAGCACGGCAGTTCACATGGAACAGAGGCATCTGTAGAATTAAATTCTGACCATTCAATTGGGAATGGTTTTCATTTTCTGAAGTGCCTGACTGCAAAGGAACTGTGAACTTGAGTGCAAGTAGACAAGCAGGAGTGAGGGAGGGAGCTGTAACCATAGAAGATAACTAACACTGCTTTTAAAACATGTGCTCTTTTCCAGTACTTGCATGGGCTTACCACGTGTTGTTTCTAGTCCTTAAAAAAAAAAGTCCCTGTACAGCCCCAGTCATTGTTGCACTGTTACACACGTGAGGAAACAAGGAAGGGCAAGGTCACACAGCTGGTTTGTAAGATGGCATAGGTCTGTGAGAATGGTTAAAGTCAGGGATGGATGGATATTTGCATAAAATACTGAAGAGAATACAAAAAACAAACACACCCGTGTTGAAAGAAAAAGAAGGGATAGGCTCATTTCTTGCAAAACGCAAATAATATAATTGTTTTGCTCTTTTTTTTTCCTACTCCTAAAATTGATTACCTCTTACCTGCCTTTGAAAATTGTTTCTCTCTCACTTGATACATACATATATATATATATATATATATATGTATATATATATACACACACACATACACAGAATGATTGTTAGAAAGGTAAATGGATAGCAGTTATGGAAAGGGAAGTAACCTGAGTAGGGAGAGATAAATAGTTGCAGAATATTTAAGCTAGTTCTGATGACTGGATTTGAACTCTTAACTCTGCAACTGAAAGGGAAATAATATAGTTTTTGTGATTTAATAAAAGTGAACATATTGTATTTGTTAAAGTTTTTCTGAATGCAAGCTGTAAAACATTGGCCACATCACACATAAAAATAATTTTTTGGAAGGTCAACTCACAGAAGGGGTGGAAATCTGCTTGGAATGAGGGCAATTCTCACTTTTGGTCATTAGGAACTACTGACCATTCCTTCTGGGGGCTTCACTGGAATAGGTGCCCTTCGGCATTTTCCTGTCCTTGCTGTCACTCAGCCAGAGTCATAGTCCCAGAAGAGTAAATTCAATTAATCAAGCTTGACATGTCTGTGTCTTGGTTAAAAAAAGACAAGAAACCTTGATTTATTGCTCCCCCTAAAATTGCACATGGTGGGGCTAAGGTAATTCTCCATAATGAAATTAGGATGCTGTTTGATAGGGGAAATAGATGAGAGGTGGCTAGAGAAAGGACACGTTCACCATAGACCATTTCATCAGGAGACTCTCATTGTAGCACTAGATTCAATGAGAACTTGTAACAACACATGGATAGTTGGAGTTTGTTCTGCTGTGTGATAAGTAGGTAGAGGGATGTCAGTGGAATGCACAATTTGTGCTGGCTCATGTACATCTTTGCCTCAGCAAAAGGAGTGTGACTCAAGGGAGTAGAATTGTAATAATATAATTATATGGTATAATATAGGATTCTATTTGGCAGGAAAGAAAAAGTAGGTGAGAATTTAAACCTTCAATTTGGGCTGTTGCACTCGCAAGAGTCCCTTCCTTTCAATTTACAATGAAATGGAAAATGAGCCCTCCCCACTACCCTGGGCAGCCGTTCCCAGAGATGCCCACCCAGAGCACATGCTTTGATTCTGGCAGGAAGCCTGGCCTGCCACGCTCTCCTTCACCAAAACCCCTTGTTACTCCATAATATTTTGGTGTCTTCAAGCCAGCAGTTGTGTTATATATTTGAATGTTCCCCACAGCAGCCATCAGCCACTCAGGGGAGCTGCCTCGGCTATCTTATTTCTTAAGTATAATTATTGATTAAAAAAAATTGTAATCTGATTTCTGAGTTGTCTAGGTTTAGAGTACTCTGCCCCTTGCCTTGTGTTTTATGTAAGTCCTTTTTGTTTTAGTAAACAGTTTTTGCAGAGCATGAGGTTTTCCCAGCAACACATATATATTGTGTTACAGCCAAAGTGACTACATGGAAACAATGAGCCCAATGTATTCCAAAACTCTGTTTCTCCAACCGAACAGCACTTTTATATGCAGCCGTTTAAAAATTACCCTTGATAATGGTAAGAACATGTTAAATGGTAATTCTTTGAAGGCATTTTTATGACCAGTTAATAATTAAATTCAGGAATGTAGCTTTCTGGCAATCTACTCATCTCAGTCTCCTACATCTCACTCTTAGTCATGCAGGTCCCAACTCCTGAAATTGTTTGACACCCCCTCTCCCCACAACCCCTCTTGCCCCACTAGGACCTCCAGTTGATGGGTCTCATTACATTTTCCCAGTTCCTTATCCCTTTATGTCTCATACCTGATTAAAAGAACTCCATTCTCTTTTCTTTTGTTTCTTTTCCCTGCTGGTTGCTCCAGGAGGATGTGGGTCTTTTCCCTTTTAGTTCACTGATGTACCCCCCATGCCTAGAAAAGTGTCTAGCACATTCTAGCTCTTGGTCATGCATTCCCCAAATATTTATTAGCATAGGCAGGGATAGTGATTGCAGACTTGAGTGTTCACCTTGTGTTTCCAGGGTGGCCGTATTAGCTGTACGTCCATTAGGAGTTGGGCAGTGAACACACGTACAGAGAGAGGTACAGAGCAGTTGATGTGAGAACTTTCTTGGGAAGGGTTCTCAAGGCTGATATTTATATATAGAAAAGACTACTTAGCAAATACATGTACATATACAAAACTCCAGGAAGTTTACTTTGGTTTAAAAAATTGGTATTCATTTTTTTAAATTTAAAACTTAAAATCCTGTTCTACTTTAAAAAGCTCAGCTTATAAATCTTTTTGTAAGTTTAGCAAATTTTAATAATCGCTTTTAAGGGATTTTTAAATTAGGATTGGTATTATTTATAAAGTAGTTAATACCTTCAACATTTAGGCTTGCCTATTAAAGAATTTTTGATTTCTATTGCCAAGGGACCTATTAACACAAATCTTTCCAAGTACTAAACTCTTTTTATAAATGAAATAAATTAGATCAATAAGTGAAGTGAACCTAAAAAGGTGTCTGAGATATTTCAGTGCTGTGCATGAATTCACTTCAGTTTCGGTCTTGAGGGCCCATCTGAATCCGTTTCTCACAGGGAGGCAATCCAGTACAGTCCAGTCAGTTCCACCACGAGGGGTGGGGATGGGGTGGCAAGGGATAAGCTCTGTACCTTTGTTTCTTAATCAGTCAGATGGGGATCAGAACAGCCACCTCAAGGACTGTAATGAGGATTAAATGAGTATTTGTGCATACACTCAAGAGCTTCCTTAGAGAGGGCCAGGCATATAGTAAAGTCCTAGATAAATGTTACCTTTTAAAATTGCAAATACCAAGCTATTATTCTAAGACAAATTCTTTTACCTGTAAAAAGAACAAAAACATAAAGTATATCCTGATTTTTAAAAATTAACCTCCAAATGTTAATATACTTTTGCTAGTCTTAAATCTGTCTTAATTCTAAATCTTAGCAGGGATAAAAGGTGTGTATCAATTTAAGGAGGTAATTACCACCCAGTTAATTGGGGTTACCTGATTTTTAATCCTCCTAGGTTGTAAAGCTTTGTAGTGACTAAAGGAAGATATTTGTAGTCACTAAGTCTCCATGTTCAAAACTCCAAAAGGCAGTGGCTCCTGGCCTCAGCATTACCTCATTCTTTGTTTAGAAAAGCCTTTAAGTCTCTTATGGTTGACTGCTTTTTTTTTTTTTAATGTTTGTTTCACTTTTGGCTCTAAAGATTGTTGAACATGATAGGATCTTAACATATGTGTGCTTCCTCTCCAAAGACGAAGCTCTTGACCCTGTTAGGTTGTTGGGTTCTTTCAGTTTATTATTACTGTATGCCCTTTATTAATGTTTAAAATGTTCAGTGGAGTGCTCACTCTTAAAGTGTTCAGTGGAATGCTAATTCACAACAGTCTTGCCTGATTAGTGGTGACATTTCTTGAAGTTACTCTGTGACACAGGAGTAGGCTCAGGCAAAGCTTTTCTTAGGAAGCTGCTTTGCCTGTGCAAATGATCAAAAAATATCTCAGTGTGGAAAACCCCCCAAATTCCTAGCTAAGGTTATTTTGAGAGCAGACATTACTCTATTCTTTAAACATCTCTGTGGCTCTTGTTGAATACACATAGGCTGTTCAGGACTCTATTCTGGTGGGGCAGTCATGCTGTGTTCCCGGTTATATGTATTTAATGTTTTGAATCTGAATTGGCCTTGCCTTTTGCTCTGGTTTTGGTTTGTCATAGTTGATAGAGAGCTTTTTTTGGGTGGTATTGGTTACCAAGTTTCATTAATTGCTTCTTAAGACAGTACTCTGGAGTATATCATGCTAAACATAGAAGCCTTTCTCCCCTCCCACCCACCCTTTTTTGGTTGCAGTGGAGCCCATATCCATCTAGTTCATTTTTTTTAAGTTTTTTTATATTTTATTTTGCTGCTATTAATGTACAAATTACATGAGCAACATTATGGTTACTAGACTCCCCCTATAATCAAGTCTCCACTGCATACCCCATTGCAGCCACTGTCCATCAACAAAGTAAGATGTTATGGGATCACTACTGGTCTTCTCTGTATTATATTGCCTTCCCGGTATCCCCCCACCCCCATCCCCACTACATTATGTGTACAATTGTTATAGCCCTTTTTTCCCCTTATCCCTCCTTTCCCACCCATCTTCCCCAGTCCCTTTCTCTTTGATAACTGTTAGTCCATTCATTCTTGGGTTCTGTGAGTCTATTGCTGTTTTTTTTCCTTCAGTTTTTTCTTTGTTCTTATACTCCACATATGAGGGAAATCATTTCATACTTGTCTTTCTACGCCTCTCTGATTTCACTGAGCATAACCCTCTAGCTCCATCCATGTTGTTGCAAATGATAGGATTCGTTTTCTTCTTATGGCTGAATAATATTCAATTGTGTATATATACCACATCTTCTTTATCCATTCATCTACTGCTGGACACTCAGGTTGCGTCCATTTCTTGGCTATTGTAAATAGTGCTGCGATAAACACATGGGTGCATATGTCTTTTTCAAACTGGGCTTCTGCATTCTTAGGATAAATTCCTAGGAGTGGAATTCCTGGGTCAAATGGTATTTCTAGTTTGAGTTTTTTGAGGAACCTCCATACTGCTTTCCACAAAGGTTGAACTAATTTACATTCCCACCAGCAGTGTAGGAGGGTTCCCCTTTCTCCACAACCTCACCAGCACCTTTCTCCACAACCTCGCCAACATTTGTTGGTGTTTGTCTTTTGGATGGCGGCCATCCTAACTGGTGTGAGGCGATATCTGATTGTGGTTTTTTTAAAATAATTTATTTTGGTATCATTAATCTACAATTACATGTGCAATATTATGGTTATTAAACTACCCCCTTCATCAGGTCCGCCCCACCAACCCCATTACAGTCACTGTCCATCAGCGTAGTGAGATGCTATAGAATCACTACTTGTCTTCTCTGAGTTGTACAGCCCTCCCCGTGCCCCCACAACATTACATCTGCTAATCGTAATGCCCCCTTTTCCCCCTTCTCCCTCCCTTCCCACTCATCCTCCCCAGTCCCTTTCCCTTTAGTAACTATTAGTCCATTCTTGGGTTCTGTGAGTCTGCTGCTGTTTTGTTCCTTCAGTTTTTTTCTTTGTTCTTATACTCCACATATGAGTGAAATCATTTGATACTTGTCTTTTTCGGCTTGGCTATTTCACTGAGCATAATACCCTCTAGCTCCATCCATGTTGTTGCAAATGGTAGGATTTGTTTTCTTCTTATGGCTGAATAATATTCCATTGTGTATATGTACCACATCTTCTTTATCCATTCATCTACTGATGGACACTTAGGTTGCTTCCATTTCTTGGCTGTTGTAAATAGTGCTGTGATAAACATAGGGGTGCATCTGTCTTTTTCAAACTGGGCTGCTGCAGTCTTAGGGTAAATTCCTAGGAGTGGGATTCCTGGGTCAAATAGTATTTCTAGTTTGAGTTTTTTGAGGAACCTCCATACTGCTTTCCACAATGGTTGAACTAATTTGCATTCCCACCAGCATCTAGTTCTTATAAAGCATTATATGAAGTAGAGAACAAAAAGGCTGGATGCAGGGGTTATCAAGAGTCTCTTCATACTCAATATTTTGATGATAAGCCTTACACCGCCCAGTTCCTTTTTTTTTTTTTGGTTAATTGATAGTGTGTAGCTTGGCCTTTTAATGCCCTATTCACATATAAGAGAGCAAGCATACTTGTTCCGTTTTCATTTCACTTTTCTCCTCTCTTGTCAAGTTCCAAACATGGTTTTCATATAAGAAAAGGTAGTAGATCTAGATTAGATGGCAGATGGATTGCCTCTCCTATTCCAGGTGATCCAAGCTGAATGTAATATGTTTGGAAGGACTGCTGTGATCAGCTGATAGTGTTTTTCTTGTGCACAGGTGTGGGGATATTTTCCACCCTTGGTCTGGATTCACAAAATGAGCTGAGTTTTCAGCCCACATGAAGTACATGACAAGGAAATGGGAGATGTGATGTTGGAGGCACTCTGTTATCCTTGTGGGTCATTGCTATTTTAAATAATTGGATAAAAAGGTATTGACTAAAAGGTTAATTTTGTGTGCTTCAGGCTAGTATGCTTGATATTAACCTCTAGAAAATTCTTGAATATTTTATAAACGTAAGATTTCTAAGCAAACATGTCATAATCAAATAAAAGCCCTTTTACATCATAGTCTCCTGTGGTGTAAAATTTTCATTATCAGTTGAGCTCTTTTGTTTATTTAGTGAGCATATCTAGAGCAGTGGTTAGCAAACTTTTTCTGTAAAGGGCCAGATAGTAAATATTTTCAGCTTCACTGGAGGCCATACAATTTCTGTTACAGCTACTAAACTCTGCCCCTTGTAGTGTGAAAGCAGCTATAGATAAGATATAAATCAGTGGTCATGGCAGTGTTTCAATAGAACTTTATGGACACTGAAGTTTGAATTTCATATTATCTTCACATGTTAAGAAATTCTGTTTTATTCGTCTCAGCCATTGAAATATGTGAAAACCATTCTTTTCTTGTGGGCTTTTCAAAAACAGGCACTGGGTCAGACCTGACCTGCAGGCTAAATAAACTTCATGCCTTCCTGACTCAGCCTCTGTTAAAATCCTTACATTTCTTTCATCACCTAGTATTTTTTGCCGCACTAAAAAAATAATTTGTTTTAATTTATCCAGTTAAATTAAAAAATAATTCTTACTTGTTTGTATTTTTGAAACCATTCAGGTATTAAGTTGCAACTTTTTCTGCTTCCTATCAAACTCTGTGAAGCATAAAATGGTGCCTCATGAAGAAGGTAATTCTGGGGATTCCCTCTTCTCCCTGTTAATTCAGTATAAATGCTTTTCAAGAAGCTTGCCAGTGGAGAATATATCCCTGTGAAGCAGTTGCCATCCCAAATGAAACCCTATGTGTTTGTTTATATTTGAAAGAGTATTGCATACATTTCTTCTACATAGAATCTGAATAGAAACTGAATGAGGAAGGAAAGTGAATTAGGTAAGATGTCAACCATTGTAAACTGGCACAGATCATGAATATCTTTAGAGACATTATTACCTCAGGGCCGTGTGATAACGTTTTGGAGTCTTTGGCTGGTTATAAAAGCAAGCTAATAGCCTTCAGGAAACCTTCTCTGTTTAGCACGGAACCTAGAGGGACTAGGTTAATAACTTAGTTAGCTTTTGGGGAGAGACAGCAGAGTGGGTGGGGGTTCTTTTGTTTGAATCTCCAAGCTGGATACTAAAATCAGCCTGGTGGACTGTGACGAATAGAATCCCAATCAAAGTGGAACAAGATTTATATTTACCGAGAGTCTAATTGGACTCAGATTTCCTGCAGTTATGTTAAAATCCTCTGTCCTTTTGCTAAGCGAGCAAACATTTGAACTCCTAAGCTCTGGGGGTTTAGCATTTCTGGCTCAATTAATTGTTAAATGTTCCCTTTATTATAATTATACATTAATGCTTTGCTTTGTAGTAGCTGAGGAAATTGCTGAAAGAGTTGTTTAACTTGGTTATACTCTATCAGTTTTGTAAAAAGCTCTTTTTAAAGGGATACAATTTTGATTTGAAGTGGCATGGTGATATTTGAGTTGGATAACATCATTTAAATTGAAATGCAGGAATTTGGCTTTGCTCTTGACAGAGATTGGCTTGTATTTGACATTGACCCATGTGTTTGTCATCTTTCCAGATATTGCCTTCTATTTATTCTGACAGCTTCACCAGCTGAGAAAATCAGACTTTCCAAGATTAAGAATACTGTCTGTGAATATAAAGATGGAGCAGTGTATTATGTTTATCAAATTAGTTTAAAATATGTGTGCAAAAGTGACTTCTTTCCCTTTTGCAAAACAATTAGAATAGATACTTGTGGGCTTTGCTTTGGAGATAATCTGAGTAACCTAAATACTAGAAGATGTAAACATACATGCTTTTCTTTTTTATCCTTTGTATGTTTGTGTTAGTATAAATTTTGTAATGTATTTTTAATTACCATAAAATAGATGGGAGAAGGTAAGTAAATTGTTTGGTTCTTTCATTTTAATGCTTAAAGTGCCTAGAAATGGATAGACTTCTAAAGTCATTTTACCAAGTCTGTTAGATTCATACATAATGATTCTTTATCATTATGTATGTATTAAATATCCGGTACCTTTACATCTTTTTCATTATTTCATTATTAAATATGTGCTCAAACTGATTAGGCAGCATACTCTATGTTGCATATGAAAGATATTCCACATTTGTTCACTCATTTAACCCCTAAATTTATTTTCTCACTTGCGTCTCTAAATTTCCTTATTCAATTGCTTTTACAAAGAATGCCTTTTCAATGATGTCCAGTGTGACAGTCAATGTGTAAACTGAACTGTAAAAAGCAGATATTGTTTTATATTCCCCCTGAAGGCTTACAGGCATTGTTCTGGCTTTCTTTGTGTGCTGGGCAGATGCTGATGCTTGACAGATGGGGTGTTAGTGTCTCACTTTAGACTCATCAGTAGAGATTGATGTAGTAAAAAAAACTGGGGAAGGGGTTTGATTATGGCTAGAAGTTCCTTTTAAAGTGGGGAAATGGACTGAGTACAATACAGGTTTTTTTAGTATTTCAATATATTGCTTTTCATTATTCTCAGCTTTTACATTACATTTTATGCTCGGTTAGTGAAACTATGCGTAACTGTTGGCTCTAAGGCAGGCTCTTATAGTTAGGTGCTGTTTAGTTTTTAGACTACTTACCCTGAACATCCCTTAGTGTTGGTATTGTAAACATAGGTATTGTACAATTACCAAATTGAACAAGGGAATTTAAATAATACTTAGTATAGTTATGATTTTTATTTCCTTTTTAGTAGAAGAGAGTTAAATGTCACAAAAATGTCTCACCTGGTCCGTTGTGTTTTTATATTGTCAGAAACAGTTAACTGAAAAGTAGCTGTTTAATTACACTATTCCATACTGCAAAAATACACCTAACATTTTCAGTTTGCACTGACAATTAACTCTGGCAGCACTCAGATTTGGGGAGATTATATGGTTTTTCCTTACAAGTGAGGTTTTTAAAATTAAGGTATCATTGATATACAATCTTATGAAGGTTTCACATGAGCAACATTGTGGTTACTACATTCACCCATATTATCAAGCACCCCCCCACACCCACATTGCAGTCACTGGCCATCAGTGTAGTAAGATGCTATAGAGTCACTACTTGTCTTCTCCGTGCTGTACTGCCTTCCCCTTGAGCCACCTACATTATGTGTGCCAATCATAATGCCCCTTAATCCCCTTCTCCCTCCCTCCTCACCCTCCCTCCCATCCACCCCCTTTCCCTTTGGTAACTGCTAGTCCCTTCTTGGGAGTCTGTGAGTCTGCTGCTGTTTTGTTCATTCAGTTTTGCTTTGTTATACTCCACAAATGAGTGAAATCATTTGGTACTTGTCTTTCTCCATCTGGCTTATTTCACTGAGCATAATACCCTCTAGCTCCATCCACGTTAACAAGGGATTTTTTAACCTGATATTTTATGCTAGGCAATGGAGACCTGATTTCCAGTTTGTTCTCTGTACTGGCTAGCAAGACATTTTGAGGGAGAAAAACCCTGGGCTGTCTTTCAGGCTCATAAACTAGAATGCTTCTGAAGTCTGCAGAGACTATCCAAAAAAATAGATATATGACATCATGGAGTGCAGTCTTTTTAGAAATTGCATTTGGCACTCAGGTAGTGATTTGTGGAGGCTAGTTGTTTGTAGAGACCATTAGTTTTGTCATGTTTTACTTCTATTACCTCCCAGCTGTTAGGATTCTGAGCGCTGTGGCATCTGATACACATCATGTGGCTTTCCAACTCCTTTTTTAGTGTTGCTTCTGTAACCCAACTTCTGTAGTGATTAGAGGTGGTCCATTTTTATGTTCTCTTCCCTGAATTTACGTGCTGTTTTTTTGTGTTTTTTTTTTTTTTTTGCCTTTGCCCTATGAATGCATTTAAAATTTGCCTAGGCCTTTCTTTCAGTTTTCCCCCTGTATTTTCCCTTTGGAATTCTTTTTTCTTTTTGATGAACAAATAATACATTTTCAAGGAAGAAAATTGAATTACTCAGATAAGCAAAAGTTAAAAATTAAAACCACAAAACTGTTAATGTTTTGTTTATGGTCATTTTTCTTAGCATAAAACATTTTTCTGAGTTATGCTATTCACTGTTTTGTAATAATGCTTTTTAACTTAATGTGTCCTGAATTCATTGCCATGCCATTATTATAAATATGAATCATTATTGCTGCTGGGTATGCAGCAATATACAGGAGTTTTTAGTTGGGAGTCCATGGTCAAACTAGGGGACAATGAACAGAATTTAGGAGACTGTGAACTTGGGTGAGTAAAAAAACCGACATTTCATTAATTCATTAAATTTCAAATGACATTTAGTATTTACTTCAGTTATGAAGGTACGCAGTAAACTATAATAATATTGGCAGTACCTGTGACACGAATATGTCACAGGTATTCTCATATCACATACCGTAGGGAAAAACATCTCAAAATAATGTTTATGTTCATAATGTTTTGAAGTTATGGAAGTTATTAAGGGAGTAACCTTTAGCAAGTCCTATTTAATGAATCAGTAAAGAAGTGCATATATTATATTGCAATTACTTTTTCTCATATTGTGGTATTTCAATACATGTTATTTTTGTGAATTTAAAACAAAAATATTTTTTTGAGAATGGTAGATTACTAAAAGTGTCCAGAGCACACAGAATGCTAAGTGCACCCACATTAATGGATAGGTACCATAATGTAACCAGTTATATGTTGGATTTTAGGTCTTTTCCAGATATTGTCTATTATGAACAACATTTCTACTCACTTTCCTTAGAATTGCTGAGTTAGAGGCTATGTCTGGGCTTCTGAAGATTTTAATGTATTTTCGTAACAGTTCTTTCTAATTACACCTGTTGTACCATAGGACTTTGGCCCCTGGAAGTGAGTGAATTTGTGGTTTTGAAATTAGATAAGTATTCTCTAGGTAGAGCAGAAGACTTTATTGTCATCTTTGGATGGTTAATCGTCACCTCAGAGAAGGGATCAGACACATTTGTGTGCTCTTTTTTTAATCCATAGTTAATGGTGTGGAAAGGAGGAAATAAAGCTGTGACATTAGAGAGAGTGTCTTCTTTCTAGCATGAAGTAAATATGGAGTGCACTCTGAGAACTTAGTCTAATGTGAATTCTGTTCAGCTTTAACTTTTATAAATGATCCAGAAAATGGATCATTTGGTTATCAGTGCTCCCTCTGTTTTTGTTGGAGGAGCAGTCACATATTCTTTCCAAAGTCCTAAAGTCAAACCCATGTAGAAGTGGAAAAGAAAGGGGGAGCCTGAGTGTGTGCCAGCAGATGGCATCTACCTGTCCTCCACACAAAATGCGAGTCAGTTTGCAGGAGAAGTTAACCATCCCTTTTTCCTATTCATGAAACCTTAGGGGTAGAGTCATGCTAGGATCTTGAGTTAGCTATAAAGTCTCTTTGGGGAGGTGCTTCTGGACTTTGTTCAGCTGGATTTCATTTGCCTCTAGAGGTTGATTCTTAATCCTACTGAAAGGTAATACTTTATGCTATCTAATCAAGCTATTTTAGTCATTCTAAATCAAGAGCTGTATGTTCTGTGTTTTTATATACTTCCTGGGGCCATCTGTTCCTTCCTAGTTTTCCCTATTTAAAAAAATTGGAATATTTTCTCCAAATCATTGTTCTGGATATCACTCTGTGAATGAATGTAGTTTAAATATTTGGATCCATTTTAAAATAATTAAAAGATAATTTGTTTACAATGGCCAGAAATGCTGAACTGTGAATTAGTAAATTCTTGGTTTGGTTCTTTAGCTGCAGTTGAAGGTTTTGTTATTCCATTGTGTGTGGCCCCCATTCCCATTGTTGTTTGTAATACATTTCATGCTCCACCTCCAGCTAGTACACTCACCTTCAGCCTAACAAGAAGGATAAGCAAGGCAGGGCCTCTTCTTTTCAGGAATCAGTTTCTCAAAGTTGAAATAACATCAGGTCCCTTTATCCCACAATCAGAACTTAGTCACATGACCAAACCAGCTATAAAGGAGGCTGGGAAATGTGGTCTTTATTCTGAGGGCCTCTATGTCCTGGTAAACACCAGATGTTCTGTTATTAAGGAAGAAGGGGAGACGAATTTTATGCTTAGGTAGCAGTCTCTGTTAAAGTATAAAAAACAAGTATAGTTAAAATTAACAAAGACATGTAGTTGTTTCCATGTCTAGCTCCCATATTACATGGTGAACTTGTCAAGGGAAGAACAGTATTTTTATCCACCTCAGTGTCTCTAGCACTTAGCTGTATGTAGGTGGTGCCCAATAAGTCTGTATGTGTTTTATGAGGTTATAATTCTGTCCCTTGTAGAATATGTTTATCTTCATTTTTCAGTTTTAATGTAATCTTGACAAGATTTGCCTGTTACCACTTTAGTTAGAATGGAGAAGTCTTAATTTCCCCCCCACAAAGTTCTGATTCATTTTATTTCAGATGTTCAAAACATGATTTTTCCAAGGTACAAATTACAAAAAGCAAAAACTCTCATTAAGTGTTATATTGGCCCAGAGCAGCTGTACTCATTTGTTGAAGTATGTTGAGCAGAGTTTTGTATAGAAAGTAACCAGAGCTTTTTGTGGCCCAAAGAATCCGTGAATTCTCTTATCCCATTGTAGGAATCAAGAGGTATTTAGATACTTTAAATACTGCTACCTTGTGTCAGATCTTTGGTATAATTTTGATTATAGAACTGAGAGGTGGATGGCAGATTACCGGGTAAGATTTCACCTACCACAGAATACTTTTTAGTCTGAGAATGACATATATGTTATAAAGCAAAATTACTACATGTAGAATCACAAGGAGATAGATAATTGGAAATCACTGTGTAGGTGGAGTTATTATTTTTTTTCCCAGTACCTGTTGGGTACTTAAAAAAATGACATTTATAATTCACAGTGGGCTGAAGATCTTCAGTGAATATCACAGGCCTCAATATTTATTCAGTCATGTGAAATTAACTAGATGTTTTAAATTTAAAATATCTTGAGTCTTAGATTCTAATTTTAAAAGAAACACCTGACCAAGCAACAGTAACTTAAACAAAAACCCAAATGAAAACAATATGATTTAAGGGAAAGAAGAAAGAGCTACAGGTAGAGTAAGAGAGTCAGGGGAATAGGTTTCATTTGCCCTTAGATGTTTCTAAAAATTAAAGCAAACGATTAAATTTGAGGTCCACAGAAACTTTAAGAGACTTGGAGTAAGCTGGTAGAATTTAATAGGGGATGTGAGATGTCGGTTCTATTAATCAGCCAGTAGCCTAAGAGCACAGTCTTCTATGTCTATAGCTTTGTGCCAGGTGTTTTGTGGAGTGAGATAGGGCAAGACACAAAAATAGGCTTCCCATCCTTGACCCTTCATTTCATGGGGAGAAATTACATTCATTCAAGAAATGGCCAGCAGGCAGCAGGCAAATACCAACTGAAAAGCATAGACTGTAAGTTGGTGGCATTGGGGAAGACGTGAATGAAACTTTGGTTTAGTTCTGGGGGCTGGACTGAATTGCAGTGGGAATAGGTGGAGGTAGAGCATCTCTAATAAGGGCAACAGCCTGAGGAAGTTGATGGAAAGGGGAGTGACTAGAACGTGGTTATAGGAGAATCAGAAACCACCTGAGTGGACGTAGGATATCAAGCTGAAGAAAGGAATGAAGAAGGATAGCCGGGGGTTTTCATTTTCATGTGCATTGCAGTGTGTCAGTCCAGGACCCTGGTGTTATAGTCTTGGGATAGCAAATTCTGCTTGCCTTATTATTATTTGGATCTTGATTTGATAAGTTTCTTATAAGGTGCTTTTTTATGTGTTTTTTTTTTTCTCCTTTAAGCATCCCTTACACAGCTGTGTAAATGCTTAGGTGAAAGTCTGATCACTTAAGAAAAATCAACTTGTGGGATTGTTGTGTTGTCTGGTAAATAAAACTCACAGAAGTAAATTCCTGTTAAGCAGAGTATCAATCTCAGAAGTTATTCAGTACAGTATTTATTAATATAAGAAAATAGTCCAGCAGTAAGTAAAAACAAGGATGAAAATTTTAATCTCCAGTTTTGCTAGCTTAAAAAATCCATAATAATCGAGCGTCTCTCTGGGCCTACTGACAAACTTTTCTCAGCCTTTAACTCTTTCTGCAAAGTTTAGTGAGTGTTTGATTGGGAAGGAATATTAAATGAAGATACACATTAGTCTTACAAGGAAGGCTTAGGGCATGGATACCTATAAAGTATAAAAAAACTGGTGTGGGAAATTTTATAGCTTGATGCTTGAACTGTGGAACAGTTGCTTTTACAAAATTGAGAACTGCAGACTACAATTAGATGTCATTAATTTTGTTGAATAGAAATATGTTCCATTTACAGTACAATCAGGAGCCAGGCTTGAATGAGTTTAAATAGATGAAATCTAAATTATACTGACAGTCCATTAAACAGTAGCAGAAAACCCTGTAAAGAAAATGGATTCACTATGATACCAGTTTATAATAAAATCATTTGCCAAATAAGAATTATAGCCTAGCCCAGACATTGTGAATTCTCCTGTGTATTTCCAGTGAGCACTGAAAATTGTTTGAACCATTTATTGTAAAACCCAGGCTCCCAGTGCATTGTTTTCTGAAAAGGAGCAAGCAGTGTTGCTTGAAATCTGCTCTGCAGGATGTGACACCAGAAAATCAGACTAGCAATTTGTTGTCAGCCATATGGGGATAGAAGAATCTTTGCTCCAGCCTACTTGTCACTGGTTATTTGTTCCTATGAACACCAGGCATAGTATCCCTAGAATTGTTTGAACTCTCTCCACATTGGTTTCCTAAATGTACGTATTTCAGCCATGTTCCAGTTATAATCTCTGTGCTAAGTCCTTTCAGTATTTCCATTAGCAATCTCCTTTACTTACTAAGGATTTTATAGCAGAATTAATTTTTGGGGGTAGGATTCACTAAATGGGGGGGGGTGAGGTTGTTCTTTGCTTTTTCAGGTTTTGGAACAGTAGTAGGCACGGTGGTGCAGCAAGAGAAAGGCAGTCAGATGGGCCTTTCCCTTGGGGCTAATGCTCTAGGACACTACTTCCGTTGGGCATTTAAAAAATTTTAAAGAGATCCCCCCACCTCCCTGCTTAGATTCCCTGTGTTCTCTGATGGCACATATGCTGTACGTGAACCACAGTAGTTAGAAACTATAAGAGATCTATATCACTTAATGGGAGTTTGGATGTTAAGCTGGCTAGAATCTTTTTCACAACAGAGTTCCATGTAGTTTACAAGGAGGGCCTTTTAAGGAACATTTTCAGAGGAAAACGGTGATGAGAGTGCTTAAGATGTTCTTTGCTTGAGTAATGCAAATGTCAGCCTGTGGCTAGTATTTAGCATGTCACTATAACTAATAAGATTTCTGCTACTGGCAGAACGATCTTGCCTTTTCTTGTTCTACAGAGCTTTTCAAGTCCATGTAGCATATGACTGGGGAGAAGGGGGTGTCTTGCTGCAGCAGTCATTCCAGAACATCAGCCAGCATTACTTTTTTTTAAAAACATTTTTTATAAGTTTATTTTGATATCATTAATCTACAATTAAATGAGTAATATTATGTTGATTACACTACCCCCTTCATCAGGTCCCCCCCACCCCCAAACCCCATTACAGTCACTGTCCATCAGCGTAGTGAGATGCCATAGAATCACTACTTGTCCTCTCTGGATTGTACAGCCCTCCCCGTGCCCCCCCAACATTACATCTGCTAATCGTAATGTCCCTTCTTCCCCCTTGCCCCTCCCTTCCCACCCATCCTCCCCAGTCCCTTTCCCTTTGGTAACTATTAGTCCGTTCTTGGGTTCTGTGAGTCTGCTGCTGTTTTGTTCCTTCAGTTTTTTTTTTCTTGTTCTTATACTCCACATATGAGTGAAATCATTTGATACTTGTCTTTTTCGGCTTGGCTTATTTCACTGAGCATAATACCCTCTAGCTCCATCCATGTTGTTGCAAATGGTAGGATTTGTTTTCTTCTTATGGCTGAATAATATTCCATTGTGTATATGTACCACATCTTCTTTATCCATTCATCTACTGATGGACACTTAGGTTGCTTCCATTTCTTGGCTATTGTAAATAGTGCTGCAATAAACATAGGGGTGCATACGTTTTTTTCAAACTGGGCTGCTGCATTCCTAGGGTAAATTCCTAGGAGTGGAATTCCTGGGTCAAATGGTATTTCTATTTTGAGTTTTTTGAGGAACCTCCATACTGTTTTCCACAATGGTTGAACTAATTTGCAGTCCCACCAGCAGTGTAGGAGGGTTCCCTTTTCTCCACATCCTCGCCAACATTTGTTGTTGTTTGTGTTTTGGATGTTGGCCATGCTCACTGGTGTGAGGTGGTATCTCGTTGTGGTTTTAATCTGTATTTCTCTGATGATTAGCGATGTGGAGCATCTTTTCATGTGCCTGTTGGCCACCTGAATTTCTTCTTTGGAGAACTGTCTATTCATATCCTCTGCCCATTTCTTAATTGGATTATTTGCTTTTTGTTTGTTAAGGTGTGTGAGTTCTTTATATATTTTGGATGTCAACCCCTTATCGGATACGTCATTTATGAATATATTCTCCCATACTGTAGGAAGTCTTTTTGTTCTACTGATGGTGTCCTTTGCTGTACAGAAGCTTTTCAGCTTGATATAGTCCCCCTTGTTCATTTTTGCTTTTGTTTCCCTTGCTCGGGGAGATATGTTCATGAAGAAGTTGCTCATGTTGATGTCCAAGAGCTTTTTGCCTATATTTTTTTCTAAGAATTTTATAGTTTCATGACTTACATTCAGGTCTTTGAACCACCTTGAGTTTACCTTTGTGTATGGGGTTAGACAGTAGTCCAATTTCATTCTCTTACATGTAGCTGTTCAGTTTTTCCAACACCAGCTGCTGAAGAGGCTGTCATCTCCCCATTGTATATCCAAGGCACTTTTATCAAATATTAATTGACTGTATGTGTTTGGGTTTATGTTTGGATTTTCTATTCTTTTCCACTGATCTGTGGGTCTGTTTTTGTGCCAATACCAAATTGTCTTGATTACTGTGGCTTTGTAGTAGAGCTTGAAGTCAGGGAGCGCAATTCCTCCTGTTTTATTCCTCCTTCTCAGGATTGCTTTGGCTATTCGGGGTCTTTTGTGGTGCCATATGAATTTTAGAATTATTTGTTCCAGTTCATTGAAGAAAGCTGTTGGTAGTGTTATAGGGATTGTGTTGAATCTGTAGATTGCTTTGGGTAGTATAGCCATTTTGACAATATTTATTCTTCCTAGCCAAGAGCATGGGATGCATTTCCATTTGTTAGTGTCCTCTTTAATTTCTCTTAGGAGTGTCTTGTAGTTTTCAGAGTACAGGTCTTTCACTTCCTTCGTTAGGTTTATTCCTAGGTATTTTATTCTTTTGATGCAATTGTGAATGGAATTGTTTTTCTGATTTCTCTTTCTGTTAGTTCATCATTAGTGTATAGGAAAGCAACAGATTTCTGTGTGTTAATTTTGTATCCTGCAACTTTGCTGAATTCAGATATTAGTTCTAGTAGTTTTGGAATGGAATCTTTAGGGTTTTTTATGTACAGTATCATGTCATCTGCAAATAGTGACAATTTGACTTCTTCTTTACCAATCTGGATGCCTTGTATGTCTTTGTTTTGTCTGATTGCTGTGGCTAGGACCTCCAGTACTGTGTTGAATAACAGTGGAGAGAGTGGGCATCCCTGTCTTGTTCCCGATCTTAGATGAAAAGCTTTCAGCTTCTCGCCGTTAAATATGATGTTAGCTGTGGGTTTGTCATATATGGCCTTTATGATGTTAAGGTACTTGCCGTCTGTACCCATTTTGTTGAGAGTTTTAATCATGAATGGATGCTGAATTT
>JAVSCE010006504.1:0-17500 GCA_032199065.1 Smutsia gigantea
AGCTCCCTTCACATGCCTCCTCCATGCATAAGTCCCATGAACAGCTGGCTGTTCACAAAAGACTAATTCTCCCCTCTCATCCTGAAAAATTGTTACTAGAAAGTGGCTGCCCAGGTGCTGGATTATGTGGGACCAATGTGACTAACTCTGACAAATGGCTTGTGGACACCACTTCTAAACCTGGCCCCGAAAACCTTCCTGTGCCATCCTCCAGTTTCCTCTTTCTTCTACCTGTTGACTGGATATGAAGGATCCAAAAGAGAACTCTAAGGCAACAGGAATAGTTAGAGCAACACGAGGACTGCCTTGCAAACTCCTGTGCTATTCTGCAATACCAGGGGGAAATGCCATCTATTGCAGTTAGCCACAGGGCTTGGGGCCCTTTGTTACTGAGGTTACCCTTCCCAACTTACACAGCATGCCTTTCCACAGTAGGGTGTGTTGTCACCGCCATGTGTCTCTCCTTGTCTGTAGTCTGAGCTACTTGGGGCAGGGACTCTGTGTCACATTCCACATGACCAGGGTGTAGTCCAGGGTCTGGCACATAACTGTGAGCAGTTAATCTGTCTGGCAGCGGGTTCATGACTCAGAAAAACTAAGACAAGGCCAATTCTTGGTTTTCTCCCTAACAATGGTTTTTCTGTGAATTCGTCTGCCATTTCCACTATAGAGGATTTCTCACATAGGATGTTTTACCTTGACCATCACTTGGGCCCCCTCCCCTCTACTGAGATGCCTCACCCATCTTCCCATGGCCCTGTGCTGGCAGGCTGTTCAACTCAGTCTCTACCCACAGACCTCACTGAGGAATGGAAAAAGCCATCTATGCCTGAGGTTTATTCTACCCTGCTCTGAAATGCTTTATTTATTTTGTTTTTGCTTTAAATATCACTTTTTTCCTGTTCAAAATGAAATTGTGCCTAATTTCGCTTCTCCTTTCCAGCCTAAACTGGTTATTACAGCTTCTGGCTTTGGTGACTTTATTCTGGTGAGCCCTACATTCAGTTGAGATCCTAAAAAAACTAGGTGGGAGTTAACTGTTTCTGAAACAAAGTCCAAAAATGAAATAGACTTTTCAGTTCTAAGCTCACATCCAGCTCACCACATCAAGTAATCCACCGAATCTGGTGGCAGGATAACTTCAAATCATTATTAATAATAGCAGAAGTTACCATCTCAAGGAAGTATGTGCCAGGCACTATAGTAGATACCTAAAATGCCTCAATTTTAGGGTCTCTTCGGGATACTTGTGACAGTGAACAGAGGCACTATTAATTAGTATGTCAGGACACAAATCATACACCTAGACTGGCCCAGAAAAAGCAGGGCAAATGGTGATCCTGCCCACATGTCAACTGAAGAAACACTGACATGGTGGAGCAGAAATCTTATCAGGTCACACAGCTTAGGAGGTGGGAGGATTCAAAGATAGGTCTGTCTGACCCCAAACCTCATGTTCTTTCTATTGCCTTTGTCTAAAGTCCTGGGGACAGTGGGAGGAGGTGGGAAGGCCGAGTGTGTGTGGAAGTGAGGAGAGGGGGAGATGAGGGTGATAGACTGGTTACATCAGCCTGCTAAGCTGGTCAGCCCCACAGGCTGTCACTCCCACTGCCTAGTTGAACTCTTCTGGGAATCAAAGCCACATGAAGAGTATGGTGGTATACAGTCAACACATGTTCACTAATGATGACTTCCTAAATTTTTCTGGGAGAAAGAAAGAGGAAGTGAGAAAAAAAGAACCAGAACAGAAGCTTGGGATGTGGGCACCTATGCCAGAAGCATACTGAGCAAAAGTACAGCCATTTTGGATTTGTTTGCCATTCTACCTGTTCCTTGACCTTTTCTCCTTTTCCACTGATTTATCGCCTACTGGAATCATGACGAAAGCGCCCTGGAATGTTATCCCCAGTGTTATCAGATTTCTTTGTTCTATACCCTCTAGCTAGTCATTAAGATTTACCTTTAACTATAGTAACTTAACCTCTATTTCTCCTTTACTCCTGTATAAAAGTCGTATACATTAAAGCCTCATCAGTATTCTGCACCAGACAGTCTGTCCTCCTGTTATTTTGTATATACAGCCTGACGCCCCAACTCAGGAACTGTTCGACTCCTGCCGGCAGGCTCTGGCAGAAAGTGGCACCCGAACAGGGACCTGAGTACGGGGGAATTCGTCAAGGAGCCACCAAGGAAGAAGTAGTGCTACGCTCAAGACACAGCTCCGCGAGCAACGGAGTGTGGGGATGGTGGTAAGAACAGGAACCTAAAGAGGTGAAGCCCGCATAATAAAAGGGTGGCTTATATCTTCTCTTTCGCTTTCCTTTTAAAAGAAATACAAACAGGCGCTCATCAGCCAGTTAAAAGGGAATAGCCCGGCTGCTGTTCTTAAGACTTGAGTGATAGGTTCTCCCGTGACACCCTCAGCAAATCCCCCAGATTCTCTGGGAACGTTCACTGAGTGGAGAACGGGATTCTTTTCAGGACTCTCTTTTTGGATGCAAGGGACCGAGGAAGGCCATGAGCGACCGCGAAGGTCTGGCTGAGGTTATACCTAAGTGACTGCTCAAAAGCTTACTTGTCTGGAATTGGACCCTGAAAGCCCGACCGGGTATCCAAGTGAGAGCTCACGCTTTCTCTTTCTCTTTCACTTCTCACTGACTCTGTCGCTTGTCTTTAGTTTAATAGAAGTGTAAAAGTAGATTCATCTATAATATGGGGAACGGGAGTAGCCACTCACTTTTTGCTCAAATGCTTAAAAATATGCTGAAAAATCGCGGAGCCCGAGTAAGTCAGCAACAACTTTTACAATTTTTAGATTTTATAGAAAAGATTTGTCTGTGGTTCCCTGAGGAAGGAACCGTTGATCTTAAACTTTGGGCAAAAGTTGGAGAAGCTCTGCAGGCCCATTTTGAAACTCATGGCCCTGAGAAGGTCCCCATAGACACCTTTTCACTCTGGTCTTTAATCAGGGATAGCCTCGACCCAAGGCATGAAGGGCACAAGGGACCGAGTCGCAAGGAAAGATCCCACAGTGAAAATACTCCAGGGCCTGAGCCTTCAGCACCACCAGAACCCATATATACAGAGGTGGCTGATGAAGGGGAATGGGAAGGTGACAAGGAATCTCTGATAGACCTTAAGAGGCCCAGAAACAGTTATGCGCCCCTACGTGAAATTTGTCTATGTAGAACTTTTAGTAAGTTAATAGCTGAAGGAACCTTAAAATATTCTCCCCCTACACCCCCCCTTCAGTTGTTGCAGGACTTGATCCCCCTCTTCCGACCACTTTTGCCGTGTCACCTTTAAAACCCAGAACGGAAAAACAACAGCTGTTGCTGTTACAACAACTCTCCCCTTTACAAAAGGCTATACAACAGGTGGCAGATAGGGGAGAAGACACCATGGGTTTTGTGGCTTGTCCCGTTTTTGAGGAAGTTGATGCACAAAGGGACGGGCATAGAGTTCATCGACCTATTCCTTTTAAACAGCTTAAGGAGTTGAAGGTTGCTTGTCCTTCTTATGGAGCTACTGCCCCATTTACCCAGGCTATGCTTGAGGCCCTCTCTGCTGATGCCTTTCCACCTTCAGATTGGAAGGCAATTGCTAGGGCCTGCCTTAGTGGAGGAGATTATTTGCTGTGGAGGTTAGTGTATGCTGAGCAGTGTCAGAAAACAGCAGATATTAATAGAGCCCAGAACCACCCAGTCACCTTTGAAATGCTGATGGGGGAAGGACAATATAGTGACCTCAATAGACAGCTAGATTTAGACCCTGCAGCCTATGCACAGATTGACGCTGCAGCTAAGAGAGCTTGGATGAAGTTACCCTCTGGGGCTGGAGCATGGTCAGAGGAACTCTCAAAGATCAGGCACGGGCCAGATAAACCTTTTCAAGATTTTGTCTCTCACTTTATGCAGACCTCAAGTAGACTAATAGGAGATGCTGATGCTGGTCTCCTTCTTGTAAAACAGCTGGCCTATGAGAATGCAAATTCTGCATGTCAAGCAGCTCTTAGACCTTTCAGGAAAAAAGGAACCATTTCTGATTACATTAGACTCTGCTCGGATATAGGCCCTTCTTATACCCAGGGCCTTGCTATGGCCGTGCCCTTCAGGGGAAGACAGTTAAAGAGGTCCTCTTCCAACTAAAGACTAACGGGTCAAAACACTCCTGGCCCTCCATGCAGTTGTTTCGGCTGTGGACAGGTAGGACATCAGGTGAGGCAATGCCTGCATAGGAATAAGGGAGACAGTTCCAGATCAGGGGATAAGCCTATGGACCTCTGCCCTCGTTGTAAAAGGGGAAAACACTGGGTCAAAGAGTGTTACTCTAAAAAGGACAAGGATGGGAATGTTCTTCCATCTAATTCGGGAAACTGGAGGAGGGGCCAGCCCCAGACCCCAAAACAGTGTTATGGGGCTCTTCAAGCCTTTGTCCCAAGGCAAGGAAATCCATTTGTGACCTTAACCGACCTACCTCAGGCAGCGCAGGACTGGACCTCAGTCCCTCCTCCTACACAGTACTAACCCCAGAGATGAGACAGGCATGCAGGCCCTTCCTACAGGAGTGTATGGCCCACTCCCTGTTGGATATGTAGGATTATTATTAGGCAGAAGCAGTGCCACCATGAAAGGCCTTTTAGTAGCACCAGGTGTGATAGACCCAGATTATGAGGGAGAAATAAAAATTATGGCTCAATCTCCAAAAGCCATAACAGTCATTCAACCCCCTCAGAGAATCGCACAATTGGTTCTCATACCAAAAGTAGAATCTCCAAACAAATATATAAAGGATAAAAGAGGTCAGGTGGGTTTTGGCTCGTCTGATGCATATTGGGTTCAACCTATTGGCAATAAGCACCCAGAATTAACTTTAACCCTAAGAGGAAAAAGAATAATAGGGCTCCTAGATACTGGAGCAGATGTATTTGTTTTTGCCAGTGATCAATGGCCCTATGAGTGGCCTAAACAACCTACAGTGACACACCTTCAAGGCATAGGACAAAGTCAAAATTAAGAACAGAGTACTGACATTCTGTTGTGGAGGGATGATGAAAATCACAGTGGCAGCTTTCAGCCATACATAGTTGCCGGCCTTCCGGTCAATTTATGGGGAAGAGATGTCATGAAAGAGATGGGAGTCTATCTTTATAGTCCCAATGATAAAAGTTACTACACAATTATTAGATCAAGGGCTCCTTCCATCCCAAGGTCTTGGGACTGAGGGACAAGGCATCTTTCAGCCTATAATCCCTCGACCTAGAACTGATAGACAAGGACTAGGATATTTTTAATAGAGGCCTCTGAGACTCCTGCTTCCCATGCAGATCCTATAACATGGCTCAGTTATACTCCTGTATGGGTGGATCAGTGGCCTCTTTCAAATGCAAAAATACAAGCAGCAGAGGTGCTACTGCAGGAGCAACTCGACCGTGGTCATATAGAACTGTCTAATTCACCTTGGAATTCACCTATATTTGTGATAAAAAAGAAATCAGGAAAATGGAGGTTGTTACAAGACCTGAGACGGGTTAATGAGACTATGGAATTAATGGCCGTATTACAACCTGGGCTCCCTTCCCCATCTGCTATTCCGCAGGGCACCTTTAAAATAATATTGGATCTAAAAGATTGCTTTTATACCATCCATTTGGCAGAAAAGGATAATAAAAGATTTGCCTTTAGTGTGCCATCTGTCTATGTTAAAGAACCCATGAAACGTTATCAGTGGAAAGTTCTTCCTCAGGGTATGGCAAATAGCCTGACCCTTTGTCAAAAGTTTGTAGCCAAGGCTATAGAATTAACCAGAAAAAAATATAAACAAGTGTATATTATACATTATATGGATGATATTCTCATTGCTCATCAGAATGAGGGGATAGTTCTTGCAACCTTCAGTTCTATACAGAATGATTTAGCTAAGGCAGGGCTTGTTATTGCTCCAGAGAAGATTCAAACTCAGCCGCCTTTTCAATATTTAGGGAAAACTCTATATCCAAAGGTCATTCTACCTCAGAAAATACCATTGAGAAAAGATAATGTGAAGACATTGAATGATTTTCAGAAATTACTAGGGGATATAAACTGGATCTGATGTCATTTAAAATTATCTACAGGAGAATTAAAGCCTTTGTTCGAAATCTTAAAAGGTGATCCCGACCCAACTTCTGCCAGAACACTCACCCCTGGAGGGAGAGCTGCCTTGGAAAAGGTAGAACAGGCCATAGAGAATCATCAACTTTCATATATTGATTATTCAAAAGATTTAGAAGTTTATGTGTTGGCTTCCTCACATACCCCAACTGCTGTAATATGGCAGGAAGGACCTCTTTTGTAGATACACCTTCCTGTTTCACCTGCGAAAGCACTTACCCCTTACCATGAAGCAGTCTCTGCCATAGTTCAACTTGCTAGAGAGAATGCGCGTAGATACTTTGGCAGAGATCCAAATTACATCAGGGTCCCATTTAAGAAGGATCAGATTACTTGGTTGTTTGCCTCTTCTGATGCTTGGGGGCTGGCATTTGCCGACTTTACAGGACAGATAGGCACCCATATGCCCAATAATAAGTTGCTTGAATTCGCAGACATACGAGAATTAATTTTTCCAAAAAAATGCATAAAACACCTATTGAAGGAGCTGAGAATGGGTTTAGTGATGGCTCCTCAAATGGAAAATCTGTCTTTATATTTAAAAACCAAACTTATACATTTTTTAGTCCCACCTCTTCAGCACAAATAGCAGAACTACCCACTGTTGCAGCTTTGTTCTCTGCTGCCCCCTCTGAGCCTTTTAACTTATGGACAGACAGTCAATACATTGCAAAAGCCATTCCCCCCTTAGAAACTACTGCAGCTATAGAATCTCTCAATATAGAAATAAGAAATTTATTCACCCAGATACAAACACACATACACAATTACAAAGTCCCCTGCTTTGTAGGACATATTAGAGCACACACAGGCCTACCAGGTGCCTTATCCTCTGGGAATGCTGAGGCTGACATTGCTACTTGCAATGTTTTCCTCTCTCAATTACAGCAAGCCCAGCAATCCCATGTTTTACATCATCAAAATAGTCAGAGCTTAAGACAACAATTCCAAATTTCTCGAGAGGCTGCCAGACAGATAGTGAAGCAATGTCCCAGATGTCCCACTCACCATACTGTTCAACACCAGGGAGTTAATCCCCAGGGTATTATGCCTAATTAGCTGTGGCAGATGGATGTTACAAAAATACCTGAGTTTGGGAAGCTTAAGTATGTCCATGTTTCTATAGACATCTATTCTGGCTTCATCATGGCTACAGCACAAACTGGAGAAGCCACTAAACACATCATAGCCCATTGTTGAAAATGCTTTGGTATTACAGGAGTGCCAAAGAGATTAAAACAGACAATGGGATGGGCTATACCAGCCGCGCATTTCAGCATTTCTGCAAGCAATTCCAAATCTTTCACAAAATGAGTATTCCTTACAATCTCCAAGGGCAAGGTATTGTGGAAAGGACACATAGTACCCTGAAGCCTCAGCTTCAAAGAATAAAAAAGGGGGAGTTATATGCAGAAACTCCCACAAATTATTTAAACCGTGCACTTTTTATTTTAAATTTCCTCACCATGGATGCACAGAGCACGTCTGCAGCAGATAGATTTTGGCATCCAAAAACAAAAGATTCATATGCTATGGTGAGGTGGAAGGCTCCTCTCATGGGTCAATCAATGTAATGGCACAGATCCCGTGCTAATCTGGGGATGAGGGCATGTTTGTGTTTTTCCACAGGATGCAGATGGTGCCAGGTGGCTCCCCGAAAGGCTTGTTTGCCATGCTGATGCTCATTATCCTCAGCAGCCTGCTGGCCACTGGGACAACCAACCGTACACATTGGGTATTTGTGCCAGACCCTCCGATCCTCCACCCAGCGGTTTGGGACGGCCCAGACATCACTGTCCAGGTCAATGGTACCAGGATTCTGGGCCATCCTTCCACCTCCAGGAATTCACCTGCCCTGAGCCCTTATCAGAATTATTCAGCCGAAGGAAAAGGAATGCCGGTGTGCTTCCATGCTGGGCCTTCCAACAATTGTATCAATGTTAAATTTTGGTCCCTCCTCACTAACGCGGTTATGGACAACAAAGGTGACAGAGTGCTCGTGCCCGCGGTGAGTATGTCCTGTCCTGGGATGACTAACCATTCCAAGAGTAAATCCAAATGTGACTGACCATGGACATCCTCTTCCCCCTCAGCAAGTGCCTTATTGTGGCACAGAGAACAGGAGGGTTAATGCAACTATCTTATGGACCCGTTGTGTAGAAAAAAAAAACCCAAAAGTGTAATATGTCAACAGGGCACTATTGGGACTGGTCTACCTGCGATAACTGTTCATATCATCACCTGATGGCTGAAAGGTGGTGGTCTAGTAATGGGCATCCTCAAACTTACATTTGGAAGCTGGCAGCTGCGTCAGGACGAAGGGTGAATGTGCATGACCAAAATGAAGAGTGGGGTTTTAATAATAATGCAAAAGATTTTACTATGCTTGCTTGTGTCAATCCCCCTTATCTTCTATTAATCGGTGATATTAATATAAATGTGGGGAATAATTCAAAATTCAATGTTAGCTGTAATAATTGTAACTTTACTTCCTGTGTAACTTCTCTATCAGAAAATCAGACTGTTTTGGTTGTCAATCAACCGTCTTTTGTAATGACACCTGTCAATATGTCTGGGGATTGGTTTTCAGAAAAAGGCTATAAAGCCCTCACTCTTATCAACCAAGAACTCACGATTAGACAAAAAAGAGCCGCAGGGCTCATCATAATAGGCATAATTGCACTCCTGAGTCTTTTACTGACCACTGTGTCTACCGCGGTAGTGCTTACCTCAGAAATTCAGACTGCAGATTTTATAGATAAGCTGGCTCATAATGTGTCTCTTGTCTGGGCCACCCAAGAATCAATTGATTCCTAAGTGGAACATAAGCTCCAGGCCTTAGAGCAAATGGTGCTTTACTTGGGTGATCAAGTTAATGTGTTGAAAACTTGGAATCTTCTGAAATGTCATGCAGATTATAGCTCTATTTGTGTTACCGTGCTTAAGTATAATAATACTAACTACCCTTGGGATAAGGTGAGGGCCCACCTGCTAGGAGTTTGGGAACATGAGAATGAAACACTTGACCTAAGAAAGCTACATCAAGAGATAATAACTATCCAAGAGGCAAATTTAGATCTGACTCCAGAAAAACTAGCACAAGAATTTTTGCAAAATCTAAGTGCTATGGTCCCTACTTGGGCTTCTACCAAGGAATTTTTGAGTACTTTGATTTTTTATGCTATATTATTTTTCATTCTGCTTTTAGTGCTACCTATCATCCTCCGTAAAATAATTGATGGTCTTGTGAAAGCTTTCAGAGGATTGCATAGGCAAGCCCTTTATACTTGTCCTCCCAGACTTACTGTGCCAAAAGACTGGATAGTCAATGATGGGTAAGATCGGCAAGAGAAGTACCGACCTAAGACAGGACACTGACATAGCTGTCTGATGTCCAATAACAGGTAAGGACTTCCTCTATGCTGAATCAACCTAAGACAGACACAGTCTATGTGGGTCATAAAAAATAAAGAAGGGGGAGATGTGGGCGCCTATGCCAGAAGCATACTGAGCAGAAGTACAGCCATTTTGGATTTGTTCGCCATTTTACCTGTTCCTTGATCTTTTCTCCTTTTCCACTGATTTATCGCCTACCAGAATCATGACGAAAGTGGCCTGGAATGTTATCCCCAGTGTTATCAGATTTCTTTGTTCTATACCCTCTAGCTAGTCATTAATATTTACCGTTAGCTATAGTAACTTAACCTCTATTTCTCTTTTACTCCTGTATAAAAGTTGTATACATTAAAGCCTCGTCGGCATTCTGCATCAGACAGTCTGTCCTCCTGTTATTTTGTATATACAGCCTGATGCCCCCACTCAGGACCTGTTTGACTCCTGCCGGCAGGCTCCGGCATTGGGAACCACAAGGTAATCTAAAGAGCTTCACGGGAAACAAACTCCTGAGGCTTCACAGAAGACCCCAGGTTTTAGCAGAAAATGTAACTTATTTTTCAGCTTTAAGACTATTTCATGACCCAACCAATGGTGTCAAGGAATTGTTTACCATTGTATATGCAGATGGGTTTACACAATAAAGCTTCACATTAGCAAATGTCTATCACAGAATACGAAACTATATCTGACTTGTAAATGCTATATTGTTTCAAATCTGTTGCTTTTTAAATAAATGTTTTACCTGTGCATTTTACATTCATTAACATGCCTTGATTGCATCTAAAGAAATATGAAATTTGAAGAAATGAGTAGCACTTCAACTGAACAAAAAAGCAAAAGAATCATTCCCAAGGGGTATCTTACATGTCAGTTCATACTGAGTCACTTGATTGACCTGAGTCTGCCTATTGCCCTTTGAGTGCTATAAAAAAATACTTCTCCACTCCACACCCAGCACATCAGTTCAGGGAAAGGCACAATTATTTCTGCAAGTAAACCTACCAAATGTTAGAAATTACTTAGGAGGCAGCAACATGGAGATTGTGTTGTGAAAGTTTTAGGATGGAAAAAATTGGTAAAGAAAACAGAAGAGAGAAAAAGAGAAAAGAGCATAAAAAAATCTGCAACACAAATGAGGATGGGCTCAGGGCTGGAGAGGAAAGCTGGGTTTTCCATCTGTCTGATAGCTGCTGGGTCTGATGCTGTCATTTACATATCAGCTCAGTTTTCCATTAAATCTCTTAGGTCCCTGAAGGGTCAGTACTGACAGTACAGGAGATGCAGCTGAACAAATATCCATGTTTTTTAAACAAGCTCAAAAAATGTTTAAAACTGAAACTGCTGTCACTAATGTTTCCACCTTTCTGTGTGTTTACATCTAAATGCTTTCCTGTATTAAGAGCCTTTCCTGAAATCCCCTGATGGGCTCTGTTTGGTTCATTCATTCTTCTTCTCTGCCGTCAGGGATCTAGAGAAATCTGGCAAGGCCAGCTTGCCATTCAACCATGCTGTGACCCAGATTGGGTCAGCTTCATTTGATAAACAGGAAGAGTCTTAGCCCTGGCTAGTAGTACACCTTAGACTGCAGTGAACCCACCGTTTGTGGATGAGGCATGTTTTTGCCTCTGTTAAAATGCAGACATCAGTGTCAATTCCTTCTGAGTTTAAAGAATGGGCTAAGATTCATGAAAAATTTTTATACCCTTCAAAAGTTATCAGAAAAGTGTTATCTTTGTCTTTTACATACTCAGGAATATTTGTAAATGTCTTCTCCATCTAAACTTGGCCATTTTTGTCCCTTTCTGATAAACAGTGGGAGGGAAAAGTATTGCACATCAGCACGTAGTGCTGAAATATGACTCAGTAAACCATCCTCAGTTGAATGATCCATTTCCAAGTCTCCTCAATTTATTTTGATAATATTACATTTGCACAACTGCAGGGGTAACTAGGTATTATTTGTTAAGCATTTATAATGTACCATGCTCAGGACTAAACATTTTACATTCATTGACTCATTTAAGTCTCATAAATATAATTTGAGGTAGATACTATTATTATCTTACTTTATGGATATCTAAGAACAGTATCTATTAAGTAGAACAACATAATTTGTCTTACTCCACACAGACATAAGTATTGCAGAACTATTCTAGGAGTGCCTAAGACTACAGATTCTAGGTCATTTCAACCACTGTAATGATGGGGTCCAGGATATGCTACCCCAAAGTATGGTAACTTGGCATGTTGAATATTTTAAACTGAAGGAGTTTGGTAAAATCAAAGAAGCAGTAAGTTCACTCTGACCTTCTCCACATTCTTCTCCCCTGAAACAGATCATATACCCCTTATGTGAGAGGTACCCTCCCCATATCCAGAGGAAAGGAGAATCCTTTTCTTTGAAGACAAAGGAAAACGAAGAATCCTAATGAACAGGCCTTGATAAGTTTCCCTAATTTACTACACTACCTCATACTCCTTAACCCTGATATTTCCCAACAACTGTCCACTCCTTATCAAACCCAGAATAGAAATGTTTATGGCCAACTGCTTCTCTGGGTCTTCACCTCCTTGTGAAGTCTCCCATATCACATAAAACTTATAAACAAGTGGGTGTACTTTTCTCTGGTTGATCTGTCTTTGTCAGTTTAGTTTTCACACCCAGCGACCCTAAGAGGATCAAGAACAACTCCCCCAACCCCTGCAGTGGTCCCAGTTGATCCTAAGCACAGCACTCTACAGTGGGAATCATTCTATCATTCAGACAAGAAACTGAAGCTCCAAGCATTTACATGACTGGCCTAAGGTAGGGCTGCCAGAGTTGGGGTGAAAACACAGAATATAGTCTAGATGATAACAAAAAATATTTTAATATAGGTATGTCCCCCCCCCCCCAAAAAATACAGGCTTCTTCTCTGAGCACAAGATTCTTCCCTCCATCCCAGGGGAGGGGCCTACACTCCCCACCTAGAGCTGCAAATGGACAGTTACAGAAACTGCCCATCATACCCTCAAATAGCCATGAAAGCTAGTACTTGTCACTATGGCCAGATCGACCTTGTAGTTGGAATCTCAGTCTATACATCTTGGGGTCAAACATTATATCTTTTTTATAACTCAACTTAGTTTCTGTTTTAAATTATCCTTCTGTGATAGTGAAAACAGGACTTCCCAACCCTCTCTCTGGGATGTGCCACCGTGAACACAGAAATACAATAGAAAACATGTATATTGGTCTGTGCCTCAATCCTGACACTGGGCTCCTAAAGCCCTGGGGAGTTCTTGAGTAACAGCAGCATCTTTTGTTCTAAATAGGTGGTTCTGGGTGGGCTCTGCTTGGGTGCCTGACAGGCAGAAAGCCCATGCCATGATTAGAAACTTAGAATTTTCAGCCTGACCCCTCCATTCTTCAGAGAAAGGAGAGGTGCTAGAAATGGAGTGAGTAATAGGTCATACCTATGTGTCAAAACATGGATTTTGGAGAGCTTCCAGGTTGGTGAACGCATCCATGTCGTGTACTGGGAGGGTGGTGCGTCCCAACCCACAGGGAAGAATGAAGCCTTCTGCTGGCCCAAGGCCAATGCCTTCATAATTCCAAAGAAGCTGTTAGAAACCACTTCTCACATGGGGTAGACCTTCTGTAACCTCCAGCGATCAAGGCACTAGCTTCACTGTGCAAATCGTACAAGTTGTAGCAAAATGTAATGGAATGCACACTAGTTTGCTAATGCGTTCATCGACTGAAGCACATCCTAATTTAAGTTTTTAGCCATTATTAATAGAGCCACTGTGTAAAATCTCATGGTGGTTTTGGTTGGGTGGGATAGTTTTTCAAAGCAGTTGCCTAAATACTGGAGATGCAATTATTGGATCTTAAGGTGAGACTTATATTTTTTAATGGTAAAATATTTTTTAGTGGTTCCTTTTTGTTGTATGGATTCTTGTATGTCTGGAGTACAAATCCTTTATCAAATATGCATTTTGCAAATATTTTCTCCCAGTGTGTGTCTTCTGTTTGTATTCTCTGAACAATGTCTTTTATGGTAGAAATTTTAATTCTACAAAGCCCACATGATTAATCATTTTTCTTTAGTGGATAGGCTTTTGGTGTTGGGTGTTAAAAGTCATCAGCAAGATTGTGTAGATTTTCTTGGTTTTACCTAGAACTTTTGTAATTTTGCACCTACAATTTGTCAATGGAGAATTAGGAGTGAATTTTGGTGCAAGTTGTAAAGCCTGTGTCTGCCTTCATTTCATTCGTATGGTCTCCAACAAATTGGAGAAGACAGGAAATTCCTGCCCATTGAATTTGAATTTCCCAAGTTTTGTGGTTCATCAATTTAGCCACGAGGCGTCGCCACCTTCTCTGAGCTGTGAGCGCGTGTCCTGCACCGCCCACTGTAGCCCTGCTCTTCTGCCCTCTTTGCGGACCCGTGCAGCGTATGCGCGGTTAGGCCCTGGGACTTCCTGGCACTGATGGGAGCCGGGATTCCTCCCGCCCCGCTGCGGCCCCGGGACACCCCCGGCCGCGTCTGCAGTGACAGGTCGGTTTCCTGAGTTGCTGCTGGACGGAGAGGTAAGTAGACGCTTTCCGTGTGCTGCCCGCCGAGCGCTCTTCTTCAGGGGCTGGGGAGGAAGGGCCTGCGGCGGGGAGCGGGGTCTTTATGGAGTTTGGGGGCGAGGCGGGTGTGGGTGAGTTCGGGCCGCGGGTGCGGCGGGCGGTGCTCGGGGCGAGTTCGGGGCGCGGGCTGAGCCTGGGCCCGGGTGGGCGCGCGGCGTGCAGCGCGTCCCTGGGAACCCGTGTCTCCGCGCCGCGCGCCCCGGGCTCCGTGCGGCGTGTGGATTGTCCACACCTGAGGGACGCCCTCCGGGCTCCAGACCTCCTTCCTAACAAGGTTCTGAGACGGGAATGAGGTGGAGGGAACTTCATTGCTGAATGGCCCGCTTGCCGGGGCGCAGGCCTTGCTGTGCGCCGGGCACGTGGGAAGGGTTCCTGAGAAGGGTCCCTGGGGTGGGGGCCTCCTGGGAGGCCCCCTGGGCGCAGCGCGGCGCCGACACAGCCTGGCTTCTTGAGGGCGGCCCCCACCCGCGGTCTGGGCTCCCGGGCTTTGTGAGCTGTCTCCTCAGGCAGAGCGGGTTTGGGGGATGGAGGGCGCCCGGTGTCCTCCTTCCACACGCGCGTCTGCTTAGGCGCCACGCGGGGTCTCGGTTGCTGCAGCTCCGCAGTGTAGTGGGAGGTCTGGGCGCGATGCCCCGGCTCTGCCAGGTAATGAACCATTTCACCCCAAAGAATGTTTTGCTGTCAACTTCTTTGGTCACATTGAATCCATAGCAAACTTGCCTGGGGCTGGAACCCATTGGCAAGACACTAGCTCTTCCAGTTAACATCTGCAGTGTCCACAGTGTTCAGAGCTCAGGCCTCCTCCCCCTTGGTTCAGTTTGTTCTTAGGTACTGTATTCTTTATGATGCAGTTGTAAAGGGCATTGTTTTCTTAATCTCTCTTTCTGATTGTTGGTTATTAGTGAACAGAAGCAAGTGACTTTTGTGTATTCATTTTGTATCCTGCAAGTTTCTTGAATTTCTTTTTAGTTCTAATAGGTATTTGGTGGAGTGGTGTGGAAATTTGGAATTAAAAAATACCACTCTTTCTACTCCAGGTCGTCCCAGCACCCAAGGCCCAGTGGCTACAGAGGAAGCCTCCCAGGTACCTCCTAATCACACCTGAACCCCTGTAAGGTGAGTAGCGCCCCACTTCAGGTGCACTGGACTGGTGAGGGCTTGGCCTCTGTGATGGGGTGTGATGCCTGCTCTGCTTTTCTGGCCAGGACTGACATGGTTGTTCTCCAAAGTAATTTAATTTCCAGCAATTTCAAGCATACAGAAAACTTGCAGTATCAGTGCAAACAGTCTTTGCACAAATTCTCCAGCCTCCCACTTTAGCACACCTGCTGTTTCACACAACATCCTCTTGGCCCCTAGTCCAAATAGAGACACGTTTCCAGGGAGCCACCGTCTGACCCCAAATGAAGGACTTATTAGGGCCTCCACATGATAATCCAGTGCACAGACCCACTGCAGCTGTCACTTCCCGCCCCAGCTGTGTGCACACGTCTTTCCATTCTGATCCCATTTCCTTTTCCTGGAAGTGTTCCAGAAACTTCACCTCACTTGGGCTCTCCAGGACCTCACATGCGTGGGATCACATACTACTTGTCTGTGTGGTGCACCTCACTGAACATAATAAATGCACTGTGTGGTGCATTTCATTGAGCATAATGGCTTTAGGGTCCATCCACGCAGCAGGTGCCACGACTTCCTTGTTTACTCCACCGTGTAGACAACACGTTGTTCATCCATTTGTCTGTCTGTGGACACATGGGTCATCTCCACCTTTTGGCTGTTGTGAGTCATGCAGCTGTGAACATGGGCGTGCAAATATCTAAGTCCCTGCTTTGATATGTTTTGGGCAGATGTCCTTGGTGAAATGGAATTGCTGATCATGTTTTATGTTTGAGTTTCTGGGGATGCCCTTCCCCCAGTACTGTTTTCAAAGTGGCTGTGGACCATTTTTACCTATTTCATTATATGGCAGAATAATGCAGTTTATGGGTCAACCCCATTTTGTCCATCCATTCACACCTTGATGGGCATTTGCGTTGTTTCTACCTTTTTGCTGTGGTGAGCAGTGCTGCCAAGAACTCATGGGCCAGGTTCTGTTTGAACAGCATTTTCATTTCTTTGGGGTATTTAGGAGTGGGTGTTTACCCACAATTAGGTAATTGTATTTTATCTTTATCAGGAAAAGCCAAACTTTTGTACACAGGCTGCACGTTTTACATTCTACAAGCAAAGTTTAGGGGCTTCAATTCCTCTACATCCTTGGCAACATATGATTTTCAGTTTTCCTGAGTGTGGCCATTGCCATGTGTGCAGGGGTGTCACTGTGGTTTACTTTGCATTTTCATGGCAACTAATGCTGTGTGATGTCTGTTCATGTGTTTGTTGAATGTTTGTATGTCTTACCTCGAGTCTTTCATCTACTTTAAAAATTGGGGTGTTGTCTTGTTGCCCTGTACGAGTTTGTGGTGTTTTCTGGATAACAGGCTCTTGTCAGATGTACTAGACATAGATATTTTCTTCCATTCTGTTGTTTTTTTTTCACATTCTGGTTGGTGACTTTTGATGCTGAAAAGTTTTTTATTTGAGGTAAGTCTAATTTATGCTTTCTTCTGTTGCTTGTGCTTTGGTGTCAGATGTGAGAAACAATGGCTAAATCCAAGGTCATGAACGTTTATCCTCACGTTTTCTTCTAGAGTCTATATTTTACCTATAATGTAAGCCCTTTGTCTGTTTTGAGTTAATTTTTGTATGATATAAGGGTTCAGTTTCATTGCTCTGCACATGGACAGCCTTTTGCCCTGAACCATTTGCTGAGAAGACCATTCTTTCCATAGTTTAATGTTGTCCACCCTTGTCAGAAACCAATTGACTGTAGATGGTTGGGGTCACTTCTGGGCTTCCCCCTCCATTCTGTTGATATATACATTCAGTTGACCCTTGAACAACATGGGGGTTTATGTAGCTGACATTCCACAGAGTCGGAATCCACATAAAATATCTCACTCCCCCAAAACTTAAGTATTATCCTAAATCTCATTGCCTATTTTGACTGGAAGACTTACCAATAATAGTCAATGAATACATATTTTGTACATTATACATGTTTTGTGTTATATTCTAACAGGTAAGCTAGAAAAAAGAAAATGTTTCAAAATGTTGTCTTAACATTTTCCCAATAGATTTTTTGGAAAAAAATCTGTTTAAGTGGACCTGTGCAGTTCATACACCTGTTGTCCTAGGGTCCACTGTGTGTCTTTATGCCAGTGTCACAGTGTTTACTGTTACTTTGTACTAAGATTTGATTTTGTGAGGCCTGTGCCTCCATCTTTGA
>JAVSCE010006505.1:0-274455 GCA_032199065.1 Smutsia gigantea
CCTGGTGATTTCTGTGATGAAACGCAAAAGTAGATGAAGGTGCAGTTTAGCAATTGCCACACCAGGAATTATTTCTAAACTTTGGTTCTTCATAATTTGGGTCCTCAGGTTTTAAGTCTGTAACAGTTGACACTGATAACACAGGGCTGCTCATGGGCAGTATGAATGTTCATAGCTAACATATCTGCAGCCCTTGCTGTGTGCTCCAGGGCCTCTCCTAGTGCTTTGTATGTGTTAACTCAGACAATCCTCATATAGTTCTCTGGGTTTTAAAGATGAGGAAATTGAGATTCCAAGATGTTAAACACTTTGCTTGATGTCACAGTCAGCAACTGATACAGCCACAATTCAGATATAGACATTCTGGTGCCAGAGTCCTCACTTTTAACCATTGTACTTAATACTTAAGTCTAAATCAGTGGTTTTTAAACTTTTGTTAGTCATCAAAGCCTTCTTTCAAGATAAACTCTTACATGAAACCCCAATATTAAAGAGTGAGATTTTCTGGTTGGTTTGGAGTGGGTGGCCTGGACCTCCTGGCTTGCTCTTTACCCCCACATGTCATCCCTAGTTTCCACAGCACACTCAGAATTGGAAAAGCACTGCAGACAGTACTTCATTAAAGTAGTAACTCCCTCAAAAGCACAAGTAAAAAATTCAACTTGTTTTTCTTTACTGACTTCTTAGGGCAGGGGCCAGAATGAGGTGCCTGAGCCTTGAGGTAGACTGTATAAAATGCTCACTATCTCCTGGATCACAATTACTGACTGTCTGCTCTCTTTTGTCAGGAATGTCTTTTTTAATTAGAAGACAGGAAGAAAACAAAAACCAGACTGTGTCCCACAATCAGAAACCTCCATTGTGGCAGAGGGGCCTTCACCGCCACCAGGGCGTTCCGCCAGACAGGGAGAGACTCCAGCCTTCTGAGGCCATCCTGAGGAGTTCCTGTTTCGGGGTGTGAGGGAAAATCAGCGCGGTTTAAAAAAAGATGGCTGTGGCCTGTCCGGCATGGTGGGAGGGGAGCTGGTTTCCTGATGAACATGTTTCTAAAAGGAAAAATAATTTTAAGGAAATAAAAGAGGAAAAAAAAGGAAAACTAAACTGAAACCAGAAGTGAAACATTCGCCTGGTAGCAAATGACACGCACGCGCTGAGCACACACTTACCTACACACATGCTAACGTGCATGTGCTCACACAGAAAAATACAAGTACAAGCTTTCTGTGAAACAAAACACTCACTTAGGGAAAATGGGAATTCAAATGAATTTAAGAGCTGCAATTGGAAGAAGAGAGTCAGGATCATCTCTTATGGTTTTCCATTGTTTTGTCCTCTCTTTCTCCCACTCTCCCCAACCATTTTTTTCCCCACTTTTAGAGGTGTTTGGACAAGGAGGAGTAAGCAAGGAGCCTGTTCGGTTTTATGTCATGATCACATAAACTACTAGGACCTGCCAGAGCCAAAATTCATGTATATCCCAATCTTATTTAGTCTCTAAATCCACTTCCAATTCACACTGGGTTGTCATCAGCCCTGGAAAGAAGAGCCAAAATAGGGGTGAGTGGGATATAAATGTATATTCTAAGTTTTAGTTTCCTTAGATTTTTTTTTAGTTAATTTTTCACCCACAACATGAGAGAGAAAAAAAGCATAGGAGTATAGAAAAAATGTTTACAGGGCTAACTGTATTTTACTAAAAAATGTGGAAATTATTTGACTTTACGAGGGCAGGGGGTGAAGTGGGAGAGGGAAGCCCAAAGCAGATGGCAGTATTCTGAAGGAGTTGCAGCCCTGCACAGGCGTTAGATAGGAAGGCACTGGTCCATCTGGTGGTGTAGCCATCTCAAGAACAAATTGACAGCAACAAAAAGAAAGAAAAGAAAAAAACAATAAATTTTTAAAATTTAATCAGTGTTTGTTTTTACTTCCTTTCATTGCCTCATTGCTCTGAAACAGTACAGCTAGACCACCTGAGTGAGCAGGCTTAGTTGTTCTCTAATAGACGTGGGTATGGAGTTTAATAAAAGGCAGGCCCCTGCCCGTAATGACACAGAGCCCTCATATTTCAAGGGAGTAGCGCATTCTGCATCTTTTATTCTTCTAGTCTACCCTAAACCTCCTCAATGTAGTGTTTTATCCTTTCAGACTTAGTGGGAAAGAGAATGGGTCACTCAGCATGGAAAATGGAAATGTAGTATATTCTTTCCATTTTGATTGTTTCCTAACCTACTTAGTATTTTTTCTTTAGAAAAAAAAACCTGTATTCAGGTATAACTGACATACAATAAGCTGTACATATTTGTTACACAGTTGATAAGCTTTGACATAGGATACATGCATGAAACCATTAACACAATCGAGATAGTGAACATGCCCTTTGCTCCCCAAGTTTTCTCATGTCTTCCTATCCTCCCTCATTCCCAAGTAACCACTGATATGCTTACTGTCACTGTAGAATAGTTTGCATTTTTTTTGAGTTTTATATAAATGGGATTTTAAGTATGTAACGATTGGGCTTTGAGCTAATAACCTCTGCTTCAGAGCTGCATCTAGTAATTGCCATAGGTGAAAACAAACCTTGCATAACATCAATGGTAGTCACAGTTCTAATCTCTAAAGAGGCATTATTAAAAGGGAAGAAAAAAAACATGAATAGTGTTTGGAGTGAGATTATCCATTTCTGGAGATCAGCACATTACCCCAGCCCATCTGTCATTTTCTGGTGAACAATAAAACTTTGAAGCAAAATGTGGAGGGCTTAATACAACTCACCCCAGCCACTGAAAAATGGCATGTGGAATGCATATCCTCACTAATGTCAAGAGCACCCTCTCCACAGCTATAGGTTTGAGAAACTAGAATTCTTGATGTTAGGGCCTCAACTGCTTACTCCAGGTCTTACAGATTGCTCTAGACTAGTTCTTAAAGATAGTCTTAGTCCTTTTTGGCATAGCAAGGGCACCGCCCTAAAAAGGAACTGTTTGGGATCAGGTACCCTAATGTAGATATTGTGTTCCTGTGTGACATTATCTAGTGGAAGAATGAGTCTTGCTCCTGGACTTACTTCAAGTCCCCACAGAATTGTCTTTCTCATTTCCCTGACTGGCTTAGCCAAGACATGTTAGTCATGATCGTATGGAACATAAATCACTCACTGGGGTTATTTCCAGCAAGATTGTACTGAAGAAAAGTAACTAGTAATTTTTATGTACCTGCCTCTATAAAGGTCAGTAACTGAGAATATAAGCTAAATAAGACAAAGGAACTTGTGCTTTTGAATGGCATCAACACCTCATGAAGCAATGTACGTGTCTACCTTGTGTGACTCAAATCATTTAGCAAAGATGAAAGCCAAAATCCAGATGAGTTAAAAATCCAGTATTATATAACAAGGTGTGCCTGATTTTTTTTTTTTTTGAGATCTATTACCAGCAAATGAGAAGTTGCCTTCCAAGAATGTTTCTCTGACAAAAATAGGAAAAAGCCACCAATGTCATCTCTTACTCTAGGGCTGGAAATGAAAGCTAAGAGGAAGGAGGCTTGAATTAAAGGGAAATGTTTAGTTGGAAACAAGGATGAACTTGGAAGGGAGGAGAGGCTTGGATGAACGCAGTGAGGGGAGCTGCTGGGTGCTGGAGGGACTTGTTCACTAAGAGCCCAGAGCATCCAGATTCTGTGGATTCCAATCTGAACACCAGCAGAGGCCACCTGAACAGTCAAAGGCCACTACCGAGCAGAACTCTAATGTAGCTACAGGGCAGTGAATTGCAGCATGTCCTGTCTTCAGCCTCTGGAGCGTGTTACATGTCCCTTTTTTGGGTAGTATTCATCCACAACCAGCTACTACAATACAGAGCTCTATAGGAAATGACAACCAGGTGGGCCATTTTGTTTAAGAAATCAAAAAGTAAATAGAAGCCCAAGGAAGATTTGGTTCCTGAGCTGCCTGCAGTGTTAGAGAAGTACACACGTGTCACCTGTGGGTGTAGATGTTCCTTCCAAGCTCCTCAAGAGTTGAGCTATTCTTCATCTCCCTGCTTCACCACTCATCAGGGTTGCAAACTTCAATACCTGCAGGGTTAGGGCAGTGGAAAGAGTGAAGCAGGCTGAGAGAGGACTGTATTGAACTGGGAGGGCATTCCCAGCTGATGTTCCAGCTGGTTATTGCCTTTGGGGAATGTAAGAATGTTTCCATATTTGCCAAGTTTTTGAGAGAAGCTGGAAATCAGATATGAGACATGTAGAAGCACTGACAATTTTAGTCTATAGAGAAAATGGAACTACAGAGGCCAGTGGGGAGAAAAGGTACTAACCTTTGCAAATGACTGAAAACTAAAGAGGAACTGTATATAAGCACTATATTCTACTTGCTACGGTTTCATAAAGGATTATGAGTTAATTCTGAAACCTATACATATGTAGTGTGGAAATGGGGAGAGAGAAGTCACTTTAGAGTGGAGAAGCCTGAGAAACACTCCCTTAGCCAGGTGATCAGGTCAACAAAAACAGTGGTAAATATGGTGATATGTACCTTTGATGTGATTTGGTGAGAGTGACACTTCACCTCTGGAGTCTTCTTTACCATAAGAAACATCAGATGAACCCAAAATGAGGGCCATTCTAAAATGTATCCTCATAATCACCAAAAACAAGGGAAACTGTCAGACAAGTGGAGGCTAGGGAGACACGTGCTTAAATGTAATGTGATAACTTAGATGGGATCCTAGAACAGAAAAAGGATATTAGATTAAAAAATGAAATCTGAATAAAGAATAGAACCTAGTTAATGTATTCAGTGTTTCATTAGTTGTAACAAGTGTACCACAGTAATATAAGGTGTTCACAATTGGAGAAAGTTGGTATGGGGTATGTAGGAACTCTATTCACAAAGTTTCTGTAAATCTAAGTCTAAAACAATTCTAAAATTGTTTTTTTTAATCTGCACAGGCTACTTAACCACATGAAGTTGCCCAGCCTTGCTCATAATGAGAAATGGCAGAGATACTATTTCTCATTTGTCAGGTTGGCAACAATCCTAATAGTTAACAGTGTAGTCTGTTGATATTGTGGGGAGGCAGGCACACTCATAAATTTATCAGGACTTTGTCAAAATCTAGCAAAATTACACATATTTATCTTTTGGCCCAGAAATCCCATTTCTGGGGATTCATCCCAGAGATACAGTGGCAAATACATGAAAAGATGTAAGTACGCCCAAGCCTATTCACTGCAGCATTATGTACAATAACTAAAAATGGAAATAACTCAAATACCCACTAGTAGGTAGTCAAAAACCTGTATCCAATCAAGTCTCTAGAATCCAGAATCTAGATCGAAGTACCAATTCACAGGAAGTACATGAGTCAAAGTATGTTAACAGAGATGCAATCAGCAGCTCCTAGCAAAACCAAAACAGAACAAACAATACAGCTTCTTCAACAATTAGATTGCAAGGGAATAAAATCTGTCTTAAAATTTTAAACACTAGGTATTTGATAAAAATTAATTTCTTCACATAGTTCAGATGATACTGTGGTTTTGGTTTTTAGAATATGCTTGCCTTTTAGAGTTATACGCTGTTTACACATGAAATGTTATGTCTAGAACTTGCATCAGAATAATCTCAGGGTAGGGGTATAGATGGAGTTTAGACGAGAAAGACTGACTATGAATTTAATTGTCCAAGCTACTATATGGGGATTTCATACCATTCTCCTACTTCCACAAATGTTTAGTCTTCCATGATAAAAAGATAACAAAATTGTTCACATCAGGAAAGTGCATCTGTGAGCCAGATTCAAATAATAAGCTACTAGTTTGCATGTATTGTCCTAGCATATTTAATAGCATATGAATATGCATGAGGATAATAGGTAATAATGGTCCTACGTGTAGTTTAAATACCCACCCTTCTGTTTTTCACCATTTCTTATGGAAAAATTGATTTGGATAGAATTTTTGACTCTGCACACATGTAAAACTCCACACCCTTGCTTCAGGCAGCTTCCTCTTGGAAAGCAAAGCCAGCCAGCTGAGTGCTTGAAGGCCCCACTGACTCACCCACCTGGGAGGCAGGCAGGTCCTCCCTGTGTCAGTGGCCCCAGAGATGGAGGGCAGGTGGCCAGCTGGCCTCAGAACTAGGGTCTGAGAGAATAGCATGGAAGAAGTACTGGAAAAAGTGAATAGCTGAGTCTATTTTGAACATTTATTAATCCAAAAATACATAAAATTCCACTTTACCCCAGGTTCTTGGAGTCTCAAGGAGGGAGGTAGCTGCCAGCCTTAAGTATCTGGTATAATACCCAAGTGCCCATATCTATCTCAGGAGAAAGATGAAGCAAAACTCAAAACTAGACCCCCAAATCAGGCCCATGCCCTGCAAAAGCCCTGCGGGGAGCAGAGGTAGGGTGTCCCTCGCCCACAGCACTCCACTCTTTTTGCCAGAGGAAATGGGGACAACCACAAGAGAAGAGTAGGCTGCTCTAGGGCAATGCCCTCTGTACAACTAGACCCCAGGGTCAGGGCATTCCTCTCCCTCTCACTGGCACTGATGGCTACATTCCTCCAGGGTCAATGGGCCAATGCTCGCAGAGGAGAAGGGCATTCAGGAAGACAGCCCTTGAAGCAAAATACTTCCAGCTTTCCTCAGCTTCTGCAGGCAGCACTGGAACTTGGGCCTCTCTTCCCTCTCCTTCTGGGCCCAAATCCACTCCCAGAAGACCCAGATAGGACCCTTCAGCCACTCAGGTGCCCTGGGACTGTCCCAACTCCACATCAGTCTGCACACCCATCCCGGAAGCCTGGGCCAGTCACTATCTGCAGCTCCATTATTGCATGCCAACAGGGTGCATGGGCCAGGGCCCCTGGCCAGCACCAAGGCCTGGCACAGGAGGGGCCTGGGCCACAGGCTGCAAGCGCTGCTGCGACTGCCAGATATGATGGAGCTCCTTGAATTGTTCCACCATGTGGTCTTTGAGGTCTGGGTTTGAGATCTGTAGCCGGATACTATCAGCTGACCAAGAAAGCTCCCCTGAGAACATCTCCAGCAGCAACCGAGCTGCTACAGGCACAACCTGGGGGGCAAAGAGGAGACAGGACAGGGAGAACCTTGGCCAGGCTGTCAAAACCAGTTGTGCACGAGGGCATCCGCCCAGGGGTGGGGAGTGGACAACATCCATCAGGACAAAAGAGCACCAATTTCTACTTTGTACAAAGGCCACTTACGTGTGAGCAGCCCTAGGCCTTGATTATCTCTGGTCACCAAGTTCACACTGCCCAGAGAGCCCTGGGAAGGGTCTAGCCCCAGGATTCCCTTATATTCCAGCCAAAGCTGACCTGGGGTGAAGATGGTGGTATACCTGAACGGTGATAAGCTTCTTCTCTCGGGGTTTGCAGTCAGGCCACTCCTCCCCAAAGCAAAAGAAGATCTCAAACGGTGGTGGGGTGTTGGTCTGGCCCTTCTGGAATAGGATGAGCTCTACAGTGAGATCAAGACCTTAGTCAGAGACCATGACTGTGCCCCTGGACGAGAGAAGGCTGGAGGAACAGGAAGTGGGGCCCTCACCATTAAGAAAATGCTCCAGGCTGAAGAGCTTGGTCTTGACCTCCCGCTGGATGGGGTTGGGGTGTGAGCCATGGGCTGAAGCACAGGGCCCGCTCCAAAACACCTTGCACTGGCACAGGCGGATGGCATACAGATCCTGGCCTTGTAGCTGGAGGATGAGCCCACGGTCCAGGACATCCAGTAGCTGGTTCGTGTAGAAGCGCTGCTTGTCGCTAGGGATGTCCTCAGGGCTGGGGAAACGTACTTGCTCCAGGCTCACGGGGCCAAAGAGCTCCACCTGCTCCTGAGTGGCCTCCAGCTGGCTATAAAAGAGCCGGCAGCCCTGTGGGTTGCTGATGGTGAGGGCCCGAGGTGGCCGCCCCCGGTACTGGAACTTGATCTCCAGGTCGGTCACTGTGGGGCAGAAAGCAGACCCGCCCAGTCTGTGAGTCCCTCGCCTCCCCATTCTGCACCCCACTGACTTTCTCTGCCCTCTCTGCCCAGCAGCCTGCTTGTCTCTCAGCTCTCTTACTTACCCCAACCCAAGAAGGGGCTGGCAGGATCTTTGCTCTCCTCTTGCCATCCTCCAACCTCCCTGCAAACCAACCCTCCAGCACTGCTTTACCCTGCCAACCCATGGGTCCTTACGAGGCAGCATGTGGGGGCTGATCAGTAGGTCAGGCAGGAGTTGTTCGCTGGTTGGGGGCAGGCTGACAGCCAGGGGCCCGGGCTGCAGGCTCGGCAGGACCCCAGGGAGTAGCTCCCCAAATCCAACAGGGTCACCAGAGGCAGAGCCCAGAAGGCTGGGGTCTGTAGCAGGGGTGCCAAGCACCAAAGGCAGCTGGAGAGTGGGAGGCCACTTGACATCCTCTTTAGGTAAAGAATAGGGTGCTGTGGGGGGGCCATGCTGCACTGCTTCTACAGAGGGTTGGGTGGACAGAGCTTTAATACCGCTTCTAGGAACTGCCTCCCAAGCCCCACCTGCTCCCAGCCTGGCCCTCCCCCCGGCCTCCCATTAGCCCCCTCCCTGGTACCTATGGTACCTGCAGGTTCTCCTTACACTAGGCCCCCAACCACACCACCTCCCGGCCCCACCTGTGAGGCTCAGGCTTGGTAACATCCTCTGGAGCTGAAGGGAAGACACAGGCAAAGGAGGAGGGAAGAGGCCAGAGAGAGAGAAGGGAGGACAGGTTATCAAATTGATCTGTTGCTAAGGAAACAACACACGAGACCCACAAGGCAGTTCCCCAGCTGTGAGCTTAGAGGAGGCCAGACCATGCCTCCAGTCCCGGCTCTGCCATCCCAGACAGGTCAGTGAGCTCTTAGCACCTCAGTTTCCACGTCTTCCCTCTGCACCTAATACCTACTCAGCCCTGACCACTGTGCAGGTCAGTCAGACAACATGTTTTGTTTTAACATGTGAGCGTGTTTTGTACTAACAAAGCCCCAGTGAGGTTCAAGGTGGTGACTTTGTTCCAAATCCTCAGAATCCCGAGAAGAAACTCAGAGAAGAGCTGCAGAGAGAGACGCTTGGCTCCGGAGGGACGGGGCTGCCTCATCGAAAGCAGAGTAGGGCAGCAGGAGCGCCCTCGCCAGGCCCACCGCATCCGCACGGGCAGACCCTGGAAGAATGGCCCTGAGCTCACCTCTTCCTCTTCCTCCTCCTCCTCCTCCTCTCCTGCACCAAAAGTGCAATCCTCACTGGGCTGTGACTCTGCAAAGTGAAGGAGACAAAAGAAAGAGCTGCCCACACGTGGAGTGAAGTGAAGGGGGCCGCACACCCAACAGGAATCACTGAAACCTCCCCAGCCCCACGGCACTCAGCTCCCTGGGCTACCAGACTTATACCCACTGGAGTCAAGAGGCAAGAACAAGGCAAGCTGTGCAAGATGGACCTGGGGCCCTGGGCTTGTCAAGCCATTTCTGACCCCACAGATGGCCCGTCCAGGCTCCTGGGAGCCATGGGCGTTATGACTTAGCAGAATATCCCTGAGCACTGCACGCTGGGGGGCCCTGGGTCTTCCTGCCAGCCTCCTAGATGGCCCAAACCAGGCCAGGCATGATACCTGCAGGAGCAGGGCCACTGGAGCAGACCTCATAGATCTTGTAGGGCTGAGGTGGCATCTTCCGGGGCCCATCATAGATGAGGTGGAAGTCACGGCTCTTGTTAAGGGCACAGCGCAGGTTAGCCTTCCACTTGGCTGGGTCAGCCTCATCCACCCCCTCGGTGTACTTCCCCGTCTCCATGGCCCAGGCCTGGGGCAGGAAGAGAAGACAGGCAACCACAGAGAACCTCGCCCCCGCAAAAGCCCCAACCCCTCCTGGCCAATGGGAGTCATGGCTGTGTGGCAAGACCTTCGGTGACACACTGTGCAGACCAAGTCCGTGCCCTCTGCAAGGCAGGAGATAGATGCCGGTCCTTCCCAGCCCTCGAGGCTTGACAGGCTAAAAGGAGCCCTAGGTGCTTTGAAAGGCACTGCATTCTCTGCTCCTGCGAGGTAAATAGGTTCAGTCTCTAAGGAGGATGGTGTAACATGGTGGATAAGAACATGGGATTTGGAGTGTTACTGGGTCTTGAATCCGGAACCTGCCACCCACAGGCTGTGTGCCAGGGACATGTCACTTTGCCTCTCTTTGCTTTCATCTCCCATCATTCTGCCCACGTCCTAGGATGGCAATGAAGGCTCAAGGAGAGTGAAGACTCGAGAGTCCATAGAGCCCTCAGGGCTGTGCCTCCTCTTAAGAAGAGGCTCTGTATGCTTCAGCTGTTGGTATTATTATTTGGGCAGTTGGTTGATAATCAGGATTACAAATGTTTCTACCCTTTAACCCAGAAATTGTAGTTTATCCTACAGATACAGAAGCATTCACACAAAATTCTTCACGTCCAAGGTTATTCATCACAGCACTGTTTGTAAAAGCAAAAGACCTAATATAACCTAAATGTTCATCAGAGGAGGCTGGTTAAATTATGGCCAGTCTTTAGAATGGAATACTGAGCAGCAAGAAAAAAAAAAGGAAGCTTTTGATATGCTGACACACATGTCATGATCTTTAAGAAATATAAGGTGCACAAGAGTATGTATACACCTGCCATTTGTGAAAAGTGGTATATCTTTGCTTGCATACACACAAAAATCTCTGGAAAGATAAACCGATCATACTAATTGCCTCTAGAGAGGGGGTGGGTGGCTGGGAACAGGAGTGGGTGGGAGACGTTTTGCTGTAAACCACTTACTACATCTTGAATCGCGTGACCATACTGCCTATTCAAACAGAAAATAAATAAATAAATAAATAAACCTTGAGAAAGTAAGTATCAAGGGCAAAGACTAAGAAATGCATCTCCAACGTTTTAAAGATAAGGATTCTCTTTGTCCAGCAATGTTTAACTCTAGGAACTAACCTTCAAGAAAACACCTTTAGACGTGCAAAGAGTTAAGAGTTTAGAAGGTGTGCGTGGCGATGTGGTCTTCAGCAGTGAGACCCTGAGAGCACTCTGAGGTGTCCACAAACTGGGCCTGGGTGGCTAACCTGTGCTAATGTTCCTCCACTACAACATTCAGTGGTCACTAAAAGTGACACGGCATGTTGGAAAGGGAAGCTGGTCCTGATGTTGGGTGAAAAATGCAGGTTATAAATGAGAATATATGGTTTGATTCCATTTTTACGTTTCATTATACACGTGCATGCAGAAAACCAAAAATATCAGCAGAAGATACTGACAGTATTTACCTCCCAGCGTTAAGATTATGGGGGAATTCTGTGGTCTTCTCTTAGCGTATGTGTACACCAAACCTGCGTGCTGCACATGTACCCATGTCTCAGGAGAGTGAGACAAGAACAAGGAGCAGGAAGAGGAGTTACAGAAGGGCTCCTGGGGGCCCCTGAGCCCCAACCTTGCTCTGAGCATCAGGCTAAATAAAAGTGTATATACCCTGTGATAGTCCTGCCTCCCCTCAGACCAGGCCTGGGGCCACCCGCACCAAGGCAGCTGGGAGAGGGGCTGCTTGAGATGGGGGGGTCCTCTTCCAGGGAGGGGGGTCCCAGAGAGATCCAGGCAGTACCCCTCCCTGCCCTGGGCTTACCTTGAAGATGGTGTTATCTCCATCCTGGCTAGGGCCGTGCCGCGTGGCATGGTGCCACGGGATGTAGAAGAATTTCCTTTCCCCATTGACCCACTGAAGACCTGGGTACTGGCAGCTGTTCACCTGGGCCACCAGCCAGGGCTTCAGCCGCACGCGGCGGGTTGGAGGGGGAGCCTTAGGGGCAGACTGGTTCATGGCAAAGGAGTCTGCAGGGGAAAGGCAGAGGGGGAGCATCAGCAGGTTTGCAGTAAGCCTCTCCCTGAGGCAGGGGGATGTGAGGGCCCTCAGAGGCCCTTAGGGTCTTCCCCTCTTCCCAGCCCTGGGGGCTGGAGCCTCTCCTTCTGTCCAGGTGCCCAAAGCCAATTTCCTTTTCCAACCGGGGGACTGCGTCTGTGCTTTGTGTGGAAAGGAAGGAGGAGGCTTACAGCTGTAGGGCATGCAGCGGGTGCTTCACTCCACCCAGATGGGACATCATTTCCCCCTGCCACCGTGAGGTTGGCATGGCACGGAAGCACGGAGAAATGCCCTCAGCTACCTCACTCCAGGCTAAGCCCTCCCCTCTGGGGGGTCAGCCCACAGTCCATGAGTCACTGACCCATGGGGACAAAAGGCTAGTCCCCTTGTGTCCTCAGGAGGAGCAAACTGGTGTACTATGTGCTCCAGAGCTGAAAAGCCAGTCTCCAGCTGATTCTGCTTGTTGTGTGGCTTTCTTCTTGCCCTACCTGTGTGAGTAGGGCGCGCACTGGCCCTGGGACCAGGCCTCTCTTCCACTTCCTTGGTACCTCTGGCCTCTCAGAAAACCCTCCACAAGTTAAGGGGAGGGGTGGTGGCAATGAGGGTGGCATAGGATTGAGGTAGGCAGGGGGGCATTCCCGGAGGCCATGCTGCCTGGAACCAGGGTGATATGAAGACAGGTGCCAATACTTGCCCCTGTGGGGGGCACCCAACCCTCACACTCCACCCTCCGTAGCACCATGAGCTCTCCTGGCTGAGATGAGTAGTTTGGGCTCGTGCTCAGCCTAGCACTGCCCCCTCCCCTACCATCTTGTTTACCTTCCCCTCAAGGGCGGGAGTGTCTCCCACTCTTTCCTCCTTCCACACTAACACCCCAGGCACCCTCCTTTTGCTGGACCACAATAGGACTTTCTTATTAGCCAACTGATACACCCCAGATGCTGGAAGCATTCTGTCCTCCAGCTGTTTCTCCCCTGCACCAGCCCTGCTCTCTCTGGATCCTCCTCTGACTCAAAGGGGGATGAGCCTCAACCCAAGAAGAAGGCTGCCGGGGCCGGGACACAGGTTAGAGTCCAAAGGGGCAGGCCGGTCAGGGGAGGAATGGCTGAGGAAATGGCGCATCTGGGTTAGTAGGTCGGAATGAGAGCCATCCTTAATGTCTGAGGTACCACCATGAGAAAAAGGAACTAACACCAGGACAGCCTCCACTGAGGCAGGCTAGACCCAGGTTGAAGAAGAACTTTCTAACAGCTGAAGCCCTCCAACCACAGGCTGGGCTGTGGTCTATGGGGCCAGGAGCAACCAGCGTCTGTGGGTACTCAAGCCCAGGTGGGCTTCCTGGCTCACCTTGGGTGAGAGGTTGGCCAAGGTTATTGCTCGGGCCTGGACGCCATTGCTCCAGGAGGGCTTCGACCTTGGGGCACTGAGCCTCAGTTTCTCCTGAAATACCCTGCCCAGTATGTTTTTGGATTGTACTGCTAAGTGCCACCTCTAGGCTACTAAGGAGCCTCCATCTGAAGGCTTCCCCTCAGAGTAGTGTCCAGCTCTGGGCTGGGACAGGGAAAGTGACAGAGCTCCCAGCTCCTCAGAAAACTGGTGGCTCAGTTCCCCTTTCTGTACCAGCCTCCACCCAGCCCCAGGGGAAATGAAAGTGGCCAGACCAGACAACTCAGAAACCTGACTCACTGTGAACTGGGGGACTAAAAAGACATGGAGAAAATTCGCATTTGGGTCCCCAAGACCAAGTTCCCAATCAGACCCCACAGCCCGTCACCCAGTCCCAAGCCTGCTGATGGCCATCGTACATCTTGTGTGGTTCCCAGCACCGGGTAGCCTCTCCCATCATATATATATTTGTAATGCTCCCCACGTCCCCCAGTGAGAGAGGCCTTGGTCCTATAATAGAGGGTGAAGTCACCATAGCAGGCAATCCTGGCTAAGCGAAGGTGGACAGAGAAAGCTTTGTCGATACACAGAGAGGAAGGCAGGCTTCCCTGATGACCCCACACACGTGGTCAGGCCCACAGCTGGGCCAGGGGTGGTGTGGCTAGGAGACCAGAAAGACCTACTCTTTGGTCAGGACAAGGAGGAAGTCAGGGTGAGTCCCACCACGTTGCCGGGCCCAGCACTGCTGTTCAATACAAAGGTTTTGAAATTGCAACTCTGCCCTCACGTCAATAAGGTGCAGTCCCTTTAGGCGGCCTGTGGAAGGGAGAACAAGAGGCTCTGGCAACAAGCTGGGTCAGGGCGGAGGAAGGATCTGTCCAGCATGCCACAGAGAGGTCTTCGGCTTCACAGAATCTTGCCAGCAGCCAAGTGCACCAGAACTCAGTTTCCCAAGGAGGCTTCCTCCTGCCCAGATGTAGGCTGAGTTCTAACTCAGACCATCCAAAGTTCTGAATTTCAATGCCTTTGTGCCCAGTCCCTACCTTTCCTCCCAGTAGAAACTGTCACCCCGATTTCCAGGTGAATTCCCAGGTGAAGTATGGTACACCCTCAGAAAGTCCATCCCACATCCCCTCCCTGCTGCTGAGAGGTCTGGATTTTTTATGGGGGAGGTGGCAGGGCTAGCCAGGCTACTTCAGCTGACTTCTTGACAGCTTAACAGGTCTGCCTTCTGGGGGATCTGGAGATTTGACGTAAGATCTCCGCAGGCCCAGACCTAGGCTTGTGGATTTGACCCCTGGAGAATGGGGAGAGCCAGGAGTTCCATTAGCTTCCATGGAAATGAGGAAAGAAGTGTGGGCTGCTGAGGACCTGAGGAAGCCCCAGTAAGTGAATCACATAAAAGTGAAGCATCTAGAGGGGCAGCCCAGGGGCCCCTACTAGGGTGGGAGGCCCCACAACTAGCCAGCGCCCTGCAGTCCCAGGAGCCTAGAACACTGGGGACCCCAGTGACCCACCACTAGAGGAGGAAGCTCTGCAGCTCCCCCTGCCCCGTAGTGGGCGCAGCAGCAACTCCTTGCCACCTTCCGAGTTTGTTTGTTCATCTTGTCTTCCCGCAAGCCTCACACCAAGCCTAGGGAGAAGGCAAGGGGTTCCCTGCACCAGGCATGACTCTAAATCCCGCCCCTCAAGGTGCGTTGACCCCACCCTGAGAATAGCTGAGACTCTGGGCAGCAGATGCGTCAGGAAGAAGCCTCTTTCAGCTTCCTCCAGGCGGCACGGCGGGGAATGGCCGAGATGCAGGGGGAAAACCCCAAAAGGGTGGTTTCCCAGTGTCCCCCTAGACTTGCCGCGAGCCCTAGAGCCCCGGGCCAGACAGCTCAGCAAAGGGTGGGGACTCTTGCTTCTGGCCCGGCCGCCTCTCGGGAGGGCCTCTAGCTTCCTGCCTTGGTTCCGCCCCCGTCCTCACTAGTCCTGGGTGCTCCTGCCCTCCGGACCGGCTCCGCTCGTTCCGCCCTGGGGGGTTGCCCGCGCCTTCCGGCCAGCTGGCTTCGCCACCCCATGGGCACTGGCTCTCGGTCTGCCTCTCGGATAGCACCTCCGGCTGGTGGCGCCCCGTCCCCACGCCCCTGCTCCGGGGTATTGGCTCCCAACCCTCCAGGGGTCCCCGAGACAGCCGACGCAGGTATTTGCCATCTCCGAACCCGCATCACGGCCACACCAGTCTCACTTTCCCTCCACTTCTAATGGTTTCGTTTTTAAGTTCGAGGGAAGCACGTAAAGAAATAAGCCCAAGAATTGTGTCCAGTGGTTCTTCTCTACTAGGAGGGTCAGAACCTCCTTTTCTGGGCCACCAGTCAAGAGACGCGCCTCTTCCTGACACCATTTTCCCACACTCACTCTGCCCAAATTCCTGCCATTGACTGGCCTTAAGTTCCTGGGAGGATGGCCCCTTTAAACCTCACCCTCTTGCCTGAAAGAGTGAGGCGTGCCCGGGGAAGTGGAATGGGAAGACAACAGAAAGGGGGAGTCGGGGCTCGCGCCTCTACAGCCCAAGCCAGACTCCTGCCAGGGGCCAGGCGCTCCGCATCCTTGGCGATGGAGAGACGGAGAGAAGCAGAAGAGCTGGCGCCCCTGACAGCGGTGCCGACTCCTCCTCTGGGACGAAGGCCGCCCGTGAGGGGCACCCCGCGCTGATGCGGATCTAGGAGGCACCTCGGACGCCGCCAGACCTGCGGGCGCGCCCTGCACTAGGCGTCCACCCGAGCTCGGGCGCCAAGCTGCGCCGGACACGGAGCTCTCCCGCGTGCCCGCCCTGCTCTAGCACACCGCCCGCCCCCCGCAGGTGCCCCGGGGGCGCGGAGGCCGGGACCTACCTGTCTACGGTGCGCCCGCGTGGCTGCGCCCGGGAGCACGGGCCGGGCGACGGGGCCGAGCTGCGCTCTCCCAGACCTGCGCCTCCTGCGCGTCCCCCGCCCGCCAGGCACTTCCGCATCGCTCGCCCCCGCCCCTGGGCCGCGGCGGCCGAACCTCAGTACGCGGGCAGCGCTCCGCCCTGCCCCCACAGAACTCCGTGCAGCCGCCGCACTGACCGGCGACAGAGGCCAGGGTTGAGCATAGGGCCAGGCCCAGCCCCCTTGCAGCCGGGGGCCTCCGGGGAGACTCCAGGCAGCGCGGGGGCCTGGGCCGGCGACTGGGCTCCTTCAGAAACCTGGAACCGCCAAATGGTCACTTGACAACCCCAGCCCCGCACCCGATCCTGCCACAGTGCTCGCTTGCCCGGCCCGCATCCCCGGGGAGATCAGTGAGGATACAGGCAGGCGGTCAAACGAGCGACGTACGAGGGCGCCGTGGGGCCCACCAAGAGATAGCCCCCGTCCTTGCCCGCCCGCCTGTGCCCCCTCCGAGGGTCGCCCCAGGGCCCAGTGTATGGCACCCCCTCTTCGTCTTTCCTGAAGACAGGGACCCTCAGGCCATTCTGTCCCTTTCTAATTCTCGAACCTGCCGCCTACCTGCCCAGCTCCCCCTGCCTGTTCTTCGAGGTCTCTCAGAGTCAGCGCTGGGTCTCCTGTCCTGCCTCGTCAATCACTGCTCCCCTGACCATCCATCCGCCTTTCTGAACGTGTTTTGGTTCCTGAGTGAGCCTCTCTCACAGGCCCCAGCCTTCACATGTCCTGTGCCTTCTCCTGGGACAGACTTGGTAACGCTAGCTCTCCAAATTTAATGTTAAGCCTCAGCCCCCCTGGAAAATCTACCTTGACTTCCCCTGCTGGGTGGGGGAGGAGCTCCCAAGTTCACTGTTACTGGTTTCCCTTAGGACCTTAACGTCTGATTCCCCCGGAATCAGCTAACTCAGGAACTACTCCTATCTTTTCATTGTTTTCTAAAGTAATTTTAAATAAAAATTCAGTAAGAAATACTTAAAAATGAACATTTCTATGAATTGATTATTACATTTTTGATAGCAACTAAAATATATGTTCTAGATAGTCCTATTTGCCCTTTAAAGGTTAGAGCCTGTGTTTTTAACAAATCCAGTAGTATTAGCTGACGAACAAGAACCTCGGCCGTCTCTTCCCCTTGCCCTGAAATACCCGGGTTGGTCTTCATCCCTGCTCTTATCATCAATCATTATGTGTTGTCTTTTTTCTTCTCTTCTGCACCTCTCTCCCTCTTCTCCCATCCCCAGCCCTAATATAAAATGGAAATATGATTATATATAAGTATTTTATTATTTGTGCCTGTTAAGTATTTCACTATTTCACAGTTTTAACATTTAAGGTGTAAATGGGGAAAATGTGGATAGGTAGATTGTTTTATATTTCTTTCTGTAAAAATGAAGCTGCCAATTAATGGAAAGTGGCTCTCACAAAATGGAAACCTTTTTCAGTGGAGATCAGTTATGCTTAATAGAAAAATATTCTGTTGATCCAGAAAATGTATCTGGAGCAACAGCTAACAAGAGCCTTCTTTTATTGTTTAAGTGCCCAGTACAGAGTCTGAGGGACCATGAGACTCTGGGATTCTGCACCCTGCCCTCCTCCCACTGTTCCTCTAGCTCAGGTGAGGTCCCCACCCTTAGAAACTGTGACCATGCAAGGGCTATGTGTAACCAAACCTGAGCTTGCATCCATCTCTGTTGCATTCAGGCTAAGTGACCTGAGGGAGGTCCTGTGAATCTCATTGCCTGTCTGTAAGGGGAGATTATGGTTCTGAGCTCACAGCATTGGCGGGAGGCTCCAAAGGTAAAGTCTAGGCAAGAGTTCCTCTTGGCTTGGGTCCTGCCTTGCCCAGACCACTAGAACCTGATCCCAGAACCACTCTGGGCCAGAGACATGGCATAAGGAGGAAGGGGCAGGAGCAGAGAGCATCATTCAGGCTCTTCCAGAATGGGAGGGTCCTCGGACTGCTGCCTATGGAGGCCCAAGCAAAGGGGAAGTGAGGCTACCCCCACCCCCCATGCAGTCACTCCCAGTTCCCCCAGTGGGGTCGGGGCACAGGGCAACAGGGACATTTGGCCTCCACAGCCCTAGGAGCCTCAGCTGAGATGTGTGTCCAGGCCCCTCACTCCCAGTGGTGAGACAGCCCCTGCCTTCTCTTCCCTTGGCTGGGGGTGGAGGTGGAGGTAGGGCGGGGGCAGCCCGCTGTCAGATGGAGGGTGTGGTGAGAAGCCTGATTCCGGTTGAAGCCAGGGTGCATGAGTGTGTGAGTGGGTGGAGGGATGTGGGGGAAACCTTGTCACCAACAGGAACTGAAAGAAGCCCAGCCGTGAGTGATAGGAAGAGAAGACAGAGGTCCAAGGTGCAGCTGGGCAAGATCAGCCCACCCAACTCTGGACCTTCCCCTTTATTGCAGGCCTCTGCTGATGTCAGTGGCCTTTACTTACCCTCCAGGACGTCAGGCCCCTCAGGCCCTGGCTCCCCAGGCTGGCTTGTTCTTTAAATATCCCCCATTACTGAGAACTGGTTGACTGGACACCAGGCTCTGGAATCCAACAGGGCTGAGTCACACCCTGGCTCTACCATTCAGGTATTGTGTGACTTTGAGCAGACCATGGACTCTACCGGGACCACCATTTCCCACTGGAAAATTAGAATGATAATATCACTGTCAGAGGTTGGCAGTGAGGCCTAAATTCAACAACTGCTGAGCGAGCGGCTTCCACATGCCAGGATAAAGCAGCAGGCAAAAGTCTACTCTGTGGAGTGAGGCAGACAGGGAATGCCTATGCAACAAACCTGGGGGGTGCCTCGTGGGTTGTCGTACAAGCTAAGCATACGCATGACATGATCTGACTTACGTTTTAATTCAGTCACTCTGGCTCCTGTAAATACACAAGTCGTAGTTTTATTATTATTGATGCCCAAGACGTCATAGCTGGGGCTTCCTCCCCCTCTCTCACTAATTGCCACCTCCCCAGAGCTTTCTAGGATGTGACCTGGAAGTTCCCCACTTGGTCAGTATGGTTACATGGATGCCTCTAGACCTCATGTCCCCACCTCTTCCAATCTGCAAGTCTCTGTTTTTTCAAGTGGCTTGAGGTCTAAGAGATGCACAGCTGCCTTCAAACTATCCCAGGCCCTGCCCTCTGCTCCCCGACCTTGTGAGGAAAAAAATGCTATTTCCCTTTTCCTTGGTGGTCAGCACCTTCCCTCTTCCTGGCCCCCTACAACCTGGCTCCCACCCCTTTCCCATGGATTCTGCCCTGGACCTTGAATGCAGGCCCTGAAACCCTCAGCAACTCCAATCTCTTTCTCATTCAAACTCTCAGATCCTGGGGTTTCACTCTTGCCTAGATTTCTTATCAGCTCCTTTAAATAACTGTGGTGGAGACTTTTCATTATGGCCTGGATTCCACTGTAGCCCTAGCGTCCTGCTCATGCTGCCATCACCCCGCCAATCACCCTGCCATGCCTCTCCCTGCAATCTCACAGCCCTTCTGCTGCTTCCTCCCCCATGCCCACTCGGGGCCTAGACATCCTCATTGCCCCCCACCTGCCCCCGCTGGCTGTGCTTGGTCTGATTTAAGCACTTCTAAAATCTGCTTAGATCAGTGTTTCACTCAAACCACTTCCCTCTCCACTACTGGCCGCTGTAATGAAAGGGGTCAGGGCCTCCCTCTGTCCTGCCAGTCCGGAGGCCTCGCTGTAGAGCATGAGACACCTGCACAAGGAGGAAGTCCAACCCGGAAACCCCAGCCTTCTGGGGCTCCTGTGATAGGAATGGCTGGGCCCTTGCTTTGCGGTGACAGAGGCTGCCCCAGCCCCACAGGATCTAGTTCTGGACATCAGTGTCCTCTCTTGTCCCTAACCGACCTGGCAGAAGCCCAGAGTCCATAGGTATCCCCACCAGGGAGAGGGGTCCCATCCCAGTACACAAGGATTACCCGTCACTGATTGGGGTTGCAGGAGCCTCTGTGGTCACAGGCTCCAGGGTGGCCAGATCCATCTCTAGCCCCTGCAGCTTAGAGCAAGTCTCAGGACCTCAGGACTTTTATCTCTCTGAGGTGGGAAAGAAGGGGACTCAATTCTGTCCAGGATGTCAATGTCAGCCCAGGGGCATAGGGGTCTCTCCTCAGCTTGCGTATGGACCCCAGGGTGGTGAGGAAATGACAGAGCCACCCTGGATGGGAGGAGACTCCAGGATGGCTCTGGGACTCCAGAGAAGGTGTTCTCTGGCCTGGAGTAGCTGAGGCATGTGAATGGGACAAAGGGGCATGACATTCACCCCATGTGGCCTTCACAGATGGGGGATGCCCCAGCTGCCCCTCTCTGGCCTTCTAAGGGGCGGGCTTGATGGGGGTTGTAGGCTGAGCATTTCATGTAAGTGGTAGAAGGAGGGGAGGGAGCTCTGGGGGCTGGTAACCAAACAGAGTTGTGGGGGTAAGTACTAATGAGTCCTTCATACATGCTAGACATTGCCAAGTACTTCTCATACATTATTGCTTTTAATTGCCCCAACCAGCCACTATGAAGCAGGCATTATTGGTAGCCCCAATTTTACAAAACAAGCTGAGTAACTTGCTAATCTTGTGAACTTGCACCGGTTGCTTGGTTTACTTCTTTGTATTGTTAGATTATCTCTGGTGTTCTGCCTTGTAGAAGCATCAACCTGACCCCTGCCTTCATCTTGGCATGGTGCTCTTCCTGTGCCATACCTCTGTGTCCAAATTCCCCTTTGTATAAGGACATCAGCCATATTGGATTAGGGCGCACCCCAGTGACCTCATCAGAACTAATTACATCTGCAATGACCCTATTTCCAAATAAGGTCACATTCTGAGGTACTTGGGTTAGGACTTCAACATATGCATTTGGGACACAATTCAACCCACAACAATATTTAACATTTAATCTATTCTGCACCAAATACCGGGGTCATATTAGATTTTCCTGACAATTTTCCAAGGCAGGAAGAGGTTTTAGAGATAAAGACACTGAAGTTCAGAAAGGTTAGGCCATTCACCCAAAGGCACACAACTCGTGAAGTGAGGCGCTGGGATTCGACCCAGACTAAACTGTGAGTGACATTTGATCACATTAGAGTCAGACAGATCTGGGTTCAGTTCCTGGCTGTATGACCTCGCACACAGCGTTCAACCTCTCTGAGGCTCAGTGCCCTCATTCATAAACTGGTTAGTACTGTACCGTCGGCAACAAAGAACAGCTGCTCAGCAGTGATGGGAAAGTCTAGCCCAGTGCCTGGCACACAGCAAAAGAAGTAATAATAATATACACACAGGAGCAACTGCCCTGTAGAAAACATATCCTGTGTTTTGTTGGTTGTGAGTGGCTGCCTTGCTATGACCAGCTGCCCTGGCTGAGTCCCTGGGGCAGGCAGAGCCAGGGAGGCATGCAGATCCTTGCACTTGGGCAGCCCAGAGCTCCCTAAGGCCACCCCGCACCCCAAGCTGCCCTCTATCACATACCCCCTATGTTTCCCTCCGCTGGGCCCAACACACAGCGAGAGAGAAGGTAGAGGGAGTTTACTGCTGGGGGCTTCCTTCCTCGCACTCAGGCTCGGGGGTGTTGTCTGTGTGGGAAAGGTGGCCCATGTGCCCAGCAAATGTGGCCTATGTGTCCAAAAAATGATCGTGGTCCCTGAGAGAGACTGCCCACCCCCCAGCTGCCTCACCCTTGGGGACAGGCCCATGAGAAACTAGGATCCAACCACAAATCCGGGGTGTAGTGGGGGGGCGGACTGACCACAAGGGGGCAGCATGAAGTGGTGGGAAGATACCTCTATCTTGATTGCGATGGTGACTCCACAACTTGCTGCATTTGCCAAAATTCAGACCGCGGGACACCAAAAAGTGACTACTATTGCATGTAAATCAAAAATGCTAAAAAATTTAAAAAGTGATTCTAAAGATCCAAATTCTAAATGTCAAGAAGTTTAGGAATAGCTGAACAAATTTATTTGGTTTGTGTTTTTTTCCTAGGCAAGCAAAAAACTGACTATATGATAAATGTCTTAAAAACTCTTTAAGTAAATCTAAAATAAAAATTCTAAGCAACTTAAAAAAGGAAAGAAAATAAAAATGTGTCCTGCCTCCCACCCTCTCTGTTTCTGCCTCCCTCCCCTCCAGCCTGGCTCTGTGGGCTCCACTCCTGCCTTCCTCCCAACCCATACAAGGCCTTGCATGATCTCTGGGGATTCGGTGACTTCTCTCAGGCTCCCTGACCATTCAGGGACCCAGACAAAAGCCTGCTCTCAGTGTGGTGGCTCCAGGTGGAGGTGTGTGAGCCCAGGTCCTGGCAGGACACATGTGGCATTCATGGAGGCAATTTTAGAGCATCTGCAGAGATATCAACAGGGTTACAGAAGCCCCTGGCAACTTCCAGACACTCAGGGCCTAGTATCAGCAGGGAACCATCACCACCCTCAGAGGGGCACCTGCTCAGATCAGTGGCCAAGGCAAGGTTGGGGGCATCATCTTTTCCACCCTGCTGTCCTCCTATCTGTTGCCAATGCTTCTCATTAGCCAAATCCACCTGGAATCCAAATGCCAAGGGAGCCTGGGTCATGCAGGCCAAGGAGGTCAGCTGCTTTAGAGCATGAGTGAGGCAGAAAAAAGCAGAGAATGGATGGAGGACAGTGGCAAGCAGAGAGAAAAAAGAGCCACTGGAAAAGTAGGACTGTCATGAGGGAGTGAGGGGCACACCCTGGGGCCCATGGCTGCCCCAACCCTAAGAACCAGGTGGATTATTTATCTCAGGATTCCCACCCTTCCAGGCCTTTAAGGACTATCCCCTAAGTACCCACTTTGGGGACCTACATAGGATCTTGAAAAAGAGCAGCAGAGGCCATGGGGTGGGCAGGATGGGGGTAAGGTGGGACATTGGGCACTGGAGGCTGCTCTATGCAGCATGGAGTGAGAAACCTTGCACCTCCTCCTCTCCCTGGAAACCTACTCGGGAGCTGCCCTCCACCCCAGCCCCACCTTCTCCAGCTGGGCCATTCAGAGACCTAGGCCAGGTTCACAGGGCTCAGTCAGGCATTGGTACTGCTGGGGAGGGCAGGGACAGCAGGGTGGAGATGCAGAATACACTGTCACCCTGATTAGTGTAGTGTGCACATCTGTAGAGCAGCTGCCATGCTCCCCATTTTGGGCCTCCTCATAGGATGCACAGAGCCTGACCTTGGCCTTAGGACCATGCATGTTCTCACAGTGCCCTAGGAGGTAGGGCTGGTGGCAGCTGAGGGGCAGTGCAGGGCTGGGATGGGCCTCCCCCTGGGCCAGACAGGAGCACACCTGTTGTGCAGATACTCTGTCCCACATGCTTCACCCTCCCATACCCTGCACATCCCAGTGGGGGTGGGGGTTTGGCAAAAGCCATTATGGATCCAAGGGTGCCCCCTTGGACCCTCACAGCCTGCGGGGCATGTGGACCAGCTCAGGGGTCTGTGCTGCTGCATGTGCAGGATGGAGCAGCAGCGGCAGCTGCCAGGGGATCTTGACCACAGAGCTACCAATAAGCTGTTCCCAGATTTTAGGACATGTGTATTCCTGGGTGTGGACATCTGACTCATGAAATCTGAGGTGTTCTGAGGGCTATGCAGCCCTTAGAAAGCACCATCAAAGCTGCAGCCTCTGTATCGCTCACTGGGGCCACCGTGTGGCTATTTCAATGCCTCCGTCCTCGTCCCAGTTGCCCCCTTATCCAAGGCCGGCCTTCTTCAGACAATTTTCCTGCCCACATGCTCTCTGCCCAGGACCTTTCCTGGGAACAGCTTACCTGGATGGACCCAGAAGACAGGATATTAAACCATACATAAGTAAGCCTTGGAGCACCCACTAAGAAAATAAGACAAAAAAAGTTTTAAAAAATCATTCAAGGAATAATTTAAATGTTATGCTAGAAAATATTCAGAACACACAAAAAAAGACATGAGGTATTTAGAAAACAAGTAAAATAACAAATGCAAATACAACCATATCAATAATGTGAACAGATTAAACAATCCAATGAAAAGGCAGAGATCACGAGACCACATTAAACAAGATCCAACAATATGCTCTCTATAGGAAATACACTTAAAATTTTAAGCTACAAATAGATTTAAAGTCAGAAAAAGATATATCATGCAAACAGGAATCATAAGAAAACTGGAAAGGCTATACTAATATCAGACCCAATATATTTTAAAACAAAGAAAATTACTAAAGATAAAGAGGTACATTTTATAATGATAAATCATAATCCATTAGAGAGGTAATAACTATAAACATATATACACCTAACAACAGAGCTATATTTCACACCATATATAAAAATTAACTCAAAATGGATCAAAAACCTATATGTAAGAGCTAACACCATAAAACTCATATGAAAACATAGGGGTAAATCTTCCTTACCTTCGATTAGGCAATGGTTCCTTATATATGATTTCAAAAGTACAAGCAACAAAAGAAAAAAAATTAATTGGACTTCACCAAAATGTAAAAGTTTTGTGCTGCAAAGGATACCATCAAAAAAGTGAAAGTATGACTGTCTTGCCAGTGGGTTTCAGCCCTGAGCAAGTTTGCTATGGATTCAATGTGACCAAAGAAATTGACAGCAAAACGTTCTTGGGGTGAAAGGGTTATATCCAACTTTATTCCCCCGGTAGCAGGTTAGTCACTAAAATCCTGTTCACTCAGAGTGAGTCTGCATGCAGCAAGTTGGTCTCTGCCTCTGGGCCCCTCTGTCTGCACAGACATCCTCTGGGCCCCTCTGTCCACATAGCTGTCCTCTGGGCCTCTGCCTGCACAGCTGTCCCACACAGCCGTCCTCTGGGCCTCTCTGCACAGTCGTCCTGCACAGCTGTCCTCTGGGCCTCTGTCCTCAGTGCTGCCACCACTCCAGCCTCTGCTCTGATCTCCTGCAGCTTTGCAGCTGTGCCACTGTGTCGCACCCAGAGCACTGGGCGGAAACCTTTGTATAAAATCAACAACCATGTATTGCCCACAGGTGTGCAGTGAGCTAATCAACCAGGGCCAGGTGAGAATCCTGGCCACAGGAGGAACTCTCATTTTATCCACAATGACCCATAGGGTGGAATTGGCTAGCCATATACCTGCTAAGTGACTTGTTATTTAGAATATATAAAGAACTCTTATAACTGAATAAAATGGTTCAGCCACTTTGGAAAACAATTTGGCAGTCCCTCAAAGGGTTAAAGATAAAGTTACCATATGTTGAGGAATTCCACTCCTAGCTACATACCCACGAGAAACTGAAGCCTATGTTTACACAAAAACTTTTACATGAAAGTTCACAGCAGCATTACTCATACCAGCCCCAAAGTGGAAACTGATGGTAGACAAATAAAATACGGTATAGACCTGCAACGGGATATTATTTGGCAATCAAAAGGGATGATGTGCTGATGCATGCTACAATACAGATGAACCTTGAAAACATTATGCTAAGGGAAAGAAGTCAGACATAAAGGACCACACGTTGTATGACCTACTTAGATGAAATGTCCAGAATAGGCAAGTAAATCCTGAGAAAAAAATGTAGATAAGTAGTTGCCTGGGACTGGGGTATAGGTGGTGGTGGGAAGTGGGGTGGTGAGAAACAGGGTGTGGGGTTTCTTTGGGGTGATGAAATACTCTAAGATTGATTGTGGTAATGGTTGCACAACTCTGATTATACTGAACTATTGAATTGTACACTTTAAATAGGTAAGTTGAACAAAGAAAAAAACTGAAGGAACAAAACAGCAGCAGACTCACAGAACCCAAGAACGGACTAATAGTTACCAAAGGGAAAGGGACTGGGGAAAATGGGCGGGAAGGGATTGATAAGAGGGAAAAAGGGGCATTAAGATTAGCAGATGTAATGTTGGGGGGGCACGGGGAGGGCAGTACAACTCAGAGAAGACAAGTAGTGATTCTATAGCATCTCACTACACTGATGGACAGTGACTGTAATGGGGTTGGTGGGGGACCTGATGAAGGGGTAGTTTAATAATCGTAATATTGCACATGTAATTGTAAATTAATGATAATAAAATAAATTATATTAAAAAAAAATAATAAATAAATAATAAAAAAAAATAAATAAATAGGTAAGTTGATGGAATGTGAATTATATCTCAATAAAACTGTTACCAAAAAGCAACAACAAAAAAAAGGGAACCTGTGGTCACAACTGCGTGCCAGGACATCTGGTGCCCCAAGATGCCCCCAGCTGTGGTTTTGATCCCCTGGCCTGTACTCCCTTGTCATGTGACCCCCCTTCTCTTCATAATACCTGGAAGGAACAGCTGCCATTCCCCTCCCCTCAGCCCCTGTCTAAGGTCTTGTTTGTCTCTAATCCGTGGGGTGAAGCTATGGTGCTGGATGGGGCCAGGTCCCTGACCAGAGCTCCCTTGGCTAGTCTTGGCCCAAACTCCTGCGAGACAGCGTCTCTTCTGACCGGCCTGTGTGGGAAGGTGAGCGTGGTCAGCTCAGAGCCTAACTGCCAAGGGAGTCGAGAGAATGGCTGAGGGGTGCTGGGCTAACCCAAAGCAGAGAGCCCTGGGCCAGTGCACCCTACTCACCAGCCCCCATCAAGGCTCTCAGAACCGCAAACTAAACTGGGCCAGTTCTGAGGCAGGCCTTGCCTTTGTTTGGGGTCTGAATTCTGGGGCCCCGAGCCAGGGTCACAGGATTAGGGAGCAAGGGATCTGCTGAGACTCAGTACCCACTACCCAGTCCCTGGAATTAGGGACTGAGGCAGTAGGAGGAAAAACCCCTGTGTGTGCCCATCTACTGGTACCTGCCAAGCAACCCCCGAGGCCACAGCCTGGGTGGAGCTGGCAAATCAACATGTCCTCAGGGTGCCCCAGCCCAGTGCACAAGGGAGAGTAAGCCTGGGTCCTGTAACTGAGGGTAGATCCAGTGTTGCGGGAGAGCTGAGGGGGGCCTTGGGGACACAGAAGTTCTTGGGGTGCAGAAAAGTCATGGGCAGTGGGAAAGGAGCAAGCAGAGACCTCCACAGCAGGTCCTAGTCACAGCACAGATGGAGGCTCCTCTCCTCCCCAGATGAGTGAGCCTGGTTGAACTGCGTAAACTCTCCAAGCCTGTTTCTTCACCCACAAGGGCCATGGGGGGCAGGAAGAAGAGAAATGGAGGGAAGGGGGGGGGGAATTGCAGGCAGGAAGATACACGTATTTCCTCCCTCTTTCTGAGACAGGGACCATGGGCTTAGACAGAGTAGGGTGAGGGCCTCTGGAAAAAAAACAAGATAACCATTGCCAGATTTGCTTTGGCCTGCTGGGGAGCCCAACTTACTTTTCTAACTTTATCCAAGTGTTGCCTTCCTTCCTCCAGCGCTAAACAAATGATTTGTTGCAACTTGGGCAATGTAACAAACAAGCCCCAAACTATTGCAAGCCCAAAACAACATAAGGGCAGGAAGGATTTCATCTTGAAATCCAATTAGTTAAAAAATAAAACAATGACTCAGCCCACCTTTGAAGCAAAGCAGACAGCCTTGAGTGATCTGCTCCCAGACCAGGAAGCTGCTCTCCTGGGAGGAACTCAGATCAGTAAGGTTCTTGTAAATAACCAGGAAGACTAAGAAGAAACTTAGTATTTCTTCTAAAGTATTTGGAACCACTTAACAGGTGTACATCCCTAGCCCTTTGTCTCTCAACTGCCTAAAAAAAACCCTAGACAGCTTATCACCCCGGGCCTCTCTTGTCCCCAGGAGCTCTCTCCTTTCACTCTATCTCTAAATAAAAGCCTGTACCTTGCTCTCCTACCTTGACTGTTCGCGAAGTTCATTCTTCGGCTCCGTGAACAAGAATCCGGGCATCATTTCCCCACTCTCTTAGCTTCTCCAAGCCCTAAGGAGATCCCCAGGGGATTGTTGAGATCTTTGAGAAAACAAAGTCAGCAAAAGAAGTGTAGAGGCCTTATGCGGAAATAGGCACAAAAGTGATTGTCAAGCTTCCCTCTAGGCTTGGCAGTTCCTGTGTGGGCACCTGGAAGCCTGCTGCCCACCCGCAAGATGTCGGCTCGGCTGCAGGGTCCAGATATGCAGCCTGATCGCATTGGTCTCTCTGCCAAATACAAAAACAAAAAATACACGCACACTCCTAAAATCCCAGGGGGTTCAATCCAACAAGGAAGTATTCAGTTCCAGCTATGAGTGTTAACTGGTGGGCAGTGATGTTCGGGCGTGTGGACTGACACTTTGGACTCGCGTGGGCATGCTGCGGTGTGGCTCAGTGCCTGGAACATAGCGAGGTGGACTCCTGTGGGCATTTTAAGCACTATTCCTTAAAATCCCCTGGAAGGGGACTATTACTTCCTGGTGGGCTTCTAGCCCTTCCTGGTGGGCTTCTAGCCCTTCCTGATGGGCTACTTACTCTGAACTTTGGGGAAGGGTAGCCAGGCTGTGGGAAACACTTGTGGAATTAGAATCTCAGATATGTGATAAACACACATCCCTGCCTGCTGCATCTGACAGCTGCTCAGATAGGGGTTACCTTTGCAGGGGGGTGTGGTGGTGGCGGGATGACATGATCTTGTGAATAGGGAGGGAGGGTCCTGATGTAATCGGGGGCTTTAGAGGGAGTCATTGAGAGAGGTGACTCCGGGGCAAGTTGGCATGGGATGGGGATAGGGGTGGCAATAGGGGCTGGCATCCTGCACAGCCTATTCCAAAATACCATCTCCTAACGAAGCCACGTGGTGCTCACACGCTTGCATGTGGTTGTGTGAACCAGGTGACAGAGGTGGGGGAACTTACCATTGGTCTCATTGGGGTGGGTGTGGATAGTGAGGAGAGGGCCTGGTGCAGGCATAGTAATAGCTTTGCAGTATCTTATTTCATTTGTTACAACTGCTGTGATTTCAAAGATATCAAATGGGGGTCAAAGCCTTACATTTACTACTCCCTCCTCACAGCAAACTTTTGTTTCCAGCTACCAAATCCAGAGAGAAAACCGAACTGCTGCTGTTTGATGGAGCAACAGCAAGGAGGTAAGGAATGGGAAGGAACTTCCGTTGGGTGTTTTCCCATGCATGTGTCAGGCACACGTTACAAAGTCATCCCATCTTTGGACTCTCCTACCTACAGTAAGGGTGATTACTTCATTTCACAGATGAAAGATTGTGGCTCAGGGAGGCAGAGTAACTTAATGGACTAAGTGGGCAGGTTAACATATTGGCTAATGACCCAGGAGAAAATAGAATTCTCCTCAATAGGACTTAGCTAAAGAGAACTTAAAAAGGGGACTGTTTACAGATCTGTAGACATGGTGAACAGAATCAACAAGGGATGTTGAAGACAAGGGATTAACAATAGCAGGAAGTCTTTTCTTCCCACCGGACATGGGCTGAGGGGACAAGGGGCAGGAGCAGTGTTACCTGGGAGCCTGTGGGGAGCAGAAGGAGGAGACAGATGCCCCAACCACTCTCCTCCCCTGCCCTCCAGGCCCTGCCTGTGCCTCTCACTGGCTGACACAACAGGAAACCAGAGGGCAGAAAGCCAGAGTGATGCAGTCTGCTGGGGGTCCCGAGGGAGGAGAATGAGTGGGAGTGGGGAGAAAGGGGGAGCAGACAGGGCGGAGCAGTAGTTGAACTCAGAACTCACCAACTCTAAAGCCTGGAGCCCTTCTGTTGCCCTACACAGCAACTGTGGATAAAATGAAGGTTCCAGTGGTCAGGATTCTCACCTGGCCCTGCTTGGCTAGCTGTCTACACATGTGTGGGCAATACATTGCTATTGACTCTATATAGAGAGCTCTTCCCAGTGCTCTGGGCGACATGGTGACATGGCTGCAGGACAGCAGAGCAGAGGCTGGAGTGCTGGCAGCACTGAGGACAGAGGCCCAGAGGCAGAGACCGGCTTGCTGCATTCAGACTCACTGTGTAAATGGGATTTTAGTGATTGACCTGCCACTGTGGAAATAAAGTTGGGTACAACCCTTTCACCCCAAGAACATTCTACTGTCATTTCTTTGGTCACACTGAATCTGTAGTGAACTTGCCCTGGGCTGAAACCCATTGGCAAGACAGCAACACACCCCGCTGTGCCCATGCCCCCCTGAGTCCCACACACGAAGATGTGCAGCCATCCTACCAAGTAAGGACCCAAGCCTGGGCCCTAGTCATTCCTTCTTTGCTGACCAGAATGTTCCTCTTCTCAAGAAAGGGCTGGGTTTTGGTCAGGATGGTTGCACATGGTTCCACTAATCTAGCAGAGAAATGTGAACCCTTTATTCCAAGCCTGACATGTGTGCCTCTACTGTCCTGTGTTCATGCCCCTCCTTCTGCCAGGAACCCTGTTCCCCCTTCCCTTGGCCCACATGGGGCATTCTGGGCAGGATAATATTTCATTCACACTATATTCCCCTATCTGGCTTGATATCTGGCACAAAAGACGCTCACAGTGATCACAGTGGATCTCAAATGCCTCTCCAAATAATACCCTTTGCTCAGGGTCCTGGCTTTTTATGTCATAGAGTAAGTTTTCCAGAAGATTCTCTACCTTCTGCTGCTGATAAATAATGTGCTGAGTGGTCTTTTCAGCCATTAATTCACTTAACCTTTATAAATATTCTATGAGGTGGGTGCTATTAGAGCTACACGTCACAGTTGAGAAAAACTAGCCAGTGCAAGTTAAATGACTTGCCGGAGGTCACCAGCAGAAAGGATCATCAGACCCGAGGTCTGCCCTGGCTCCTGCTGTTAGCCTCTCCGCACCTCAGACTCCCAGGGGACTTGCACCATTTTCCTTAGCCTTGGTAGGAATACAGTTGCCACTTCCTTGTTTCTTTTCCAGTTGACCAGCCCTGGCTTTCCTCTGCTCCTGTGAGCCTAAGTCCAGGCCAGTGAAGGCCAGGCCTCCGCACTGGCTCACAGCCTCCCCTCCCCCTGCCGCCAACAGCTCAGGTCCTATTAGGGGTCCACCCTCCTAGGAAGAGATGCTGTCCTCTCTGAAGGTGCACGGAGAGTGGGCACAGGACCTTTAGTCCCTGCCTGGGCTGGGGGGAGGGGTGGCCTCTGATTTGCTGGCCCTTCTGGCAGGCAGGGAGGCTGCTCCAGCAGGACTCAGGGCTGTGCCTTGAATGTCCCTTTGCCTGTGAGCTTGGGGCCCATCCCCACCTCCCCGTTTCCCAACTGCTCTGAGGAGTTTCCCAGCCTTTCGAGCCCACGTGGCCAGCTTTCCTTCCTCCCTCCCCTGGGTCCTCTCCGCCTGCTAAGCCCAGGGCCCAGCCCTGCCCCCTGCCCAGGCTCACCCCCCAGGCCGGAGTTCAGGAACTGGCAAATGGGCTGGGACCAGCCAGCGAAGGGAAGCCTTGGCATTTGGGGCCAAGCCAGGAGCCGCTGGGGTAGATTGGGGGTGGGGGGCATCAGTAGAGCCCAGTAGAGAAAGGAGGAGGAGACTGTAAGTCCTTAATTTCAGAGACTGAAGCAGCACCTGTTGTTTACTGAGGATTCAGCATGTGCTGACCACTACCGGAAATTCTCTACCTACATGATCTCACTTAATCCTCACTGCAAGTAGGTATTACGATCCCCAGTTCACAAAGAGAGACTGAGGCACAGTTGGGGGTCTATCTAAGGGCCCATGGACTTGGCTGAGCAGAGATTTGAACCCAGTTCAGTCCAGTTCTCCTATCAACAGGCAAGAAAGGGAAGGCGCTGGGCTGGGAACCCCAGCGCAGATGGAGTAACCCAAGGAGGCAGGGAGACCAGCTGTCCCAGAGGCTGAGAGCGATGAATTTGTGTTTATTTCCCCGAGTCTCCCCCAGGTGGTATGCAGACCTCATGCCCACCCCTTCCCAGCTGCTGCCCTTCTGAGGCAGGGCTGTGGTCTGGCCGGGGGCTCAGCGGTAGAGGTATCCTTCAGGGAGGCGGGCACCACCGAGCGAGTTGACAGACGCCAAAAGCCCTCCCTGAACAAAGACTGGGTGGGAGGCGGCCTGGTGTGTCCCCACCCCGCCTCCCCCAGCTCCTGCCGAGCCGCGACCACAGACAGCGAGGCGGAGCGAGCATGGCGGGGTCCCGGGCAGCTCTCCGGCCCCTCATCCTGCAGCTCACCAGTTTGGTGAGCCTGGCTCTGGCCCCAGGAATGGGCGGAGGTAAGTCAGGGCCTGGAAGACTTGGGGGCAGCCGGGCGACCCCGCCGCTAGCTCAGCCCAGTGTGCAGGAAGGAGCTGGGGCCTCCGTGGGCTGCCCCGCGGTGCACGCGCCTCCAGGCCGGCCTCAGCCCTTCCCGTCGGTGGAGGGGCCAGCACCGCGGTGGCAGCGCGGAGCATAAGGCGTGGGGTCCAGGAGAGGGAGGAGGCTTCCCGCTGTGGCCTCCGGAGGAATTCCTGCAGGCAGCGGTGGGGGAGACGTTGTCGTGAATTCTGGGAGTCTGAAGTTCATTATTTATCTTGAGAAGGGGGGAAAGGAGGCCCGCTGTGGAAGCTGACTCTGTCTTTGTGTCTGGCCTTGCCCTAGGCGGGGGAGGCAGGAAAAGAGGCGTGGGCTGAGGAGAGGAGAGCTGAGGACAGTTCCACAGGAGCAATCAGGTTTTGCCCAATAATCAGGAGCAATTTGTGCATGTCTCCAGGCAGGAGACTGGCCCTATCGTTGCTGAGCGTCCCAGAGTACCCCCAGCTTCTCCCTGACTCCCGTATTGTGCCTTCTTAGATAACCTGGAGGAGTGGCCTTAGAGGAGGAACCATGAGGGAGCCCGGTGTCAAGCTGGAATGGAGGGTTTAAGATGTTAAGACCCCATCCTTGGCCACCTGTCATTGGGCTGGAAAGGAACATAGGTACAGAAGCCATAGCAAGACAGTGCTGTCCAGGTGACCTGATACCTTGGCAAGGGAGGGGACTGGGAACACGCACAAGGGGTTCAGGTGCGGCACCTGTTGGGGTGTTAGTGTTACAGAAAAATCTGAAAAACCTGGACTGGATCACTGACGGAAGAACCAAGTGGCACCCGGAGGTCTTGGAGTGTTGAGGTTTTATTTTTACACCGGCGGGCTCAGAGGGGAGTAATCTCCCAAGGTCTGAGCCCCGAACAAAGGCAAGGGGAGCAATCTTTATTGTTCTGCTTCCGTATCTGCAACATTTCTACGTGCACAGCAAACGAGCAAGGGGGAGTGAGCTTAGGGAGTGAGTGCCTGGCAGAGCGGGAATTAAGGGAGCGTTCACAATGTTTTTGCTGAGAAGCAGAAGGGAGCCACCTGGACTAGGGGGCTGTCCTTGCACATTTTTCCCTATCATTAGAACCCTGGATGTCGTGGGTAGCAGGGCAGGCTGAGAAGATGGGTGGCATTTGTAAGGGTGACATTTGGGAACCTTCAGATGTGTGGTTCAGAAACGTGTGCCAGAGAAGGGGAGCAAGTGGAGGCGGGGCAGCTGTGACCAGCCTTCTGAGTGGAGACAGAGGGAGAGGTGAGGAGGGGGTGGGCTAGGCACAACTGGGTGAGACCAGAGACTGAGGGGTGGCAGGAGCATGGGAGCAGGAAGCTGAGCCCCAGATTTCTGAGGGGTGGGGATGGAGTCAACCAAGCCCAGAAATTCAGGCCATAGCAAGTTTGGAAGAAAGAAGACAGCTTAAGTTTTGGACTAGAATCTCCAAACCCCAGCTGGTGGTGGTAGGGAATGGGCAGTGGGTGGCATCGTTCCCCAGCCCCACAGGTCCTGTGGTTGTGATGCCTTTCAGCCACCTCAGGCCCCACCTCACTAATGAGTTTCCTCCCTGAGAAAGACCCTCCGCTCTGCCTCCTCCTCTTCGTCTCCCTCCAGACCCTCCACTGCCCTGGCCCAGTGAAGACGGGTGACCCTGACATACTCCCCTGGCCGGGGACCATTCAGAGTCAGGGAGCCTGTAGGGAGGCCTTGGTCTAGATACTCCCCCAGGGTCAGGGTACCTGAGGGAGGGTTTGCACCTGACGAGGCTGGTCTGGGTCATTCCTGTCCACTCAGGGCTCCCTCCTCCTCCTCCAGGCCTTCACTCCTGCACCCTCACAGGCCAGATCTCCTTTCCTGGATGGGGGGTAGGCAGGTGGAAAGGGGTGAGGCACAGCGTGACCCTCCTCCCCTGCATGGTTTGAAAGACAGGAGCCAGGAAACCTTGCTAGCCCCTCACTCCTAGGCCCACCCTGGATTCTTGTGCCTTTCTGGAAGGGCCTTCCGCAGGGAGCCCCCTGGGCATGCTGACATCCATGACTACCAGCAGCTGGCACCGGCCCACTCCTCAGCCCCTGCTGGGGCCCCCCACGAGCAGGAGCACCCCCTGGAGGAGAGGTTGGGAAGGCTGGAGGCAGAGGTGATGGAGCTCAGAGAGCAGGTGCCACCGGAGGCCAGTTGGGTGTGGATGGGGTCAGACAGGCCTTGTGTAGTGGGGGGGAAGAAAGGCTGGACTTGGCCCCTGGGGCCTTAAAATAGAGGTTTGTTTTAAATACACAGGGAAAGGTTCTTATCTAAACACTTGTTATAACATTGGTTCTTTCATACAAATGTCAATCCAGATTTTCATATTCTGCCATGTATTGGGCAAACATTCTGGAGTGCCTACTATATATAAAGCATCATGAGAAAGATTTTGGATGGATAAAGGTCTTTTACTGTTGCGGAGGGGGGATTGGGTCCCCTTGCTTCCAAAGGAAAGGCCTGGGGGCCCATGCTCCTCTGGGAGCCTGCCCAGACCCCAGGCCCTGAGATCTGTGATTTTTTGAGCCAGATGCTGACAGAGGGACCCACTTCTCTGGAACTGTCAGATTTACTTCTCATTCTGCCTCAGTCTTCATACCCCACAGAGCTGTGGGACAGGGTGGGGGACACTGAGCTATCACCTCCTGTCACCTGCCCTCCTCTGTCCCCCAGAACAGGGAGCTGCAGGTGAGGGTGAGGCAACTGGAATCCCATGAATGTGTCCCCGCTTCTCTCCAGTGCTGGGGGCTGGGGCAAGCCCGGCCTGAGGGGGCTTGATGGGAGCTTGATGCCTGCACGGCCTGTGTCTGCCAGGACGGGGCAGCACGCTGCGGCCCCAAACCGGGCCTGCCCTGTCGCCCATCCTCTCCGCCTGCCAGGACCACCTTGGTGCCCTGGAGGCGGCCCTGGAGGCCTGAGTGACGGCACTGTCTCCTGCCCAGGCTGCAGCCACAATGGTCAGGCCTATGGCAATGAGGAGACTTCTCTCCAGGTGCCTGCAGCACCTGCCGCTGCTTGGTGAGCTCCTGAGATGCACCTGGATATCCTGTACCTGTCCCCCTCACCTGTCTGCCTCACTTCAGCTACTTGTCCTGGCAGCCTGGTGTGCTGAATGTTAGGTAATGGCATCTGCCTCCCTTTCCCCAAGCCTTGCCCCTGGATGACTTTACCCAATTCCCAGTAATCCTGTTTTCTGGAGCACAACCATTCCCCACCCCCCACCATGGTGGGTGCCTCCAAGTCAGGCCTGGCACACAGCGGTACTGAGGGCAGAGAGGGTGGAGTTGCTTGTCCTCCTCCGTCGCCCCTCACTGTGGAGCCTCACTGTCCCCCACTCATCCATCTGTCCCTATCATCTACCTGCTGCTTCTCCCTCTCTTAGCTCCACATTCATCTTCTTCAGGCCTTTCCTTCCTCACTCCTCTGCTGAGGAAACCCTTGGTTCCCTTCCTAGGATCTCTCCACTCTAAGTCTTTGCTGGCGCCTTAAAGAGATGGTTTCAGTGGGTTGAGAGTGGCAGGAGATGATGGGGATGGTAGTAGGACGTCTCTTGTCTGCCCTTGGACCAAGGGTAGCCCACATACCCTGAAACAACTCAGCCTGTGCTCCTCTGATGTGTCACAGCCTGGGGTGAGGTTTGGGCTCTGGAACCCATGCCCTCTGGGGCTCTGTGCAGCCACCAGGCTGCTTGCCCCCAGGAAGGAGCCATAACCTGTACCCAGAAGCCATGCCCAAGAGGTCCCTGCCCAGAGCCAGGAGCATACTGCCCACACTGTAAGCCAGGTCAGCCTCCTGACAGCCCCAGCGCCACATCGTGCCCTCATTCTGGGACCCGCACAGTCATGGTTTGCCACCTGCCACATGCCCAGAGGGCGCCTGCCACTCCCTCTGGGTGGGGATGGGAGTTGGGAACGGAAGCACAGAAGGCAAATACTCTGGCTGGGACTGAGCCAGAGGCTCTGTATGATCTTTCTCTTGCCCGTGGGGGGCTTCCAATCTAGTTAAGAGGATAAATTTATAGGTAACATGACAAAGAATTAAGATCCAATGAACACACTGAGAGGAGGTGTAGAAAGGCAGTCTTTGGTTAGTTGCTGGAGGAAAGGGCAGGAAGGCAGGGAAGCCCACCCAGACTGGGCATCAGCGTGCACTTTACAGACCATGGGGCGTATGCGCTGGATCTTCAGAGGGAAAGAGGGATTTCACCAAAAGGAGACAGTACTTAAGGGCCCTCTGGGCACAGGATCAGTGTGGGGAGAGGTGTGTTGCAGGAGAACAGTTTGGGGAGGCCAGTGGGAACAGACTGTGATAAGCCTTGCAGTTTAGATTTTCTTCTTTGGGCAAGAGCCAGCCATTGAAGGCTGCAGAGCCAGAGTGTGGCATGTTCAAAGAGGTGTTTCAGGAATATTCACTGGGTATGGGCTGTATGTCAAGAGACCAAATAGGAGGCTATTATAGTGGTTGTCTAGGCATGGAGCCAGGGATGGCAGTGGGCTGCAGAAGGAGGGGTATTTCTAAAGATTGGGCAGGAGCTGGCGACTGGTTGGATCCCACAGCATAGTGGGAAACTAGGAGGGCAGTGGTCCCAGTGGCATGAAGACGGCTGGGAGGAAGGAGAGGCAGTGACTCACTGGGAGTGTCACTAGCTCATAGTCAGGGGTTTAGCAGATAAAAATACAGGCTGTCCTGTTGAATTTGGATTTCCGATAAATAGCACATACTTTTTTAGTATAAGTATGTCCCAGGCAAATATTTGGAACATACTTATGCTAAAAAAGTATGGGTTGTCTATCTTGGAATTCAAATTTACCTGAACATCCTGTATTTTATCTGGCTACCCTACTCCAGGAAGAATTTCAGCTGGTAGTGCCAAAGGTGAGTCAGGGGTTCAGGAGACTGGTGAGGGCAGGAAATGTAGCCTGGGAGTCTTGGCCAGAGATGAGGACTGAGGTCTTGGAAGTTGATGGATCTCCAAGTGAAGGGACACACACACACGTACAGCTGGGGGACTGGTGCCCTAGGGCCACTGCTAACCCATATGATGTTTTTGGCAAAATATTCTTTAAAAGGCTCCCTTTCCTTAGCACTTCTGCCTGTTGTAAAATAATGGAAATCTGATTATGTTAGAGTTGGACACTTTCCTGTCATCTGCTGGGAAGTGTAGTAAATACACAAAAATGTAAAATCTCAGGTGTTTATCACCTGAACGCTGCCCCTTTGATGTGGCACCTTGTGGTGCTTTCACCCTAGTCCTCTAGTCTCCCCTGGGGCCTGGCTCTGCTTTTGCAGACTCCCCTGGAGGCCCCAGGGCTGGGGAAATGTGGCACCAGGAGCCCTGTGTCATCTGCACCTGGCAGGTAAGGAACTCAGAGCTCAGCCCCGGCCACCACCCACGTCCTCTGCTGCTCAGCATACCTCCAACTTGGCAGTGCCAGGCCCAGTCTAGGAGCCACACAGGGCTGCTTCTCCTTCCCAGGCATGGACGCCTGGAGCCTGCTAGGCCTGCAAGGCCAGCAGAGTGACTCAGCTGGGCAGTGGAGAGGGAGGGAGGCTCAGTGTCGAGGGACTGTGCAGGGCCAGGGGCCCTCATGCTCAGAGCTCAGCTGCCTGGAGAGCTACACCCCACGTGGGGAGTGCTGCCCTGTCTGCTGGCCAGGTGACCGTGCCGCCCCTAGCTCCATAGGGTCCAGGACTACTTGGGTCATGCCACCCCCTGGGTGATGTCCACTCACCCTGCTCTTTGCTGACCAGCCTGTCATCCTGACAACCCTCCCCAGGCTGTACGTATGAGGGGAAGGTGTATGAGGAGGGGACCAACTTCCTGTCCAGCTCCAGCCCTTGTCTCCAATGCTCCTGCCTGGTGAGTGCCCACACCTTCTCCCAGGCCCTGCTCCTCCTTGAGCCCCATCTGCCACACCTCAGCATGCCCTCCAAGACCTGCTGCCTGTGAGGTCCACTTGCCATCCTGACCCTGTGCGCAACCCCTGCAAGGCTGCCCGACACTTGCCCACCCTGCCCGCCCTGGGAGCCAGGCCCAGAGGTTTTACAGCTGTTGGTTTTACAGAAGAGCCTGGTTCACTGTGTGCCCATGAACTGCCTGCCCAGCCCCTGCCCTGAGCCAGTCCTGAAGCCTGGGCACTGCTGCCCAACATGCCGAGGTAAGAACCTAGACCCTTCCCTGGTGGAGCTCCAGGACAGGCTTGTCACACCGTTTCCTCAACTCCAGGGCCCATTCTGCTGGCCTCTGGCCTGGGGGTTTGGTCAGTGGGAAAGCAGTGCCTGACCAAATCTGCTCTGGAACTGGAATGTCTGGGCTCAAATCGGTCCCTTGCCGTGGCTGTGCACCTCTGAGGAAGATACCCCATGCCTCTGTTCCCCATTTGTAATGTGTGGATGATGATATATACCTTCATAAATGTTCCAGCCTGGGCACAGGAAGGAAAGACGTGTCCTGAGCAAACAAGGATAAAGAGCAGTTAGCTAGGTGAAGGGTGGAATAAGGCAGAGGCCATTCCAGGAAGAGAGGACAGCTTAAACAAAGGCTTGGGGCTGACACTCAGTGGGAAGTGGGAAGGTGCAAGCAGGCACAAAGGGCCAAAACTCAGGGTGAGAGATAAAGAGGTGCTAGAGAGAGTTGGGGGGTGGACATGGCCGTGCTGGGTCCCAGAAGGCTTGGAAGGGCAGGCTGAGGAGCTTGGGCCTTACATTGCCAAAGGCACTGGGAGTGTCAGAGGAGCCTAGACAGAGGCCTGGCCTGTTCTGGGCTTAGGAGAGAGCCCTCAGGGGGCACGTGGGTGAGCGTGGGGCAGGCTGAAGCTGGGATCCAGGCTGGCTCCCACCAGGCCTCCTCTCGTCCGTCTCGCCCCCAACCTCAGGCTGCACAGAAGGTGGCTCTCGCTGGGGGCATGGCCAAGAGTGGGCCGCACCTGGGGACCCCTGCCGGATGTGCCAGTGCCTGGTGAGCCCTGACCTGCTCCTGGGCACCCCCCCCAGCCCCTCCCTGCCCACAGTTCATTCCTTCATTCCACTGAGCACATCCCAGAGGCACAGGGGGGGCGGGGAAGAAGATGGAGTGGGCCTGATCTCAGTGCTGTGACGGTGGGGACAGGGCCGTGCCCCTCCGTATGCCCAGCTCTGAGCACAGGAGGTGTGCAGCACAGGTTTGTGAACCAAACTCAAGGAGCCCACAGGCTCGGAGGCGGGACGGGGGCGGGTGGGATGAGGCGGGGCAGGGCCTGTGCCCCGTGGCTGAGCTCCAGGGGGGCGATTGACTTGCTGCCTCCAGAACAGGGCTGTCCCATTGCCGCTGCTCCTGCGTGTGGCCATCTGTTTGAGAGGGGTTCTAAAAGTGAAATGCACACCAGATTTCAAAGACTTAGTACGAAAGAAATGAATGTAGACTACCTCATTAATACTTTGTTGATTACATGTTGAAATAACCTTTTAGATACACTGGGTTGAGTGGAATATATTAAAATTACATTTCTTCTCTTTACTATTTGAAATTTGTCTACTAGAGAATTTAACATGTGACTTGCACTATATTTCTATTGGGCAGCACAGATCTGTAATGTCTTCACAGAAAGGGTATTTGCCTAGGTTTTAAAGGATGGGTAGGATTTGAACAGGGAGAAATGGGGAAAGACACTCAAGGTGCTATAGACTGAATGTTTGTGCCCCCCCTCCCCCAATTCATATGTTGAAATCCTGACCCAAGTGGTGGTATTTAGATGTGGGGCCTTTGGGAGGTGGTGAGTTATGAGGGTAGAGCTCTCCTGAATTTATAAGATTAGTGACCTTATAAAAGGAGCCCCAGGAGCTAGCTCCTCCCATCAGCCGTGAGAACTCCACGAGAAGACAGCCGTCCAGGAGCCGGGAAGCAGGTCCTCACCGGACACGGAGTCCGCCGGCGCCTTGATCTTGAACTTCCCCAGCCTCCAGAACTGTGAGAAATAAATGTCTGTTGTTTATAAGGCCACCCAATCTGTGGGGTATTACAGCAGCCCACATGGACTGAAACACCAAGTGTAGGACCGGTCAGGGCAAAGTCTCGGGGAGGTGGGGACACGGAGGCCTAATGTCCAGGCAGGTGCACCCTGAGGAGGAATGTTCCCTGGGCGCTGAAGCCAGAACCACACTGAGGCCTGACAGCCTGCCGGGGACTGAGGGCCCCACCGTGAAGGCCATGGGGGCACCCAAGCCCTTTGCAGCCATGTGCTTCCCTGCTTGTTCGCACTGACACACACACTCACACCCAAGTTGTGAGAAGAGTCACTGGCTCCCCAGACACTTACGAGGCTGGAGGTAGTGAGTCCAGATGCAGGTGTGAACTCAAGAGCTGGGGTTTGTCTAGGAAAGGCCATGGGTAACAGCAGCAACTACTGTCTAACTGCCAGCTTCCAGAGCTGGAAGCCACACCAGACACCTTATCTCATTTCATTCCCCATACAAGGCTATGAGGACAGGACTATTACTTACAGCCTTTTCCTCTGTATGGGTAAACTGAGTCACAGAGCACTTCAGTAACATGCTAGGTCATACATCTGCATTAGTTTCCTAGGGCTGCCATAACAGACTACCACAGAGTGGCTTAAACAACTACTGTACCATGGTTCTAGAGGCTAGAAGTCCAAGATCAGGATGTCAGCAAGAGTTGATCCCTTCAGAGGGCTGTGAGGGAGGATCTGCCCCAGGCTCCTCAAGCTTCTGGTAGCTTGCTGGCAACTGTTGGTCTCTCTGGGCTTCTCCCTTTACACGTTGCCCTCCGTGTGTGTGTGTGTGTGTGTGTCCAAATTTTCCTTCTGTAAGGACACCATTATTGGATTGGGGGCCACCCCACTCCAGGATGACCTCATTTCAACTTAACTGATTACACCTGTAATGACCCTATTTCCAAATAAGGTCACATTCCAAGGTACTAGGGGTTAGGACTTCACATACGAATTTTGGGGGAATCACAGTTCAAGTCATAACAATATCTAGTAAGTGGATAGCTGGACTCAAGGCTGTTTCTGTTAACTGGCTGAGCTCTGGTGGCCCCTTGCCCTGCCCACTCTGCCCCGTCCCAGGAGGGCCACATCCAGTGCCACCAGCGAGAATGTACCAGCCTGTGCCCGTACCCTGCCCGGCCCCTCCCAGGCACCTGCTGCCCTGTGTGTGATGGTGAGTCAGAGGGTGGAGTCTGGAGGGGCTCAGAGTATGGTCAGCTCAGGTTGGGTCTCTCATGAAGGCCAGGACATGGGCCGTGGGGGGCCCCTAAGGAAGGTCTAAGGCACCCTTTTCCCAATAGGCTGTTTCCTAAATGGGCGGGAGTACCGCAGCGGAGAGCCCGTGGGCTCCGAGGACCCCTGCTTGCACTGCCACTGCTCTGTGAGTGTGGCTGCCTGGCAGGGAGGGGCTGGTCTCCAGACCTGCCTCTCGCACGCTGACCAGGCCCTGTTGGCAGAACGGGAGTGTCCAGTGTGAGCCTCTGCCCTGCCCCCCCGCACCCTGCAGGCACCCCGGCAGGACTCCTGGGCAGTGCTGCCCGGGCTGTGATGGTGAGTGGGGGACTCGAGTCACCAGGGCAGGCCGAGCACTGGCCCAAGAGAGGCTCTGTATGCAGGGGCGGGGTTTGCTTCCCTTGGACCTGTGGGGAGCCCCCTTGAGCTATGTGTAGCCCAGGAGAAATCCTTGATAGACCCAAGCTCCTATCACCATGGGTGACGGACGTGTTCTCACCTAACCTTCTCAAGGCAAACTGGGTACCATGGTGGGGCCCTCCCTCTGGAGGCTGGGGAGGCTGGCAGGGCCTCCTAGAGGACACAGTGGCTATCCTCGTCATGTTTTGGGAGTTGCCTCAAGGCGGCATGAGGCTTTCCAATCAGCTTCCAGCCCTGTCCCTGGTCCTCCTGTCCAGGATGTGAGTTCCAGGGACACCAGTATCAGAGCAAGGAGACCTTCAGACTCCAAGAGAGTGGCCGCTGCATTCTCTGCTCCTGCCAGGTAGCCAGCCCACCTTCCCACACCTCATCTCTGTCTCATTCTTTGAGGGCTCCTCACCTGGCTTCCTTCCTAGGCTGGCGACGTCTCCTGTGAGGAGCAGGAGTGCCCGGGTGCCCCCTGCTCTCTGCCTGACTCTGGCGCCCGGCTCTGCCCAGGTGTGTGTGTGGAGGGAGAGGGGAAGACACTGCCACGAAGGGGCGCTGTTCCAGTGGCTGCACGTGGAGGGGTGTTTCCTTCACAGTAGGGGAGGCCACCAACCATTCCAGTGTGTGTTCAGAGGTTGCCATGGCGATGGCAAAGCCAGGGTCCTGGGAAGGGTCCTGTGGTCTGGGAGGTCAGGGACAGGTGGAAGTGTCTGGGCTGCATGGTGACAGCCCCCTTTCCTGAAGCCTGCATGCTTGATGGAGAAGAGTTTGCAGAGGGCGTCCAGTGGGAGCCTGATGGTCGGCCCTGCACAGCCTGCTCCTGTCAAGATGGGGTGCCCGTGTGTGGGGCTGTGCTTTGCTCCCCAGTCCCCTGCCAGCACCCTACTCAGCCCCCTGGTGAGTGCCCCACCCTGACCCAGCTTTCTTCCCCTGCTGTGTCTGGCCTACTCTGGTCAGCTGGGCTCTGGCCACCTGCCCTACACAGGTGCCTGCTGCCCCAGCTGTGATAGCTGCACTTACCACGGCCAAGTGTACGCCAATGGGCAGAACTTCACAGATGCAGACAGCCCTTGCCACACCTGCTGCTGCAAGGTACCTCGTCAGGCTCCTGCCCTGCTGGGCACCCCCAGGCCCACCCTCATCGTCCTCTCCCCTGCTCCTAGGATGGGACTGTGAGGTGTGCGCTGGTTGACTGCCCTCCCACAACCTGTGCCAGGCCTCAGAGTGGCCCCAGCCAGTGCTGCCCCAGGTGCCCAGGTATGTGCTTACTGCCCCTGTCTGGCTGGGGGGCCCTAGACCCTGCTCTCCCAGGGCCCCATTGGCCCAGCAGACATCTTAGAAAGCAACGGCCTTCTGCATTGTTTTCAGTCTGACATAGCTTAGAACTTTCCGGAATTCACAAGGTATGGGTGGGAGGGAGAGTAGACATTTATCCCTTCGTGTCACCACACCACTCTTCCCTCTCATTCTATATTTTCTCTTCTAGTATCCACCCCCCTACTCAGATAAATTTGTGTCTCTACCTGTATAACATAGGTTCATGCAACAAACATTTGGGTCTGCTATGTGGGACCTGTGGACCAAAATGCTGTGTGGCCTGACCCGTCTGCATGGGCAGTCTGTGCTAGGGTGTGTGTCGCAAACACACGCACACACACACAAGCATGTGCTCAGAGGGATACCCATGCCTGTACACACAGTGCCCCTCCTCCACTCCTCCCTGGGGACAGCTTCCAAGTGGCACTTGCACAGTCTGTGCCCCCACTCCTGCCTGCCCCCAATGACCAGACTGCGTCCTGGAGGAACAAGTGTTTGTGGATGGTGAGAGCTTCTCTCACCCCCGAGACCCCTGCCAAGAGTGCCAGTGTCAGGACGGCCATGCCCACTGCCAGCCTCGGGCCTGCCCCAGGGCCCCCTGTGCCCACCCGCTGCCTGGTCCCTGTTGCCAGAACGACTGCAATGGTGAGGTGGATGGGATAGGGCAGAGGGTCTCCTGGGATGGCTTGGCCCCCTCTTTGGGGATTTAGGGCTGGGGAGGCAGCATACTCTGAAGGGCGCAGGGCCCCCCTCAGGCCTGTAGCTGCTCCCTCCCCCAGGATGTGCCTTTGGCGGGAAGGAGTACCCCAATGGAGCAGACTTCCCCCACCCCTCCGACCCTTGCCGCCTGTGTCACTGCCTGGTGAGTCCGCTACCCGAGCGGGAGGAGGAGTCCAGGGGAAAAGGGGCAGGACTTCGGGAGGCCAGGAGAGGTCCACCAATATGGGGGTGGGAAGGAGTGGGGCCTCCCACCAGTAATGGGGCCTGTCGTGGTCCACCTGTCTGTCGCAGAGCGGCCACGTGCAGTGCCTGGCTCGCCACTGCCCACCGCCGCCCTGTCCAGAGCCGGTCCAGCTGCCAGGAGAGTGCTGCCTGCAGTGTCCCGGTAGGAGCCGCACCCCCTGGACTGCCCCTCAGCAGCCTCTCCCTGGACACCCTGACCCGTGCTCTCTTGCTGCAGTTGCCTTCTCCAGCTGCCCGAGGCCCGGGAGCGCGGTCCCTGCCCGTCACCAGGAGCATTTCTCTCCACCCAACAACCCCTGTCGCCGTTGCCTCTGCCTCCATGGCTCCGTGTCCTGCCAGCGGCTGCCCTGCCCACCCGTACCCTGTGCCCACCCGCGCCAGGGGCCCTGCTGCCCCTCCTGCGACGGTAACACCCTGAGGGTGCCCCTGCCCGCTTAGGCAGTGCCCTCGCCACCCTGCCATCTGCTTCCTCCAGCTCCACCCTGGAATCTCACCCTCCCTGGTGCCCCTCTTACTCCATGTCCCCCTTCCTCCAGACCGGGGTGGCACCACCCAGATATCCCTCTTTCTCCAAGCCTGCCCCTCCCCTGTTGGGGTTCTCACTAAGAATGTGGGGGGACAGCGCTTTCCAGTCCGCAGGGCCTGGGAGGCTGAGGGTCTGGCCAATGGCCACCACGCCCTCCCACCCTGCCCTGTCCTCGTGGCCTGCCCTCTAGGCTGCCTGTACCAGGGGAAGGAGTTCGCCAGCGGGGAGCGCATCCCTTCCCCCACTGCCTCGTGCCACATCTGCCTCTGCTGGCAGGGCAGCGTCAGCTGCGAGCGCAGGACCTGTGCCGCTGCGCGGTGCCCTTTCCCTGTCAGGGGCGACTGCTGTCCTGTCTGTGACGGTGAGGGTTAGAGGGCTGGGAGGGCTGGGTAGCGTCATTCTATATTGCCCTACAGTGGATCCAAAATATTTATTACAGTAAGAAAAAAGCACTGAACTAAAACTTGGATTTTCTCCTGCTCCTTATGCTATTTGGCTGTGTGACCTGGGATAAGTTTCATAACCTCTCTAGGCCTAATCTTTTTTTTCCCCAATTAAAAAATACATTTTAAAAATGTGTATTTTTGTAAGATACACATAACATTTACTATCTTAACCATTTTTAAGTGTAACTCTGGGCCTAATTTCAACTCCTCTAAACAAGAGGGTCAAACAAGCCCCAGTCCCCCCGTCTTTGGTCACTCTTACGCCACCCTAGCCGTTTTTGCTACCTAACTCCCACCTTTTTTAATTTACCATTTTTCTTCAAATTAACCCACTTTTTGATTTAAATTTATTTAGAAGTCTTTATACCATACTATAAATGGAAAATTAGATTTGCTGGGAGTAGGTTACCATAAAAATTAATACGATTAAAAATACAATATTAAATTCAAATCAGATAATTTTGCCTGCCAAGAGTTTGAGCCTGACTCGCCCTCTTTTTCTTTAAAGACTTTATTTTTTTAGAACAGTTTTAGGTTCACAGCAAAATTGAGAGGAAGGTACAGACAGTGCTTCATATCCGCCGCCCCGCTCGTGTACAGCCTCCCCCAGTGTCAACATTCCCCACCACACTGACACATCATAATTACCCAAAGCCCCCTCTCGTTTTTAAAAAGGTGGTCAGTAAGTGTCAGAGAGCTGCTAAGGCCAGGCTGCCACCACCCTGGGGCCCCCTCTCCAACCCTGATTCATCAGAGGACTGGAAAGGGCACTGGGAATGGAGTATCTTGGGTCCACACCACCCAAGTCATCTCGGGCTATTCTGGCTCTCCCAGGTTGGGAAAATTGGTGTAGTCTGGCAAGGCAGTGGCCTGCTGAATATGTAACCTGCGGGACAGATCCTGGATGGGTCTTGCCATCTAGACTGCAGGCTGAAGGGGAGAAAGTTTGCCCTTCTGCTGGCCTACCACCCTGAGACTCCTTGGCCCACCGGCCTGGGCTGAGCCCTCCCATGCCAGTTGCCGGGTCTTTGAGGTCCCGGCTCTCCTCCCCTCTCACCCCTCTGCCCTCCGCCTGCCTCTCCCTGTCCTCTCTCAAAGGCTGTGAGTATCTAGGGGAGTCCTACCTGAGCAGCCGGGAGTTCCTGGATCCCCGAGAGCCCTGCGATCTGTGTGTCTGCCTCGGAGGTTTCGTGACCTGTAGCCGCCGGCCCTGTGAGCCTCTGGGCTGCAGCCACCCGCTCACCCTGCCTGGGCACTGCTGCCCAACCTGCCAGGGTAGGCGGTCACCTGCCCTTCCCCTGCCCGTGCCGGAGCTCCCGGAGGCCCAGAGTCACCCCCGCCCCCCCTCCCCCCGAGATAGCCCCACAGCAAACCCACACCTGTGTTTTCCTCAGACTCATACCACATCCATGCACTCCTCTCTGTCCCTGCTGTCACCTCACACTGACTGTTTCACCAAGTGACTGGTCCTGTGCTTCTAGACCTTCCTGCTCTTAAATTGTTCTGCTGCCTTCCTAAAATACCTGGTCATCAGACTCAAATCCGTTCAGGGCTCCCACTGCCCTTGAGTCACCAGTTATGAGCAGCACCTTCCCTCTTGGCTTCCTTAACCCACCCTCCCCAGCCCAGCCCATGTCTTGCCTTTGTTTCCACAGTGCCCCACAGGGGCCCCACAGACAGCAGTCTGATGCCCCCTCCAGGCCTCATTCCTGCATGCATGCAAACCTCACACCTGCAGTCTGGGTGAAGTCCTTCCTCCCACCCCTCACCTGCCCAGGCACTCCAGGCCATATTTGCTCTCCCTAAGTTTTGCTGGAGATCCCCAGCTGTGTGTGTGTGTGTCAGTGGAGGGGGCTCCGTTGATGGCACCTCTTCTACCACATACCCCACTCTGCCAGGATGCCTCTATCATGGGGTCACTGCTGCCCCTGGAGAGACCCTTCCTGACCCACTCGATCCCATCTGCTCCCTCTGCACCTGCCAGGTAAAGCAGTCTTTTGGGAACTTGCTAACCTTTCATCCCTTGACCTTTCTCTCAGGCCAAGGAGGGGCTGTCTCCTCCACCCAGGTCCTCACAGGGAACCCCCTGGTGGGACAGGACTGGATTCGGGTCTCCTGGGCCAAGGAGGTGGCTTGGGCCTGGCGGGCTCAGTGAGGGCACCTGCCATGAGGCAGTGTGTAGCCTGCTGTGAGGTTGCGGTGACACAGGAGTCAGTAAGTGGCAGTTGACCTCTCTTCCCCAGGAAGGGTCCATGCACTGCCAGAAGAAGCCATGTCCTCCAGCTCTCTGCCCCCACCCCTCTCCAGGACCCTGCTTCTGCCCTGTTTGCCACAGTGAGCTGCCTTCCACGCGCCCCAGCCCCCGTGCCCATCCCTACCTCTCCTCCCTCCCTTTCTGCCAGGCCTGAGGTTGGACAGGGCAAGGTGGCACAGCCCCCAGCCAGGCAATGTGTTGCCTACAGGCTGCATCTCCCAGGGCCAGGAGCACCAGGACGGGGAGGAATTTGAGGGGCCTCCAGGCAGCTGTGAGCAGTGTCGCTGTCGGGTATGGTAGGGAGCGGGCAGAGGGGCCTGGGACAGGGGCTGGGCCACCGTGCCTCTGGAGCCCCTGGCCTAGGGGGGGCAGATCACTGATGCCGCCTCTCCTGCAGGCCGGCTGGATCCGCTGTGTGCGGCTGCGGTGCCCACCTCTGCCCTGCGCACAGCAGGTCACGGAGCAGGGAAGCTGCTGCCCTCGCTGCAGAGGTACGCCCAGTCTGGGGCTGCCGCCTGGCTCCTGCCTGATGCCCATGCGTCTGCCCCACCGCTCTCCTCTCAGCCTTCCCACCTCCCTGCCCACCCACCTGGCCCTCTCACACCTCAGCTCTTGAACTCTCACCCTTGCTCACCTTCAGCTCTTCCAACCTCTCCCTGCCTCCCACCTGCCCAGACAATCTCACCGTCAAAGCTTCCCTCTTCCTATTAATAACACTCCATTCATAACAATAATCATGATACTTAACATTTATTGGGCACATACAACATGCCAGACCCTGAGCTAAGCGCTTCATCTCATGGGATCCACACAATGATCTCATCAGATAGGTACTATTATTATTCCCATTTTACAGGTGAGAAAACCAAGGTACAGAGAAGTAACACAACTTGCCTGCAGTCACTCAGCTAGTAGGTGGTAGTCCAGACATGCATTGAATCCATCTGGCTCTGGAATATGAGCCTTCTTAGCCTGCCTGCTGCCCCTGCCCCACGCCCTGCTGCACTGGTGTAGCTCCCATAGAACTAGCATAGTGTCTCACTTGCCCCTGAAGAAGGCAGGACAGATGAAATCCCCATTTAATAGATGAGACTGAGGCTTGGAGAGAGTAAGTTCCCTTGGGCACATGGTTAAGGATAGAGACTTTCATTCATTCCACATGCATTTATTACACACCTGCTACATGCCAGGCGCTGCTGCCAGGGCTGGGCTGCAATGCATAGTGCCTGCCGTCTGGCACTCGGCCTAGAAAACAAGCAGACACGGAATGAGATAAGAACCCAGGGGTTCTGACCCTGGTCCAGTCCTTTCCTCTCCACCACAAGCAGGAGTTCTGCCCCAGGCCACCTTCCCACCATCCCTACAAGCCCCCCTCCGGGCACATACATGCCCAGCTGACCACCCAGGGTGGGGGGTCGGGGGCAGGTGTGCAGAACGCAGATTCAGAGCACATCCCTGCCTACCTGGACACAGGCTGCCTGGCTCATGGGGAGGAGCGTCCTGAAGGAAGTAGCTGGGTGCCCCGTGAAAGCCCTTGCTCCTCCTGCATGTGTCATGAGGGTGTTGTCACCTGTGCCCGCATCCAGTGCGTCAGCTCCTGTGCCCGGCTCCACCAGCAGCCTGGGGACTGCTGCCCTCGATGCTCCAGTAACCTAGGAACCTGGAAACCTGGGACAGGGGCAGGGGAAGCAGGGAGGCAAAGCCCGGTTGCCATCTCCTTGCCTTTGTACTGGGCTGGGTGGCAGAAATGGACTGGACAGGAGAAGTGTTCCCAATTCTTGCATCCACCTCAATCCCTTGGACTTGGGGGTTGAGGGTAGAGACCCCCACCTCCACCCCGCCGGCATTGCTGCTAGCCTAAAGGCTCCCTGGTCCTGTTCTGCTCTTACCCCACCCCCCAAGACTGTGAGCACAAGGGTCGAAAGTATGAGCCAGGGCAGAGCTTCCAGCCTGGGGCAGACCCCTGTGAAGTGTGCATCTGTGAGGTAGGTGAGGGGGGTCACTGTGGAGGGGGTAACCTGTGGGGAGCAGGCACCGTGGGGGTCAGAGATGGGAGTGTGTCCCTGAGGCCGGGAGGGCGGCAGGGGGTGTGCGTTGCACTGTGCCAGGTGTTAGACGCAGGGCCCAGGTGCCAGGTGGGGGGCAGTGGGCAGACCCCCCTGGCTGGGGTGTAGGCTGTGTGTGTGTCGGAGGTGGGCGAGACACCTGAGAAGTGGTTGGGGGCCCTACTGGGGAAATGCCATTTGAAAGGTAATGGTGAGCAATGGAAGGGTGTTGAACTGGTGACTGACATTGTATGTCAGGAGACTGGGCAGTGGAGGGAAGGAGGATGGCATGGGAGAGTGCAGGAGGGTCAAGGGTCACACAATTCAGGCCCAAGTGACTGGAAACAGAAAGGGACATCATTTCCGAAGATCAGGGCACGAGGTGAGGAGCAAGTCTAGGGAGACATTCAGTCTCTGTGGAGACTGGGGTCTAACCTGCGCAAAGTACATCCCGGAGGAGGTGCGGCAGGCAGGTGGAGGGGCCTGGGGGCCAGGCGAAGAGGGAGACTTGGCTTCCAGGGTCCTGCTCACTCATTCTCATTGTAGCTGCAACTTGAGGGGCGTCCCAGCCTTCGCTGTCACCGGAGGCAGTGTCCCAGCCTGGTGGGCTGCCCCACCAGCCAGCTCCTGCCCCCTGGGCCGCAGCACTGCTGCCCGACCTGTGCCCGTAAGTCCCCAGATACGAGGGTAGATAAGAGGGGAGGGCTGGCACCCCCACAGTGACAGCGGAAGAGCCAGCTAGCTCTCCTCTGCAGCCCTAGCCCCAGCCCTTTCCCGAGTCCAGTGGACTGTTCTGGAAGCCCGTGCCGGTTGGGTAGGGCCTGCAGGGCCCCAACGGGAGCTGGGAAGCCGTTAGGGAACCCCTTGACTCTGCAGTTTGTGGAGCATCTTGCCCAGCAGGTGGCGCTGCAGCGGGACCTGCGCTGGCTTCTGGAGGGCAGTGATGTGAGGACTAGAGAGGCTAAGGAGCGGGGAGAGCTATTCTCACCAACACTTGCTAGACTGTGCTTCAGGGAAAGAGAAGAGGACTAGCGCTTATTAAAGCACCTACTGCATGCCGTGCGCTGTACTTGGTGCTTTTAATAAACAGTGTCACTGACTTCTCCCAGTTACCCAGTAAGGGAGCTATTACTCCCTTTCTACAGATGAAACAGATGAGGCTCAGAGAGGTTGATCAATGTGCCCCAATGACACCGGCACCAGGATTAGACCTTGGCATGCCTCTCTGGGTCTTTGTGCTTCCTCGTGCTATTCTAGCCAGGCAGTATGACGGGAAGTGGAGGAGGGACAGGCCAGGCAGCCTGGTGGTCCTTAGCCACCTCAGCCCGAGGAAGGAACACTTGGTCCGTTTCCAAGCTCCCCACGCCTTGCAGCTAGCAAAGTCCTTTTTAAAATAACCAAACTTTTCTTTGCTAAACCAGAAAGGAAAGAGGATTTATCCTGGAGTCCAGGTGCTGGGGATATGGGTATGCCTGGGGCACAGGGGGCACGTGGGGTGAAGTGAGCTTTTGCCTCTGGCTCCCCTCCGCCCTCCTCCGCGGCCTTCTTGTCTCCACAGAGACACTGAGTAACTGCACACAGGGCCTGCTGGGGGCTGAGCGGGCCCCGCCCGGCGCCTGCAACACCTGTCAGTGCCAGGTGAGCGCCCTGCCCTGCCTTGGGCTCCGGCTCCGTCCTCCTGCGATTCCTCTCCTACCGCAGCTCTTGGCTCCCCACTCATTCAGCACGCGCCCGCTTGTCCCAGATGTCACCCCTGGCTAGGCCCTACTCCCAACTACACCGGCCCCCTGCCTGCTGTTCTCTACCTATGGCCTTCACACACCCGTCCACAGGACCTGACTTGGCTCTGTATTCACCGGGCCTGTCCTGAGCTCAGCTGTCCCCTGTCAGAGCACCATACCCCCCCTGGGAGCTGCTGCCCCATGTGCCGGGGTAAGTGCCAGCCTTGACCTGCAGCCTCAGAGCATAAGCCCAGGAGGGAGACAGGAGGGTGGACATCCATGAGCCAAGTGGGCAGCCGGGGGTCTGCACTCTGAATGCAGGCTTCATTCTTTTGTGCACATCAAAGGCTGGTCATTGGAGTGGAGAAGAGACCCACAAGGCAAAGGGAAGCAGGGAATGAAGTCTGGACTCTCAAGGCCTAGCCTGAGGCTTGTTGGTGTGCTCAGGAAGCCCAGGGCCACTAGCAGGGCATTGCACTGTTGAGCTGGCAGCCCAGAGGAAGCGTCCAGGGCTCTTTAGGCGTCCCTAACACTGACGTGGGGCCTGCCATATAGTAGCTCACCTGGATACTGGTTGAGGAAATCAACACCACCACGGTGCTAATGGAATGGGGTGGGGGCAGTCCCTTGCCATGGACCTTCAGGGTGAGCTCTAGGGAGGAGGGGTGCAGTTGGAAAGAGTGCTCCCCATCCCTGTTCCTTCCCCCTCAGAATGTGTGGTGGAGGTGGAGGGCCGGAGGGTGGCAGACGGAGCAAGCTGGCGGGACTCCCACAACAGCTGCATCACTTGCACCTGCCATGTGAGCTGGAGGTGGGAGGGTGGGGGGTGGGGGTTGGAGGACCTTGTAGATGCCTGAAGGGAGGAGCCTCAGGACACTGGACCAGAGAGTACGGAGTCTTTGCGGTAATGAGGAAAAGGTACCCCTCTGGGTGAGCACAGGCATAGGCCCCTGAGCTGCAGCAAGGAGCTGAGGGCTGGATTTCATCCCCCGCTTGAACATGAAGCGGGTTTTCTTGTTGGGCAGTGTCCAAGAGAGAAGGGGCTGCTGCCTCTGTCCATGACGCAGGAGGTCCCCAGAAGTGTGAGGCCCGGGACCCCAGGTCCTGCAGGAAGTTCCTAGAGCAATGACGTCTGTCTTCAGGGGGGCCACGTGGAGTGTCGCCAGGAAGAGTGCCAGGCCCTCTCCTGCCCCCACGGCTGGGCGAAGGTGCGAGAGGCGGGCAACTGCTGTGAGCAATGCCAAGGTGCAGGCCAGGATGATGGGGCAGGGGTGAGCGAGACCCAGTGTAAGGGGCAGACAGCTGACCCCGCCACTCTCCTGTTCCATTAGCCCCTGCCCAGTCGTGTGCCCACCAGGGCCGGGCAGTGGCCTCTGGGGAGCACTGGGCCGTGGATGCCTGCACCAGTTGCTCTTGCGTGGCTGGCACCGTGCGCTGCCAGAGCCAGCGCTGCCCGCCGCTCTCCTGTGGCCCCGTGAGTGCCGCGATCTAGGGCGGTGGGGTAGGTGGGTGCGTGGATCCAAGTGCGACCAGGCGGGAGAGAGGAGGCTGGGCTGGGACAGCGACCAAGCTGAGCGGTTAGTGGGTCGGGATTCTGCAGTTCCCAACGTGGCCACGAGGCGGTGCCCTGAGCCTGCTCACAGTGAGCCTGGGCGCCAGAGTCGGAGTCCCCCGGAGACTCCCGAGCGATCCTCGATCCTTAGGGTCTCCGTGGGGCACAGCGGATAGGGCTATATAGCTAATGGTGTCTGGGGCTGAGGCCAGGCCGAGGCCCCCTTCCTAAGTCCCGGCAGCTGCTGCCCCCGCTGCCTGCGCCGGCCGGCTTCCTGCATGGCCTTCGGAGACCCCCATTACCGCACCTTCGACGGCCGCCTGCTGCACTTCCAGGGCAGCTGCAGCTATGTGCTGGCCAAGGACTGCCATGGAGGGGACTTCAGGTGCGCAACTCCCCCCTCCCCCCGTTCTCCCTAACTCTCTACACCTGTCCCTGCTGACCACTACACCTGGACCTCTACACCGCAGCGTGCACGTGACCAACGATGACCGGGGCCGGAGGGGCGTGGCCTGGACCCAGGAGGTGGCGGTGCTGCTGGGAGACTTGGCGGTGCAGCTACTGCAAGGCGGGGCGGTCACGGTGAGCGGAGACCAGGAGCCGGGAAGGGCGATCCCGCGCTGTCCGCCGCTGGGTCCGGAAGTCGCTCCTACTCCCTTCCCCCTTCCCCAGGTGGACCGGCGCCCAGTGGCCTTGCCCTTCCTGCAGGAGCCTCTGCTGTATGTGGAGCTGCGGGGACACACAGTGATCCTGCACGCCCAGCCAGGCCTCCAGGTGCCATGCCAGGGCTGGTGGGGGTGTGGGAGCCTTGGCCCTGTCCAGGCTTCTGAGTCTGTGGAGGGAGTTGGAGATACCAGCTAAGTGGGCCAGAGGAGGCCAAGGAGATGAGGGCTCTGGATTCCGAGGGGAGGGGAGAGAAGGCCAAGGAGATGAGAGCTCTGGATTCCGAGGGGAGGGGAGGAACCATGGTCAGAGACCTTGGGTCAGCCACCACACACTGGAGCTCTTAGGCCATACCAGCCCTCTCTGGGCCTCAGTTTTCTCATCTGCAAAATGGGGGATGGGTTGAGGGTGGTCAAGGTCTCCCACGTGGTTTCTGAGATTCCTCCCAACTCCCATGTCAAAGACTAAGTCACTCCCTGTTTCCAGCAAGAAGCACAGTTTGTAAATGCATAAAATAAGACTTGTCCCCGCTTATAATCTGTACTCTGTCATCTGTAAGGCCTAAGGCCCATGAGAACGTGAATCTCTGGAAGTGGGTTGCGTTTGCCCTGGGAGCCCAGTTCAGGGACCGGAGAAGGTGCTCTCCTGCCAGAGCTGTGGGCAGCTCTTCACATCTGTATCTGTCCAGGGCTCACACAGCATGTGTCCACTTGGCTTTCGCCACAAGGCACCCGGCCTTCCACAGGGAGTCTCCAGCCGCCTGTGCTCCCCTGCGGCATGCAGCATGTGACATAGTGCATAGAACTAAACTGTGGGCTTCTTGGGGTCCCTACCCTTCCCCACTCCCCAGTCCCAGCCTCTCCACACAGGTGCTGTGGGATGGGCAGTCCCAGGTGGAGGTGAGAGTGCCGGGCTCCTACCGGGGCCAGGTCTGTGGGCTCTGCGGGAACTTCAATGGCTTTGCCCAGGATGATCTTCGGAGCCCTGAGGGGCTGCTCCTGCCCACTGAGGCTGCGTTTGGGAACAGCTGGCAGGTGAGCAGTACAGGAGCTGGACGGCTTGGGGAGGCACGGCTGAGCATGAGACTCAGAGCAACCTTCTGTATGGAAAGGGGGGCGGTCTTTGGGGCTTCAGGGTGGTTTGGGGGCTTCCAGCTGTCATGGTGCTGGGACAGGAAGGCTGGCCTGTTGAAAGAGTCGTTATCTGAATGCGCAGCCCTGCCTGGCCACTCACTGGCTATGTGACCATGGACAAGTTACTTTGCTCTGGGCTTTGCTTTGTTCGTCTGTAAGAGGGGGCTGAGGATAAAGTAGCTGATGCTTCCTTTCCTGTTCTTGAGGGAAAGTTTTTGAAGCTAAAACAAAATACTTGGAAAGTGTCTTGAAGAACATAACCCGCAAAGATGCTGTCTCACTGGGGACACTTTCCTCTCCTAGGTCCCAGAGGGGCGGGGACCTGGTCGGCCCTGTTCCCAGGGCCTCGAGGTGGATCCGTGCCGGGCAGCAGGTTACCGTGCCAGGCGGGAGGCCAATGCCCGGTGTGGGATGCTCAAGTCCTCCCCGTTCAGCCGCTGCCATGCTGTGGTGCCTCCAGAGCCCTTCTTTGCCGCCTGTGTGTATGACCTGTGTGCTTGCGGCCCCGGCTCCTCAGCTGACGCCTGCCTCTGTGATGCCCTGGACGCCTATGCCAGCCACTGTCGCCAGGCAGGGGTGACCCCTGCTTGGCGGGGCCCCACGTTCTGTGGTGAGGGGACAATGCCCAGTGCGGGCTGAGAAAGGGGGTGGTACAGAGGGCTCAGGTCTAGATGGGGAGACACAGGGAGGGCTGCAAGGGCGAGCTTGGCCGCTGGAATGCTGCTGGGGTGCCCCTGTGACCCTGCCTTCACTCTGCCTGCAGTGCTGGGCTGTCCCCTGGACCGTGGCTTCGTGTTTGATGAGTGTGGCCCGCCCTGTCCCCGCACCTGCTTCAACCAGCATGTCCCCCTGGGGGAACTGGCAGCCCACTGCGTGAGGCCCTGTGTTCCTGGCTGCCAGTGCCCTGCAGGCCTGGTAGAGCACGAGGCCCACTGCATCTCACCGGAGGCCTGTCCTCCAGTACAACTCACTGGCAACCAGCCACCGAGTGCTCTGCCCAGCCCCAGCCAGGAGCCCCAGGGGGCACCCTGAGCCAGGACAACACTGGGATGCATCAGGCCAGAAGCCACCCTTTGGAAAACAGCTCCCACCCTGGCTAGAGCTGTGGGGAGAGTGCCCCACCTGGGCACTGGGAGCCTGGACCTGTGTCTCATAAAGACCCTAGCTGTGTTCAGTCAGAAGCAGTAAACTTGGGGCCTGCTCTGAGGCTGACTTTTGTGTATGTGTGTTTCCTCTTGGTGCTGGGGTGGTGGTATGGGCTGCTTGGAACATGGGGTCTAGTGGTCCGTGTCTCCAGTGTCAGAGTGGTGACAGCTGTGGGGACGGAGCCCTGGACCTTGCTCACTCCTGGCACCTGTATCCCTGGGCTGCCTCCACCTGGTGCTGCCGTGGAAACCCTGCAGTAGGCAGAAGGAGGACCTAGGTGTCCTTGCCTGAGCCCTGCGCTCACACTGCGCAGTAAGCATGGCCCGCGGCCGCCATGTGGGTCCCTCTGGGGACCCATGTGGAATCCTGTAGGGGCTGAGGAGCCTGGAGAAGGGGTTCAGTCTCCACATGACATTCCCTTTTCTCTTGGTTTGGGGGTTACTGCATGCCAGGCACCTCCTGGCCACTCTAAGAGCTGGTGACACAGGGACCCCATGTCCGGAGTGGGGAGCAGGAACAACAGAAAAGCCCCCTTTCAAAGAGAACTCTGTTTTAAGTTCTCTTTGCCACCTAGTGGCTATGTGACTTTGGTGTTTTAGGACCTTGGCTAAAAGATCGGGGGGACTCTGTCACACTACCAGGCCCCAAATATTTCAGTGGGAGTGAAGAGAGAGCCCTGGGCTGGACTGAGCACTGGCGCGCTCGTCAGCCTGCTTCTGCTGTGGCCCGCAGAGTTGGCTCCATTCTCTCATGGGGTGGTCCCCAGGCTGCTCATGACAGCAGAGGATGTGAAGATTATAGATCATTTTGTGTGTTCATTCACTCCGCTTGCTATAACTGACACAGACTGTGCCCTCATCTGATGTTTCTCATATGCTGGCGAGGAAGAAACAGAGTGACTGATGGACAGCACTTTTCACATGGACAGCTTGGATCACATGCTCACTATCGTCCTGTGTTATGCTCACACTCAGGGACCCTGTTTTCCCAGAGCCAATTTACCACCTGGCCATCCGTCTCCAGGTGAGGGAGACATTGCCACATGTTATTAGAGGTTTACTTTCTGGGGACATTTTCTTATCTGTGAATGTGGGATGATAATTATAGCACCTACTTCACAGAGTTGCTTTGCACAATGTTTACATGTACACAGAGTTTTGTGTCCTATAGTTTTGGCATATAGCAAGCTGTTGGTAGCTGTTGCCCATATTGGGCATATTACATGCCTATATAATGCAGTTGCCAGCTTCATAGGTATATGTACGTGTATATGTAAAACAGATACTCATTCGGGATTGCAAACAGATACATGCACACACCTCTCCCTCCTGTAGGGTCACACTCTTCACCCCACACTGCCACCCCCAAGAACAATAAACCTGTATTAGAGTCACGCCAGAGTCTCTATGCGACTTGGCTGGGGTCCAGGCCCTGCTTAGCTGTCAGAGCCCTGCATTATTGAGTTCAGGGGGCTTTGTCTCCTTGCTCCTGTCTTCCTCCTTTCTCCAGGCTCCCGTTGCAGAGGGAGAGGAGGGAGGCCTGGCCCCTACCCATGGGGCAGAAAGCCATACCTGGGGGCCTAAGGCTTCCTTGTAGCCCTAAACAGGCCTTGGCTCTGTACGAGCACCTCTTCAGGTGCCCTTCAGGCCTGGGACAGCTCCAGGCTGCACTGCAGCAGGTGAGGAGGGAAGGCACTGACTCTGAGGGGCCAGGCAGGAGCCTGACTTCACCTTGTACCCCCAGGTGCAAGAGGGCCGGGCCTGTCCCTCCGGCCTGGAGCTGCCTGTGGTGCTGCTGGAAATAGAGCAGAGCCGCCAGGCCCAGGAGCAGGTAAGGGCTGGCAGCAGAGTATGGCAGAAGGCAGGGTGGGTACCCCCTCTCACCCTAGCACCCCATCTTTCTGCAGCTCCTGTGGGACTTGGAGCTGCTGACTGGGACAGGCCTGGGCCCAGCTCTGCAGGCTGAGGGACCAGGCCCAGTGGGTCTGGGGCCAGCGTGTCAAGCCCCATGGTAGAACGGGTGTGGGCTCTGAGCAGCTGACAAGTTGGGTGAGCAGGGGTACAGCTGAGAGCAGGAGGGTCCATGTGACATCGGGGTGGTCATAGTGGAAAGGGAAGTGGAAGGAGCCTGGGCTATATGCCTGTTTACTCAGTTACAAAATGGGGAAGATAATGATCTTTGTCAGAGGCCATTGGGAGGGCCAGTGAACTCATCATGTCAAGGGTTTAGCACCTTGCCCTGTGCACAGGACCTGCTCACTATAGGTAGGCTGCTACTGTCATTCCACCATTAATGACTGTCTTGTTCAAATCAACTGCATGGTGATACCCAGAAGCCTTTCAACATGCTGCAGCATGGGAGGAAAGCAGGCCTGGCAGGCACAGAGGGCAGAGGCCCCTTTCTCCTGGGCTGGTGGCTGAGCTGACCCCCCAGGGGGGAGGTGACTGGGAACTAGGACTGTGCCTCCCAGTCCCAGCTCAGCCACCAACTGCCTGAGCACTTTGGGCAAGTTGGTAGCCCTCTCTGGGCTGAGGCATCCTCGGCTGTAATAGGAGAGGGTGATAATGGTGACCACTAAGGAAGTGTCCAGCTGACATTGTTGGCCAGGACTGCAGTCTCATCTGAACGGCAGGAGGGCATCGACTGGGCAGGAGAGACCCATGTTCCCTTCACATGGAGGGAAAAGGAGGGGGTCACACGAGGGCATGGATAGCAAGGGGCAGGATCATAGGTGGGGTCATTGGGCCATCACAGAGGCTACCTGCCACACTGGGGAATGATGGTCTGTGAACCAAGGCACTCCCACCCCCCCCAACCATTCCAGAGTTCCAGGTTGTCCGCACTGTCCAAGGCTGGTGACTCATGGAGCCAGAACCATCAGCTCCCAGAGGGGTGAGTCTTTCTCCCAGGGAATTCTTTCCACTCTGTGTGGCCACCCAAAGTGACCAAGCATTAACTCCTTTTCCCTGTCTCCTTCCACAGCCCTGCCTAGCACCTCTTCGTCATGCCCCAGGCTCCTCCTAGAGGCCCTCAGCTGCATGCATATGGTTGCCCCACAGCCCCAGGGAAGGGCAACCCCTGAGTTCCAACTTCCAGGACCCAGTGGTGGGTTCAGGGGCCGGGAGAGGCTGCCCTGGACTGAGTTAGAGCATTGGGGTGGGGATACTGTCAGCCAGGCTGCCTGCCGCTTCCAGAGCCCAGGGGCTTCAAAAGGTGTATCTGAGGCAGCCTTTGCACTCCTGCAGGGGGCAAGCAGTGGACCCACTGTCAGCCCCAGATCAGGGTGAAGCTGAGAGTGACACAAACCCACTCTGGGAGAGCCGTGGCATGCCTGCAGAGCCCACACCTGGTATGTTGATGAGAGTTGGTCAGCCAGGGAAGCAGGTGCCACTACACTGGGTGGCCAGACCAGATGGAGAGCAGGTAGCGAAGGCCTCTCACCCCAAGTACCAGGACCCCAGTCCACTCCTCACTCTTCATCTCCTACCTTTTTGTTGGGTGCCAGGGGCACCCAGGGATGACAAATAGGTGTTTTTTTATGTGCTAATTCTACCTGACTGGTGCCAGCTGTTTCAAGCACTGTGTCCAGGAAGATTCTGAAGCTAAGCTGGAGCTCAGGGGAGAGAGTGCCGGGAATGACCATCTGTGGCTGCCCAGGGAGGAGGGAATAGAATAGCAGCTCTTGCTGCCTATTTGCCACGCTCATGACAGGCACTGGGGACAAGACACTTGGCCCCATCACTTGGTCCCCACCTCTGAGGACACCACAGTCTAGTGGGAGCATGACATCACACAGGCTATCAGAACTCAGTGGGATGGACGCTGTGAGCCCTGAGCCTGTTAATTTAAATAAAATGGATTCTCAAATTATTTGTTAAATAATGAACCTAGCAAAGCCACACATTTTTTATTGTTCCATTGTGCATGTGAGAGAAGAGGAAAGTGCCAATGCTTGTTTTCTTATTTACAGAGAAATTTTTACAAGCAAATCCCAGAGAAATAAATTATCTAGTAAGACCACAGATCAGAATTACGGGAGGTGGGGCTGGAGATATTGTCACAGTTCATGGCAATAATTTCTAAAGGTTGGGAGTCGTGTCAGACTCCTTTGTTCAAAAACTCTTCAAAAGACATTTCGCAGAGAACATACCCATTTGGTTGCCAGTATGAATAGTCACACGTCGATACTGCATAAAGAGGCACTATTCTTATGAAAGTTTTTAACTTAAGATCTTATGAAATCAAGTTCTTTTAACTAGTTTTATGGATGCACAACGACTCTCCTTCCTCCACCGCTTCAAGGGAGCAGCGACATCTCTTTTTGGGGGGGATTCCTTTTGTTAATTATGAGGACTTGTAGTTTTTAGTCCAGGATCCAGCCTAAAATTTCATCTCTTGAATTTTGTTTGATTTTGCTGTCAGAAGCCAAGAAAAAAAGCTAAAGAAGATTTTCCTTAACAGTAGTAAAGTAAGGTGCATACAGTGGGTTTCTTTATGGGCCTGGATAGGCACACCAGAGTGAGGTGGGGGTGTCCTTATGAGGGATTGGTAAGCCTGGCAAGCAGGCCTTTCTGCTCCCAGGCACCCCCTGGTGGCTTTCATGAGGGTGTGCAGGTTCCTCTGAGGTTGTCTGCTCTGGGAGGGTGAGGAAGATGGGGTCGGCTGTTGGCAGGCAAACCTAACAAGGAGCACACAGCAGGCTGTGCAGATAAAGGATGAACTCTGACAGCCTTGAGGTTCAAACATCAGCCCTCAGGGTGTCCCCCTCCCCTTATGCGCTGGGGACCGCCTAGGCTTCTTGGTTCCAGTTCAGGTGCATGTGTGTGAGGGGTTGGGACAGAAGCGGAGTGCTCCCACATTGGTCTTTCTCCCTCAGGTTGCTTAAAAGAGTTGAACCCCACTACCAGCAGTAGTTTTGGAGACCTAGGAAGCTCTGAGTTCAAGGTGAAAGGGTCAAAGCATCCTGGGCAAGGGCCATTTCAGATTGGGCATAGCAGGGAGGCGGCTGCTGGGGTGAGGTGGGGGCCACCTCCTTTATCTGGGGGGGCCGGGGGAGAAGGGACCATTACTGAAGCACCTTTTACACTTAATGAGTTCAATCAGGCAAGGGCCCTAGTGGAAGTGAGGCCCACTGGAGCAGCCACTGGGGTCCACAGGCTCCCCTGGGGGAGGTGGCCCTGACATGGGGATTCCTTCATCAGCCAGGGCCCAAAGAGTTCTTCCTTCCCAGGACCTAACCCAGAGGGAAGAGAGGGAACAAGCAGAGCCCATGACCCAGAGGCGCCCTCAACTGCCATCCAGGAGCCATCAGGGGAGAAAGCTTGCTCAGAGAGCCCCAGGGCCCTCAGGCCTGCCCTCCCAGGGCCTGCCAGAACCCCAAGATCCCCCTGAGGGGCTGGGCTGTGGCCTGGGCCAGGAGAGAACAGAGCTCCAGAAACTGCTGAGGACTGAGATGCCTCAGAGTCAGAGAGAGGAGGACCCACAGGAGCAGAAAGAAGAGACCCCCCAGGGTCAGAGCAGCACCCTCCAGGGGGAAAACAAGTTAAGTTCCTCAGAGGCAGAGAGAGAAGACACACCAGGGTCAGAGTGGAGAGGCTACTCAGGCTTTGAGAAAGGAGAGATGGGAGACGTGGGAGGCCTCCCGGGGTGAGAACAAAGATCTTCAAGGTCTAAGAGAAAATAGCCCTGAATGACCTAGAAAGGAGGCCCTGCCGGCATTGCCCCTGGGGGAAGGCGGCTACCTGGGAATTCCGAGGGACTTCTGCAGGTCTCTGGGAGAACAGATGCTGCAGCCTGCGGGAAGGGAGAGCCCAGGCCCCCCAGGAAAGACCACCCAGATGATGCAGGGCAAGACAGCCAGAGACCAGAGACGGCAGCGGCCGTGAGAGAGCAGAGTAGCCCAGGAGAGGACGCAGGCTCCCCTTCCACCCCGGCCGCTGCTCCAGGTCCCTGGAGCCGTGATGCTGGCGACGCTGAGCACTGGGGCCTCCGGGCAGCAAGGGCGCCCAGCAGCTCTGCAGGAATACCCAGGGCTAGTGCGCGATCCACCAGTGCAGCAGGAGGTGGGGGGCTCCCCGGGAGCGGGGACCTAAGAGGCAGCGCTAAGAGCCCTAAGGCCTCCAGAGCCGCGTGGCCCGAGTCCCCGGCAAGGAGAAGGCGTCTGCGGGCGTGAGTGCGGTGCAGCAGGAGACGGCTCTGCAGCGGCTGCTGGAGCTGCACGGCGCGGCCCGGCGCCGACGGCAGCAAGACCGCGAGCAGCAGCGGCTCCGGTGTGTGCCCTCGCCGGGCCGGCCTGAGCGTAGGCGGGGCCCCGAGGGACGGCCGGTCGGCCGGCCGCTAACAGCCGCGCCCCGCCCCCTCCAGGTTCTGGAACGCCTCCACCTTGCCAGGAACCGCCAGTGCCGGGTGCGTTCCCTGGGGCCCCCACACGCCCAGCTCACGGCCCAGCTCAGCTCCCGCTACAGGGAAGACCGCCAAGGGAAGGCGGTGGGGCCACAACGATCCTGCCCGGGGAGGGGACCTAGCTGGGCGATACCTCGGTCCCTTCTAAGTGCGTGCATCACGCCCTTGGATTGGCAACTACCGAGAGCGGGTGGGACGGGCCTGCCCAGGTGCTGCCCCCTGCTGGCCTCATCCAGCCCTTGGCACCGTCCCAGCAGGACCCAGCGACACAGCGGCGCCTCTGGCGCGAGCAGCTCTACCAGATGCTCCGGGAGAGGACGGCCGGCTGCGGGCCCTCGGGGCCAGGTGAGGGGAGGACAGAGAAGCTTCTGGGGTGTCGGTGGTCCCCTTTCCCTGGCATCTGGGATGACAGGCCACTCTCTCCTCAGGAACACCCAGAACTTTCAGCAGCTACTGTGGCCTCAGGGTGCTGAGGATCCTTTGCTGGAGAGTAGCACCGGCCTGCCCTTCCCAGCCCTGTCTGATCACTGCCGAATCCTAAAGGGATGGTTAGAGATGCGAGTTAAGGAAAAACTCTGGCAACCTGCAGGTCAGCAAGTGCAGGTCAGAGGTAGTTTCAGAAAGGCCCAGTACTCTGCCTTAGGGCCCAGGAGGGCCAAGACACACAGACACACACAGTAACTTCGCCCTGCCAGGAGACATGCTATTTCTTCTGTCCTCCAGCAATGCCATTGCCTGGACCACAGCCAGAGGGTCAGAGGGCCAGGTCCCGGGAGTCAAGCAGCGCGAAAACCCCGTTCTTGCGGAAGAACGACTCAATGCGGCACATCTTGGAGGAGACTAGTTCTTGCTTCTCTGGGGGGCCTGGGAAAAGATGTCAGTGGCCAGCAATGGGTTTCTGCTAGAGGAACTCCCAGAGTAAGGCCCCTGCCTGCGTGGTCCTAGGAATCTGCCTGTAATCTATCCAGTTTGTAAGTGGGAAGAAATAAAAAGTGCTTCTGAGGAGTGGGGACTATGGGAAAATGGAGTTGGCTGGGTTCTCAGAGCAGCAGTGCGAGCAGAATGCTAGTCAGCCATGTGCCATTTTTACCCCAGCCTCAGGCCCCTCCATGCAGGCAGATGGTGGGACACCCAGCTCTGCTTGGCACAGGGACAGACAGAACTTCTTTGGGAGAAATGGAGCTTCCTTCTACCTCCTGCTCCCCTTCTGGGGCTTGTCTCCTGCTCTTGCTGGAAACTTCTTCCTTTCAGGGCCCTGGGGAAAGTGGGGGCAAAACCTCAACTGTGTTTATCCCCTACCATCCACCTTTTCTCCAGCCTGCAGAGAAAAACACATGACTGAGTAGTCTCACTTGAAAGTCACGACCGCAGATAGCAAAGGGACACAGCATCGCCCAGCAGTCCTGCAACACAACACTCCCTTTCATATTCTTTCCCACACTTTTAACACTGCACCTCAGACTACACAAGTGCCTCTGTTCCTCTCCATCTGGAGCTCCTGGTGAGCTCGCACAGTCTCACAGGCTTAAATAGCACCTACATTCTGCGGACCCCCAAGTTTGCGTCTTTGGCTCTGGCCCCACGCCAGAGGGCGACTTCATACACTGACACCTCTAGCCCAACATGGCCGCAGGACCTGTCTCCACACACGCTCCTGCCCTGCTGCTCTCCTGCTTCCCTGTCCAGCTGTACCAGCCAAACACTTTGGTGCTGCCACTGCTTTTTTTTCACCTTCAACCCATCAGTAAGTTTCACGGATTCTTCCTCCAAAACATATCCTGAATCTATTTCAGGTCTACTTCTGCCTCTTCCCAAGCCATACTCCTCTCTTGCCAGGATAACTCAAAATACACACCTAACTCATATGCCAGCGCCAACTCTTTCCCCTGAAAAAGCTCTTACAGAAGAGTCAGGGTGAGGAAATCAGTATCATTCACCTGCTTAAAGCCCCCATGGCCTCCCCTTGCACTTACAGTAAAATCTAAACTCCTTTTTGTCACTTAGTTTTCAGGTTTAGGCCCTGAGAACCTGACAAGCCAAAGCTGCACAGGTCTCCTCCCTCATCACCCCCTAGTCTCATCAGGGAACTCATCCCTCTCAGACATTTCCTTCATGTTTATGGCTTAGGCGCCCCCTGAAAGGAGTATCCGTGTGTTTCATGGGCCTGGTGCCGAGGGCACCATCTAGCTGGTGACAGGCACTACAGGTTTGTGAGGTAAGTAGCTTCCCAGGGTGGGGCTCACCCAGCTGCCAGCCATACATGAAGTTGGTGGTGATGGGGAAGAGGTAACGCTTCTCTGGCAAGTCCAGTTTTCGGGTGTTGAGGTAGCGGTAGCGCCCCTGGAGGTCATGGGAGATGCCGTCATACAGCAGTGCCCGGGTGGCAGGCAGCACCGGGTACATTTCTGACTGAATAGGTGCCTTCAGGCCAAGGCTGGGGTCCTTTGAAGGGATTGCTTTGGGGACAGGTGGAGGCGAGAGTGCAGCTTTGGGGTGCAGAGAGGGCAGTTTGAGGGGTAGGCGGGCTGCAGCCTTGGCCTTCTGCTTGGCCTTCACCATGGACCCATACTTGCGGTACCATTCACAGTACAACATCTTCTCCCTCAGATATTCCTCCTTCCAGAAGTTCTGCCGCAGCACGTCCATATTGAGTTGCCGTGACATGGTGGCAAGGGAAAGAGTGGTACCAGGGTGGCTGCAGCCAAGGGGCAAGCACGGCAAGTAGCAAGTAGTCTGACAGCAGGTGGCTGCCCAGGGACAGTCGCCAGGCAACCAAGCCTCACCTCACACAGGGCCAGGGTTCTACTCGCCTAGCCCTCAGCAGACCTCACATGCCTTGTTTCTTGAGGCAGCCTCAGGCCAGGGCCCACTGGCCCAAAGCCTTGATCCCAAGACCTCTTGCAGAACCCAGGCTCGGTCCAGTATCACAGGCTCCCAGGATTTTTGTGTGTTTCTGCTCCCATCCCTTGCGGTCAGGTCCCTTACCAGCCCAGTGCAGCCTGAAGTAGGTGAGCGAGGGGTTTGGGCACAAACCGTCTTCCATTCCTCCCAGCCAGAGCTGGTCACCTCTGATTCAGAGGATCAGTCCTTGAGTTGTGACCTCTTGGCACAATCTTTGTGGTCCAACTCTTCTATGTCTGGGCCGTTGGCAGAACCTTTTCTGGCCCTGACAATCTAATCCCCCCAACAGCCTCATCCACACGTCCTGTCTAGCACCCAGCCTCAGTTTAGAGAGAAGCAAATCACTTTAATTTAACATCAACAATGACACTGTGTAACAGCACAGGGAAGAGGTAGTGGAGAGAGAAGACACACAGGCTTCCTGTTCCCTAACCAGCCTTGATTTTAATGGCAGGGCCCCAGCCACCTGGAAGCACGTCGCCTAGCCTCTCAATGTTGTGGGAAGGGACAGGTAATTGGAAATCAGAGGCTCAAAAATAAGGGAAGGGCTGATGGCAGACTGGGGAGAGGCTGCAGGGCTGTGCGGAGTTCCCTAGCGCAGGTCTTCGGCAGTGAACATGCCCCTGGCCCTGCGCAGGATGGAGTCCTTGGCAGCGTCATAGGGGTGCTCCTTAGACGGGATCTCCAGAACAGCAGGAATGGAGCGCTGATGGGCGTCGAGTGCATGCCGCACCATCTCAGCGATGTACTGGTTGATGAGGATGATGCCAATGTCGTCCCGGTTTAGAAACTGCCTGTTGGGAGAGAGAAGAGAGTCCAGGGCAGCCCATTCTGACGTGGTGAGGCTGGGCTGCAGAGAGGAATTGTTTTGACCCACAGGTGCAGAAGACAAGGGAAAAGGTTGTTTATATTAAACTTCCTCCAATTTACCCAGAATCAAGTTCATTCAAAAGCTGAAGGCTAGGGCTTTCAGGGTGGGCTTCTACCTCCCCTGCTTGGAAGGTTTCCAAGTGAACTAGTAATGAAGATTAGGTACATGCCAGTGTGCCCTGTACGCTGTCTTGTGTAAGAAAGGGAGAAGGTGAGAATACACATCTGTCCCTTTGTATGTGCATTAAAAAAGCAGAAAGATAAGTGGCTATAGGGCGGAAGAGGGAGGTAATGAAGCGGAAGATGGGTGGCAGAGAAACTTCTCAATGTGTATACCTTTTAAACATTAACTTACAAACCACATGAATACACTAACTTTTCAAAGGGAAACAAACTTAAAAAAATGTAAAGGGGCTGATGAGACAGACCACTAAAGTTCTCCAGGTCTAGGCTGATAAGGGTGGGAGATGGATCACAGGGGAAGTTTGTCATGAGCCAAGAACACAACATAGGAAGAGGAAAATCTTACTTTCTGCGGAGAGAGGGCCTGGCCTGGGATCTTCCTTTCTTGTGATCACCCATCCATTCATTTATTTATTCATTAAAAACTATTTGAGCACCTGCTCTGCACCAGGCACTAGGGTAGGCTAGATTTGATGATCTCTGAGATCCTTTTTGGCTGAAAACATGGAAAAGTCCTGGAGTAAAATCTGTCCTCCAATGACAACTTAGTTCACTTTACCAGATTGCTTGGAGATCAGCTCAGAGATCAGCCTTCCAGTTCAGGGCCTATTAAACCCTGGGCAGCAGAAACCAGTCTCAGCCAGCAGCTCAGAGCTGGACTGGTTGGAGGGAAACAGGTAAGAGTGGTGTAAGAGTTGGCAACAGGGGCCCTAGAGAAGGGGTGAGGGAAAAAGTAGGGGACTGCCATCCTCAATTCAAGTCACCAGGACACCTCCTGGATTAAGGGATATGCTTGCACCCACACTTTGACGCTACCACTCTTGACCCTGGGCAGGAAATGAGGACTTCAAGTGTTAAGGTCCTAGCCGAAGGTAGGACACAATCCTGATATTCTGCCCACTGTGGTCAGGACAATGGGAAACTCCAAGGCAGACTGAGAAGAGCTCCACAAGCAGAGCATGGACCTGTCTCACGAGAGGCATAAAGGGCTGGGCCTGGGTTCAAATCCCCACTCCACCTCTTCTGAATGCTGTGCCTTTGGTACGTGCCTTCCTCAAAGTCTCTGAACTTTAGTTTTCTCACCTGTAAGTGGGAACAGCTCTGACCTTACAGAAGAACTGTGAGCCTCTAAAGTAGATGGAAATAGAAGAAAGCCCAATCTCTCTGCCTAGGTGTCCATCACTGAGTGTGTGGTTCCTTTAGGCGGCACTTCAAAAAAGAGCAACTGCTTGCCTCCCAGGCTCCGGGCCTGCTCTATATAGACGGCCCCCCTCTAGGGGCTGGGCGCTCTGGGTGCTCTGGACGCTCAGCTGCGGTGGGCAGGTTGGGCCTAGAGGCGGCGCCCGTCACGAGCTCTGTTCCTTTTCTTTCCTGACACAAGGTCATATGAGGGGAAAGTTCGTGGGCCCGACATAGCCCCGATTCCACCAAGCTCCAAAAGAGAACATGGGGCGGAGGCCTACGCTCCAGAAAGGTGGTCTGACCCACTTCCTTGCCCCTCTAGGCCCGAGTCTGACACTTTGGCCAGCAGGTCTGGAAGCCCAGCGCGGGACCCACCCGCCGGGTCCCCGCGCCGCTCAGGCCGTCTCCCCGCGCTCCCACCAGGCAGCATAGGGTCGCGTTCAGGCCCCCGGGATACCATACCGGAAAGTGTCTTCGATCTCATTGATGGTTGTATCCTTCTCCACCACCAGGAAATTAGGGTGGCGATTCTTATTAAGCTCCCCTATGCCACCCAGCAGGAAGCCAGTCACCGTGTCCTCGTCTCCGATCACCGCAATTAGCTTCCCCCTCCCCGCCATCGCCGCAGCCGGGAACAGTTCAGTGCAGATCACCTGAATTCGCCGAAGCCCCGCCTCCGCAGTGAGTGATCTTTTTCTGCCGCACCCCTCAGCCACCCATTAGACATGCGCAGTTCCACCACTCCCTCCCGGAACATGCGCATTAATAAAAAACTGCCTCAATCTGATTACGCCTGCGCCATAAAGAGATGTCCGAAACCGGGACTACGACTCCCAGAAGTCTGCGCGGCACCACGGGATCTCGCAGGAGCGTTCGATAGTGTTTCAACAAACCAGTTGAGCCCCTGCTCTTAGATGCTGAGACCCCAAAGAAGAGATGACATAGTTTGTGTTCTCGAGGTTAAGGTCGGGCCTGTATCGTGCATGTAAGTATTTAACTTTGGCTTACAGTTAATTAGTACATATTTGTTAAATGCAGGAGTGAACAAGTTATTGATATTAACTAGTGAGGTAGAGATTCAAGTGAACAGGCAGTTACAAAGCGGCGTTTTACTTACTAAAATGTGGAAAGTATATGGTAGCCCACCTCAGAGGTTTCTAACCCACGGGGAGGAGGGGCGCTCAAAGATGGCTATCAGCAGGATGCAGGGGATAGAAATGAGGACAGGAGGGTGTTGTAGACAAGAGGAACAGCATATGCAAAGACTTAGTGACTAAAGAGCATAAGAGCCTTACAGAAAAGTTAAAAGAATCCGGAAGTTATCCTGAGGGCCAAGTTATCACAGAAGCCATTGAAGGATTTTAAGCAAGAGAGTGATATCTCCAGATACATGTTTTAGGGATAGCACTGTGTGCAGAGGGAAGATTGCAGAAGAAACCATTGTGGTGAGAGATTATGGTGGCCAGAATTCAGGTGGTGATAATGGGAATGTGGGGAAGTGAATGGAGTCAGGAGATACATAGAGACAGAATGGACAAAGCTAGGTTTTGGATTGGCTGTGTTTGGGGCGTGAGATAGAGAAACCCAGGTGACTTCTGTGTTTCTGGCTACTGCAGCTGGGTGGATAGTAGTAACATTTCTGAGAGAGTGAACTCTGTGAGATGAACAGCTTGAAGGAAAAGTCCACTCTTTCCTTTTCCCTTTTAACAAACAGGCATCCTGGCATTTGGCATGTGATTTAAAAGTTTAGCGTGCTTGAGACACCCAAATGGTCTGGTGGTCATTTGTGTGATAGGCTTGGGATTTGGGCATGTCCCATTTTAATCTTGGCCCTATTCCTTAGAGGTATGATTTTGGACTTATCACCAAAATTCTCAGGGCCTTGGTCTCTTCAGATAATTGCCCACCTCATAGGGCTATTAGGATGAAGTGAGCTAGAGCAAATAAATGTTCAGCACCCAGGGCCACACTGTTTGGGGGAGAGCAGCTGGGCTGGATGTCTGTAAACACGTTAACACACAGGTGGAGGGCAGCTGAAGCTGAGGAGGTGGCCAGCAAACCATCCAGGAAAAGGCTCACATCTGGGGGTGGAGGAGGGAGGGCAGACCATGAGGAAGGGTGTGTGGTAGCATCTGGCACAGAACTGGCCCTCAATGGCCATGAGTTGTTGGGTACTTGAGAGAACGGATCCCACCTTCAATGGGTTTGTTTATCAAGTAAAGTAAGGAGCTGGGACAGCACCACATTCATCATTGTGATTCAACCAGCATTTATCAAATGTGACCACAAAGAGGCTGAGAACACAAGATTGATAAAATATGATTAATGGCCTCGAGCAGACATATAGTAAAGAGAGGCCCTGGGAGTCCTGAGGGGGCTGGATTCAGAGCAAGGAGTGAGAAAAGCAAGAAGAAACTTAAAAAGCAGCAAGGAGGCAGGTAGGCTATTGAGTGAAGAGGGGAGGAGGGGGATTCAGAGCTGGGTCTTCTCTGGTCAAGCCACCCACCACCGTGTACTGAAATGTCTGGGTCAGGCTAGAGTTAGGGAATCAAGTGAGTGAAACCTTCTTTGCCTTGCTCTGGCTACTGAGTTGCTCATTCATGTTTTCACTAGTCACACCTGTCCATATCTGACCTCTCAGGGTCACAGAACTCAGTCTGGCAGGGGAGGCTGGCCTGTGGATATGTGGTCACAGATTAGGATAGTCAGTACAGCCAGAGATACGCCTCAGGCAATTTGGGAGCTGGGAGCTGAAGGGATTTAGGAAGGCTTCCTGTTGGCCAGGAAGATGAGGAGGGTAGAGAGGCAAGGGTGTTCCCGGGCATTAACCTAATTGCAGCCCGGGTCCTGGGAAAATAGAGGCTGTGAAGAGGATTTGCAGGTGGAGGTTGTGGTGGGGAGTGGGTACACTGCCTGATTCGGGGGGATTCTTGAATGAACAAGTGGAGAGCTGCTGTCTAAATCTAGAGACCTTTTTAGAAAGAATTAGTGTGTTAGCTTGGAGCAGGTGGGAGCCACAGAATGGCCCTGACTGGAGAGGGGAATCATCCCTTTAATGTGACACCCTCTGACTGCAGTATGGAGGGCAGGTTTGGGAGAGCTGGCCTGGAGGGCCTTAAGTGAGGGGACTGGTTTGGGAGGGAGGCCCTGAGCAAGGTCAGGCCCTGACCTGGACATGGGGAGGGAGCAAGCCCATATTTGACTCTAGAACTGACCGTAGTGAAGGTGTTTGCATGTGGTTCTGCCACCCCCTTCTGGTTGAGGAGCGCTCACTCTTTCAAGGTCCTAATTTGAGAACATTTTTGAGATCAGGCTGAAAGGAAGCTGACCTGCCCAGTGGTCTTTGGGCCATCTTCTAGAACATAGTGTCTACCTCCTTTTCCCACCCATCAGCTCTCCAGGTATCTGAGGACCAATCCCAAATTTTTGAGTCCTATCCCCCTGGTTTTTTCAAACATGCCATCAAGATCCCAGACCTTACCAAATAGATGGCCTAGGGGGGTGGCTGCCTGCCACAGACCTTCCCCCTTGGCCTGGGTCCGTCCTCCAGGGACAACCAGCCAGGGAGCCTCTGCTTCCCCAGAGCCTGATTCACTGTCAACAGACCAGCCATGGAGAACCCACACGTGAGGAACAGTCAAGCCTCTGCGACAGGCCACACTTTATTTGGAGTTTTCCACCTAAGCAGCTCCCAGCAGAGCTGCATGACATGTGCAAAAGTCCCCCGAGAAAGCTGGGCCTCGCAGTGTGTAAAAAAGGCCCCCATGGGGCAGAGCGGTGCAACCATAAAAAAAAAAAGAGAGAGAAATCAGTCCCGCAGGAAGCCTGGCCGGGGCAGCTATAAACCGCCCTGACCAGGACATGTGCCAATGCTGCCACTGGTTCTGGGTCTTTTTCTCCTCCGATTGTGCTTTCTTTTCCAAGTCCTTAACACTCAGCTGTGGCCACGAGAGGGGCCAGATGCAGTCCTTCGCAGCAAAGAGGGCTGGCCGGTAGTATGGTTTGAGGGTGACCTCCCTCACACACGCAGACACCCCCAAACACATGCTCCCCCACTGGCTTCAGCCCCAGCAGAAAACTCAGGGCTTCCCTGGCCCTTCCCAACCCCCAGTCTGCCATCATGTCACATTTGATGGGAGGGACACTGTCCTGAGACAGACAAGGCCCTCCAAGCCTTGGGGGCATGGTAGGGTGGGGGAGGCCATGCCATTTGTTTCATACCCCAAGGCACGTGTTTCTGGTGTCACATTCTGTGTGTGTGCATCTGGGTGTGGTACATTTGTGTGTGTGTGAGTGTGTTTGGCCAGAGGCGGGGCCGAGGCTGGGGGAGGCACTTCTGGGATTCAGGGCACATTGACTTTGAAGGGGCTTCCAGGGACGCTCTCGTCACCCCACTTGACAATGAGGATGTAGTCCCCTTTCTCCTTGACAGTGTAGGTGACGTTGTACACCCGGTTCCCCATGTGCTTCACGTACACCTCCTCACAGGGGGTCTTGGGCCCGTGCACGCCCACCATCATCATGTTGGTGCCTGGAGAGGGAGGGAGAGAAGGGAGGCTCACACCAGGCTCCTGAGGCCCCCTGCACCCCCTGCCCTGGGTTCTTGTGCACATGTGCCGCCCTGCCCCCAGCATGCCTGCTTTGCTGCAGTCCACGGTGAAGGAGTTCTTCTGGCCCACAAATGCCTGGGACAGCCCAGGGCCACGTGTCACCACCTTGCTAGCATCCGAGGAGAACTTGGGGACGGAGCTATAGCTGGAGCCCCGGCTTGAGGACGACTTGGTCACAGTCTCTACCAGAACCGTGGATGTTTCGTGAAGGCTGTGGCCTCCAGACAGCCGGGGACCTGAGGGGCGGAGTAGGGCAGCCACAGCTGGGTCAGAGGCCTGCCCCTCCCTGGGCAGCAGGCCCTCGGGTGACACTGGGGGTCCCAGGCCACACTCCCCTCGCTGTGGTATCCCAGCCAAATGAGCCCAGGCTCTGGGCCCCAGGTCAGGCCTATCCTGAGGTCTCAGGCCTCTAATGGCTCCATCCCTCATCCTGTAAGGCTTTGTCTGGGAACTCAAGTCACAGGGTATGAATCTTGCTTTAAAAAGGAACACGTATCCAGTTGGTCCTTCACACGGCTTCCCAAAGGAAAGCTTGCTAAATATTTACTGAGCTCTGCCTTGGAAGCCAGGAATGCAGGAAGCCAGGAGGGCAGGAAGTTAAGCTAAAGCTGGGGGAGCCATTGTAGGGAAAAGATAAGCACTGGACAACAAAGGAGAAGGTGGCCTTGATTTTTGAAAATGATTGTACATGACTCCACAGAATGGTGTGTTGTGTAAGCCAGGCCCATTTTATTACTGTAACTTGCCCATGGTATCTGGGGCAGACTGTGACCTGGATATGAATGGCTATGGAGCCATCCAGGCTGGGCTGGGCCGCAGACGGGGCTGGAGGGACCTCCCCCAACCTGGGGCACTCACCTGTGACTTTGGCCTTGAAGGGGCTGCCCACGATGTGCTGGGGGCCACCATACTTGATGGCAATGAGGTAGTTGCCAGGGGCCATGGGAGTGTAAGTGACCACGTGGCCCTCAGGACACTCCCGACAGTCCAGCTGCACCTTGGAGGGGCCGTCAATGGTGACAGACAAAGCCCCTGATCCCGCATTCAGGGTGTTGACGATGAACTCTGCTGACACACCTGGGGGCCAGAAGTAGCAAGGCTATAGGCAGGAAGGTGTGGGGCTCCCAGAGCAGGCCTCTGCGAGGACTCAGGGCTCATTAGCACTGCCCCTGCCTCCGGGGCAGGGCAGTACAGGAATAGAGGCTGAGTACCCCCCAGATCTACTCCTCCCCAGCCCCACGCACTCACCAGTCGTGCCCCCCTCAAGCCCAGGACCATAGGCTGACACCAAGCCTGGGTCCCCAGCCTGGCTTTGTTCCCCAACGCGGATCTTGAAGGGACTGCCAGGGATGTGGGCACCGTTGAATTTGACATCGATGGCGTGGACGCCATTCTCGTGGGGGATGAATCGGATGGTGTGCTTGTCTGTAGAACAGAGAGTTGGTAAGTAAGCCTTTGTCCTTCCAGGAGGTTGTGGCCTGGCATGGGGGGCCGGGGCAGGGCCAGCTCACCACTGTCCAGTTCAGAGACGTAGCACTCCTCCACCGCACCCGAGGGCGTGTGCACCCTAGCATCAATCACACCCCGAGCGCCATTCAGCTGCACCGCAAAGGACGCCGGCTGGTTCACCTTGAGCCCCGTCTCCTGCGGGGGCCACAGGGGGCTCAGACTGCAGCTCCCTCTGCAGCCCAGTGCTGTCCTTGCTGTCGCCCAGCCTGGATGCCCCCACCTCCCTCCCCAAGCCTGGCCCTGGGAGGTGGGAGGCAGGGGCTGGGGCTGCGGCCTCAGCACCCATCTACCAGGAGGTGGGCCCTCCAGGCTGTGCTGGCTGAGGAGGTCAGACCCAGACACTGCAAAGGGGGCCAGTGCTGTGGGGACTACAAGCACTTGGTCGCTGGGATGAAGAAAAAGGAGTGTGGCCTGCACCTGCCTGGGGCTGGCAGTGGCTCCTTGGAGGAGGTGGGCCAATGGGGAGGAATGAAAGCACAGGGACATAAAGAGGATTCTGGGCATGGGGGATGGAGCCCAGTTCAAGAGTGAAGGTGAAAGCAGAGGCATAAGGGCTCTTGAGGTTGATAAGGGGCAGCCAGCAGGGGGCATTTGCTATACTGACACTGGGAGAGAGAGAACATCTGACTGGTCTTTCCAAAGTCACTGCTAAGTCCTGGCTACATGGGCATGCCATCTCCACTCCTGCCTCTCAGGGTGGCAGAGGGGCCCCACACCTGGACACATACCTGGAGGCTGGTGACGGTGAGGCGGCGAGCATCATCTGAGAGGGAGGCCACGGGCACCACGAAGGGGCTGTCTGGTATGTGCTCATCGTTGAACTTGATGGAGACCTCATAATCACCTGGGGAGGGAAGGCCAGTCAGCATAGGCCCCAGGATGGGATAGTGAGGGTGGAGCCACGCCACCTCACCCCAGGGCAGGCTGCTTGGTTCAGGGCTCAGGTCTGGAGACAGACATGCATTCCCCAGGGTGCAGGGTAGAAGGCGGCAGGACAGAGAAAGAGCAGAGGCCCCAGTGAAGGGGGAGTTCTGTCGCCTCAACCATCTCCTGCCTGGTTAATGAGCAGATACTTGGGAAGGTCAAGCAGGCCTAGGCCCCGTCCCCACCCCATCTCAGACACCCACCTGGTTCCTGGACCACATAGGAGACCCCGCAGGAGCCGTCTTTTCGATCCTCGAATGCAATCTCTGCCTTGCTGGGACCCTCCACAGCAATAGAGAGGCCCCCTGCGCCCGCTTCTCGGGTCCAGATGCTAAACTCAGCTGGGAACAGGGAGGCAGGGCAGGGGTGGCTCTTCAGTACCACTGCCCATCCAGCTGGCTGCTTTGCCCCACCCACCCACTCCTGGCCACCTGCCCCCCTCACCTGGCACTCCGGCCACACCTCGCTCCAGCCCTGTACCTCCGGCCCGCACCTTATGGGCACCGCCTTCGCCCAGCGGCCCCACAGTGAATTGAAAGGGGCTGCCAGGCACATGCTGGCCACGGTACTTGACAGTGACCGTATGAGGCCCCATCTCCTGGGGCACAAAGCGCACGCTGTATGCGCTATCCTCCCCCTCGACGATCTCTGCAGCTTCCATCTTTCCTGACGGGCTGGTCACCTGTGCGGTCATGTCCTGAGAGCTGGCCTCACCTGCAGGGGACAGATTGTCAGGGCCATTCTGGGCTGCTGCCCCTGGCCTCCCCGACGTCCCCTCCCTCCTCCATAAAACCCTCTCGCACACTCACCCCAGCCCCGCTCACCCTCCTGCTGCCGGGCGATGCTGCCAAAGGAGCCCAGGCGTTCCCGGCCCAGGAAGTCCCCGAAGACGGCGGGGAAGGGGTCTCCGCCGACCTGGGTGGACTCCTCCACCCGCACCTCGCGCTTGGTCTCCCCACCCCGCGTCTTGCTGATCTCCGTGCGCTCTGTGCGAGTGTACGTGTGGCTGCTGCGGGTGAAGGTGCGTGTCAGGCGCTCCTGCGCAGACACCATCTGAAACCAGTTCCCTGGGGGAGGAGGCAGCAGGGAGTGAGCAAGCAGGAACAGAGAGCCCGAGGGGTAGGCCCTGGGCCCGCCAGCCCTCCCACGGCCCTCCCTGCCCCAGCTCTTCCTGGCTCACACCTGGGATCTTGAGGTTGAGGTCACAAGTGCTGCCGATGGTGGCAATGGAAGGTGCCTGTCTGCGCCTGGTGATGCTTTCCTTCATGCGGCCCTCGCCGGTAACCTTCACAGTGAAGGGGCTTCCTGGGGCAGAAAGGGCGGCGGGTCAGGCAGCTCTGACTACCTGCCTCCTGGCCTGTCCCCACCCAGCCACAGCTGCATCTTACCAGGCACGTGCTTGTCAGCAAACTTTATATTGATGATATAGGTGCCAGGCTCAGTGGGGCAGTAGGTGACTTTGCATGTGCCGTCTTCCATGTCCTCACAATTAATGTCCACCTTGCTAGGGCCTTCAATACTCAGCCCCAAACCCCCATAACCTGGCAGGAAATGAGGGAAATGGCTTCCTCAGTCCCTGCTGCCCACGGCCACTCTGCTCTCCCCTCTCCAATCTGCAGGCTCTATCTGGAATGGGCACCCAACATGCATGGTAACCACTAACAGAAGATGGCTCAGTGAGACTTAGAGTGAACCAGCTGCTGACCCAGAGGATCAGGCAGTCTGGAAAATTCTCTAAGGTAGGTCTCTTGGGTTCCAGGAACTGAAAGACAGACAGAAACGCAGAACACCTGAGTGTTCTCTTAAACGTGAGAGAAATGACAGGGGACATTCACTTTCCCCCAGATGGACCCCAGAATGTGAATCCCAATAGAAACTGGGCCAGGAAGTTCAGAGAGGAGGGGATGGCCACGCGGCCCCTGGGCAGGAAAAGATGTGTCCTCATTGGCAGCATTAGCTGAAATGAGTCTCTGGGAAGCACCTGCATTACGAGTGTCCACGATGAACTCTGCCACCTGGAAGGTGTGTCCCTCGGATAGGCCCTTGCCCCAGACGCGTACCCTGCTCGCGTCCCCGATCTCAGATGGCCCCACCAGGATCTGGAAGGGGCTGTTGGTGACGTGCTTGCCACTCTTGCGCACGCTCACCACGTGCTCCCCAACCTCCTTGGGGGTGAAGGAGATCCCTGTGGAGAGGGGTGGATCAGGCATGGTGGAGTGTACCCACAGCTTGTCTTGGGCCCGCCTCCTCCCAAGGCCTCTCCCCACAGCCCCACACGCACCAATGTGCCGGTTGGGCAGGCGCTTCAGCAGGCAGGGCTCCTCATTGCCCGAGGGGGCCCGGATGCTGGCTGTCAACAGACTCAGGTCACTCTCGGTGATCTTCAGGGACACGTCCGTGGAGGTACCCACGTTTAGCTGTGATGTCCTCATTGAGTCATCGCCTGATAGGGAAGTTGGTGAGTCAGGCATTTGTGACTCCAGGCAGGTGTGCCCTTGGGGCTTAGGGGACCTCCTGGCAGACCCCACCACACTCAACAGACTAGGGTCTGCTAGCAGGCAGAGAGGCCCAAGGCCTAGGAGACGGAGTCTATATTCACGTTAGCTGGCAAAGATTACAGATGGGCCCAGCACCCCTAATTTACATATTTTAATCCTGAGTGACATGGTTTTGTAGGAACACTACACTGGAACAGACAACACAGACTCCTTCCTTGCTGTGTGGCTCTAATGAAGTTGCTTGGCCTCTCTGGGCCTACTGTTTTCCTCATCTATCAAAAAGGATTATGGACACTCCAACTTCACAAGTTACTTCAAAGACTAAATGAGGTGGTATTTGAAGCACGGGTATGTCTCACCTGCTACAGAGAATACAGCATTCCTTATTCATCCAAAAATGACCTCTTACAGCTCAAGGGGCCCCCACCCTAATGCCCTTGCTGACTTGAGCATGCCAGGCTTGCATATCATGGTGTGCTGGGGGTGTGCCTGTGTGGCCGCCCCACCTGTGATCTTGGCTGTGAAGGGGCTGCCCGGGATGTGCTTGTCGTCAAAGCGCACGATGATGCTGTAATCGCCGGGCGCTGTGGGCAGGTAGGACACCGTGCAGGTGCCGTCCTTGTTGTCCTTGCAGGTGATCTCTGCCTTGGATGGGCCCTCCACAGCCAGGGACAGACCCCCTGTAGGTAGGGGTGGGGCTGAGATCAGAGCTGCCTCGCCCTGCACCTGGCTGGCTCCCCACCCCAGGCCTCTGCCTGCTGCTCCTCTCACCTTCCCCAGCATCCTTGGTGACAATGGTGAAGGTGGCTGGCTTGTTGACCATGCCATGGCTCAGGCCTGGCCCGTAGGCACTGACATGGCGGCTGTGGATGGCATCCACGTAGAACTGCAGGGGGCTCCCTGGGGTGGACAGAGAGGGGGCTGAGTCACTAGTGAGGACAGGGGTGCCTGAGCCCACCTCGACCCTCACCACCTTCTCGCAACTTCCCTGCTGGGCCCTACATCTCTGCCATAGGGGCCTGACGGCAGAACGAAGTCTGCCTCCCACCAGGTCTCTGCCTCCCTAGAGCCTTGCATGGTGCCTGTAATGTTCGTTGAAAGGCAGGCGATAATGAAGTCGCCATGCGCCCCTCAGCCCAGCCCCACCCCTGACTCACCGGGGATGTGATTGCCGTCATACTTGATCCCCATCTGGTGCAGGCCTTTCTCAGTGGGAGCGTACCTCACCGTGATGGTGCCGTCCTTGTTGTCGGTGATATTGGGCCGGGCAGTCTTCCCGGAGGGCATCCGCACCTCCCCTGCCAGGCAGACACAGTTATGTGGGGAACCCCAGGTTTTCCACTCCCCCTGCTGTTCCAGGCCCGCTCCTGGGTGGTTCTGCTTCCACCCCAGAGGTCAGCATCAGGAAACAGCCTGGCGCAGCAGGCTTGGGTTTCTGCCCAACTTGCTGTGTAAGCACAGGAAGCTCACTTCCCCTCTCTGGGCCCCAGTTTCCATCTCAGACAGGCCCGGACCTGGCCGGTGTCCTCCCTCTGACCCCTCCTGCCTCAGGGCCCCTGGGCAGTACCTGTGAGCTCCCCTTTCTGCACGGTGAAGGGGATGACTAGGTTGAAGGGCCTCAGCATGGACTCCATTGGCTCCACAGGCACCACTGGCTCCTCTGTGGCCTGTGGGTGGGAGGGGCAGTTACTGGCTGGGGGAGGCCTGGAGGGAGATTGGCCTGAGCCATGACTGAAGTCAGAAAAAGTGAGGAAGGAACAAGATGGTTAGTGGTGAAACCGGTGCAGCAGGAGAGATGCGTCAGCTTCGAGAGAAGAGGGGCCGTGCCCAGCTTGGGGATCCACTGGCCCAGCCCGACTCCCTCTGTTCCCCATGATGGCCCCCAAACCATGTCCCAGCCCTGGCTCCTGAGGATAGAGAGAAGAAATGGAGGAAGAAGGCAAGGTCTTGCCCAGCAGGGGAGGCGGCAGTACCCAGTGTGTGGGGTAGATGCTGGGCCGGTGCGGCTGCAGCGTGTCAGAGGGCTCCTCCACGTGGGGCATGGGGTCACACGCCTGGGAGGCAAGGCACGGAGAGCACATGGTGTGGCAGGCTGCTACACACCAGCTAGAGTGACCAGGAGCCGACTCAGAGAATGGCCCCAGACCTGAAATCCGGGGCTGCCTCGGGGGCAGGGTGGATCTCTTGGGTGCTTTATTTACCCCCTGGGGGGCTTCCTCCTCCTGCAGGGCCATCTTAGGGACATGTATGGGGACAGCGGATCTAAGGGTCAGAGAGGAACAGGGCAAGTTCCTCCAGAGAGAGTTGATCAACCCCCAGAGGGGCCAGAGTCGGGCTATGCTCACCTCCCAGGTTGGGAGGTGGCAGGAAAGCAAAAGCTTCACTCTGGAGCATCCTGGGATTCTGTGTTGCTGCTCGAGGGCCAGCCCCGCCTCCCAGCCACCCCCTAGCCTGGCTGCAGTGGAGCTTACCAGCAGGTGGAAGGGGCTGTTGGGGATGTGCTCGCCCCCGAAGCGGATGGTGATGACGTACTTGCCCGGCTCGGGCGCCGTGTAGTAGATGTCAAAGGTACCATCGTGGTTCTCAACCACGTCCACGTCGAGCTCCGCACCATCTGGTGTGGACACTGTGCATGTCACCTTCCCCTTTCCTGCTGCCTTGGCGTCCACGGTGATCACCATCTCCTCCCCGATCTGGATGCGGGGGCCCAGACAGGCACCTGCACACACACGAGACAGGTCAGGGGTCCGTGGGGGCTGTGCCCAGACCCTCTCTGTTCCCAGCTGCCCCCACCACCTCAGCCCACAGCAAGAAGAGAGGAAGAGAGGCACTCACCCAAGCCGTGGCCTCCAATGGACACTGGAAACAGAGAAGAGAATGAGGCTCTGCAGCACCCGGGAAGGGAGTGGGCAGGAGAGGTGAGAGGGGCAGGCTCTCTGACCAGCAGTCCCATGGGGACTGCCAGGGACCTGGAGGAGCTGTGAGGGGAGCTGGATGGTGGTCAGGGGAGGTGGGGTGGGTGCCTACCTGTGACGAGGCACTTGCTGGCGTCCCCAGTGGGCAGGGCATGGATGCGGAAGGGCGAGTAGGGGATCTCGTCACCGCCGTACTTGATGGTGATGGTGTACCGGCCGCTCATATCCGGCAGGTAGGATACCGTGTATGTGCCATCCCCATTGTCTCGGATGTTGGCCTTCTTGGGCTTACCCTCAGGGTCCTGGAGAAGCAGCAGAGGTCAGGGCCTGCCTGTGTCCACAGCTTGACCTGCGAGGTGGGCTGCAGGTGGACTCACCAGGATCTGGACTGTGAGCAAGCCTTCGCCTGCGTCCCGGGCATCAATGGTGAACTCCACAGGCAGGCTGGCAGGAATGCCAGCGGCATTGAGGCCAGGACCACTGGCTCGTACCTTGCTGGCATCGTGGGCTGGAAGCACCTTGATTTTGAAGGGGCTTGAGGGACAAAAGGGAGGGACGGTTGGCTGGGAGTCGGGAGTGGGGTCCCATGTCACCTTGGGCCTGGAGTCCTCCCCACAGACATGAATAAAACAAGGGGCAGAGAAGAGGGGCCAGATCACATCTGGGGTCTTGGGGGAAGGCACTCAGGACACCCTTGACATAGCCTGTGCATTTCTTCTCCATTCCCCAGAAGATGCTGTGGTTTATTTAAAGAGGAGGGTGCAGGGGCTGCCCTCTCCCACCTCCTTCCTTTTCCCAAGGCACTAATTTTGTAGCTACGTGGTGGCAAATCCCAGACTCAGGAGAGCCCCTGAAAAACCGAGCTGCCTCCAGGGCGAAGACGGGCTGGGAGTCCTGAGAAAGAGCAGATGGGCTAAGACAGGTGGGAAGGGCCCTGTGGTGGCCTGCATGTGTGGTGCTTGTAGGAGTGCCCCAGAGCTCAGCCACTGTGTGGGAGCAAAGCCAGTCCTCACCTTCGTGGAACCTCTTGGTCAGCATACTTGACAGCTACTGTGTAAGGCCCATCAGTGGCTGGGGTGTAGTGGACAGTGTGGGTGCCATCTCCATTATCACGCACCTCCACAGGCTCAGCCACACCTAGGCAAGGCAGCAAGATCAGCAGAGCCTCTTGGCGCCCTGACCCACCTCCCTCCACCCTGCCCCCAACACGCCATACCTGTGGGGCCCAGCACAGCCACCTGCAGCGGCGCCCGGCCAGCTTGGCTGCAGTCCACAGTGAAGGTCTGGGGTACCCGGGCCCTGACTCCAGCCCCCAGCCCTGGCCCCGAGCATTTCACCTTCCCAGGGTCCACCACATCCTTCACCGGCACCCGAAACGGGCTCCCTGCAAGGAGAAAGACGTCAGCCCCTACCCATCTGCCTGGAAGCCTGACACTGAGGAACCAGAGAGGAAGAGGCCTTTCTTGCCTCTGAAATGCCCCGGGGAGGCCAGACCAACATGTGCAAATGCTTAAGAACTTGCTAAGAAAATGCAAACAAAGATAATGTTGGCTGCAGACAGAGACTGAGCAAACCTCACTCATTTGGGCCACAAGCCTGAAAGAAGGCCTTCCTAAATGTTAAAAATAGAATATTTAAAAAAATAAAATAATTTTTGCATGCAAGAAATAAGTAAAGTGAAGGAAGACTAATGACAATTTCAGCAGGCCCAAGTCCTGCAGTAATTGTGGACATGAGCTGCTGGGCCCTGCAGGACAAAGGGGAGCTCTTTGCTTTGCGGTCAGTGAGAGCCAAAGAACGTGAGAGGCTGTCCTTGCCGAGCTAGCAGGACTGGCCCGGGCTGTGACCAAACCCACAAACCTACAAGGTCTGGTCCTCCAGGCAAACGGCCAGACCGCCAGCATGGGGCCTCTGGGAATAAACTGGAGGGGTTTGGCACATAATCGGCACCCACTGCCCTGTGCTGGCCATGGCCTCAGCGCCCAGGTCTGCTTACTCTGTGGCCTCCCTGCTAGGCCAGCTCATGGCTGTCCTGCTCTGGGGATGAATCTCCACGAGGCCCTCCCTCCCCCGAGCACCCCCTGCGCCACACACCTGGGATGGGCCGCCCCCCAAAGGTGATGTTGACATCATAGTCCCCGGGGGTGAAGGGGATGTACTCCACAGTGCAGCTGCCATCCTTGTTGTCCTTGCAGGACATCTTGGCTTCTGAGGGACCCTCGATGGCTAGGCCCAGGCCCCCAGTGCCAGCTCCCCTGCAAGATGATGCCCCCATCAGCTCCACTAGGGCCAGTGAGTAGGGATGGAGAAGCAGCTGGATTGGGGCTGGGTGGAGAGGAGGGCAGGCTGCCGGGGGCTGGCCGAGGAAGGACAAGCTACAGGGCCTGATCTGGGACCCTGGGAGGTTTGCTTCTGGGTCACCCTTTAGAGGGAAGGGGGAGGAGTGAGGCACACAACAGAAGGGCAAAGGTGGAGGGCAAGTGGCTGGGGTCAGGCTGACCACAATGTCAGGGTAAAAGTTTCAAAGGGGGAGGATACCTGGTCTCCACAGTGAAGCGGTTGGCCTTGTTGACCAAGCCGCCCTCCAGGCCTGGCCCAAAGGCCCGAACTCGTGTGGGGTCGCAGCCCTCGGTCACGCCCACTCGGAAGGGACTCTTGGGCACAGCCACGTCATCGTACAGCACCTCCACAAGATGCACGCCTGCAGGCCGGCCACACAGAGCGGTCCGGGTGTGCATGTGCCACCCTGCCGCCCAGCCACCCTGAGAAAGCTGCGATCAGACGCCCCAGCCCCACCCAGCCCAGCGCCTCACCCTCTTCGTAGGCCGTGTACTGCACTCGGTAGGTGCCGTCCCCGTTGTCTGTCACGTAGGTGTCCGTCTTGGCGCCCGAGGGGCTGAGCACCCGAGCTGTCACGTGGTTCCCGCCTGTGGCTGTGAGGGACCTCGCATCTACAGTGAACTCAGTGGTCACCTCACGCAAGACACCTGGGTGCCAGGAGAGGCGAGCTCAGTGTGCGCTGGGGGCCACCGTCACACGGCCGCTCACCCTGCCCCTCCTCTCCCCTCCCCAGCTCAGAGGCTGCTGCTCCTCTCTACCTGCTGCTTCCCCGCCTGGGCTCGGCCACCCTCTGCACCCCTGTGGGCTCCAGGCCCAGTCCCCCACAGGCCCTGCCTTCACTCCCTTCCCCATACGGTGACATGCTGTTCATGCCAGTCACCCCACCAGGTTGTGGGCCCCCAGGATAGGCCTGGGCCTTCCATCTGTGTACCTTCACCCCATCCCTAGCCCAGGGACAGGCCAGCTGAGCTGAACTGTCTCCTGACCCTTGTCACCCCTACCCCAAAGCATTCCCTCTGCACCCTCTACAGCGGGGTCCTTAGCTTTTTCAGGTCAGGGAACCCTTAAGCTAATGAAAGTGGGGGTCTCCCCCAGAAAGATGCCCACGGGCAGCTGCAATTTTGTCACAAGAGCAGCTCCGCGCCCTGTCCTTGCCCTTGGCGGCTCCTCTGGGTGTCTGAACCCTAAGGACCCTAGGGCTGCGCTAAAGGCCCTTCACCCCATATGGGCCCCCCTAAGCCCTCATCCCTGCTTCCTCCCATCCCACCAACGGCCCTGGCTTCCTGACGGGGTGATTTGGCCCCCTCTGGCTCCTCTTCACTCACCATGCGGCTCCACCCCGGGCCCGGAGACCTTAACTCCACTGGTGTCGACAGCGGGCTGCACGTGGACGCGCGTCGGGAACTTGGGTACGGGGTGCCCCCCGTACTTGATGGTGATAGTATAGGTGCCGGGGAAGGCGGGGCTGTAGGTGATGCGGTAGGTGCCGTCGGCGTTGTTGTGAATCAGCACCTCGGCCTTGGCGCCCGCGTCCGACAGGATCTCGATTGTCAGCTCGGCCTCTCCCGCCTCCGAGCAGTCCACTGTGAAGGTGGCTGCCTCGCCAGCCTTGCCACGCTCCAGGCCTGGCCCACTGGCCCGCACCTTGCTTGGGTCGAACACGGGCCGGATGGTAGCCTTGAAGGGGGAGCCGGGGATGTGGGCTTCGGCGAACAGGATGTTGATAGTGTACTCGCCTGGCTCTGTGGGCAGGTAGCTGACAGCACAGGAGCCATCACCATTGTCCTGGCACTCAATCTTGGCCTCACAGGGGCCCTCCACGGTCAGCCCTAGGCCACCTGTGCCGGCCCCCTTGGTGTCGATGGAGAACGGTGCTGGAGTGCCCACCAGTCCGCCCTTGAGGCCGGGGCCATACGCGCACACCTAGGGAGAGGGGCAGGTACGTGGGTTCCCAGCACGCTGCTCCCATGCCCAGCCTTCCTGGCTCCCCACCAGCTAAGCACCTTCAACTCTAGCGGCTACCGCAGACTGGGTCCTTATGACAATTACGGATGAGGAAATGGAGGCAGAGATTAAATAATATGTTCCAGTAAGTGGACCTGGGATTCAAGCCCAGGTCTGATCAAAGGCCACACCCTCAACGAAGCTGTCCCAAAGGCAGGCTCTGGGATGTAGGGTCACCATGGCCTCGGGTCCTTGGCTGTACTCACTCCAGGTATGTAGGCCCTTTGACCTCTGCTCCCGTGACCCATCCTTCATCCCCACAAGCCGACAACCAGCCCCATCACCTCACCTTGGAGGGGTCAGGGGGCAGGACACCCTCCACAGCAAAAGGGCTGCCAGGCACCGGGTGACCATCATAGGTGATGTCCACCTTGTAGGGCCCCTCCTCAGGGGGCATGTAGCGCACAGCCTGGGCTTCAGCTCCACCCCCAGGCTCCAGCTTGCACGGGATGGGTCGTCGGGAGGGTGAGGTCATCCGCACGTCCAGCTGGCCCTGCCCGCCAGCCCCCCGTGTGTTCACAGAGAATGCCTGTTCCTGCCCCACAGCCACCTCTGCGTGGAGGGCAAGGGACACGATGAGCAGAGACCCCAGCCCACCCCAACAACACCCCTCACTCCCAGGGCAGCGCTCACCCCACTTACTGTTGTTAAGGCCTTGAACTTTGACTTTGCTGAGGTCCAGTGGGGGTGCCACATTCACCACAAAGGGACTCTTGGGGACGGGGTCCCCACCATAGGTCACTGTCACTGCCATATTGCCCTATGGGTATAACAGGAAGTCAACACAGGCTGGCAACAAGCCCTTGGCCGATGCGGGCTTGAGGCTCAGGGATCCACAGTGAGAGAGAATGGGAGGCAGGAAGGCAGCCAAGACCCAGACTGGCCCTATGAGATTGGAGGTAGGAGACCCAGGATCCAGTCAGCCACGACGGACAGGAGCATGGGACGGGACGGGACGGGGCACACCTGCTGGACAGCCGTGTACTTGACAGTGTATGAATAGTCGTGGTTGTCGATGATTTCAAAGTCTCGCACAGCCTCGCCCTTGGCAGCCCCAGCAAAGTGCACGTCCAGCTTGGCCTTGCCGGCTCCCTTGGTCAGCACTGTGAAGTGTGTGGGCTTCCCAACTTCCACACCTAGGGAGCGCACCCCAAAAGGGTGGTGAGGGCCTGGTGGCCACCTTGCCCCAGCGCCAGCCCAGCCCCTTCCCAGACACCTACCTGTGCGGTTCAGCCCAGGGCCCTCAGCCTTGACTTTGCTGGCGTCGTGGGACGGGTCCACCTTGATGTGGAAGGGGCTGGCTGGGATCTCCTGGATGGAGAAAAGGCTTGGTCAGGTGGACAAGGGCAGCTTCTGAAAGAGGCCCCTTCCTTTCCTCAGAGGCACGCTGCCCACACATAGGAAGTGCTCAGTCAGTGGCCGTGGAGCTGTTCCCGCACGACGGCATCTCACATGGCTGGCGCAGACATGGGTGTAGGACACTGACGACTACCAAAAGCTAAGGGTGGATACCTGGTTGGCAAAGAGCACCATGATGGTGTAGCGGCCAGCCCCGGGGGGTGTGTACTTGACTGTGAAGGTGTCGTTGTCATTCTTGATGATATCAAAGTCAATGTCAGCCTCTGCAGGGCCCACCACACCAGGGGCACATTTGATGCCAATGCTCACGTCGCCTGAAGGAGGGCAGCACAAGACCATGCATGGGGCTTCAAGAGACTCCCCGACTAGCCAGGAACCACTAGAGCTGTGCCCAGAGTAGGAGCCCACCGGCCCAGCCCCAGCCCAGCCCCACCCTGCTGAGCGCACCTTGCCCTGCCTCGCTGCAGTCCACCGTGAAGTAGGTAGGCTCACTGGCCTTGAGGCCCGTCTTCTCCACGCCGGGGCCATACACCTTCACTCGCTCGGGGTGACTGCCCTCTCCCACGTTCACCTGTAGGGAGGTGGATGCTTTGCCCAGTGCCTCTCCCTCAGGGCCCCTTCCCCAGCACTACCCGCTCCAGCCTCGGCGGGACCAGTCTCAGCCTCTTGGTGGGGCCCTTGAGGTGGAGAGCAGTGACGAAGACCAGGGAGAGCCGACATCTTCCGCCTGGGGCTCCGTCTTTCCTCTGGGACCCCCGGCAGTGGGCACAGGGCATGATGCAGAGGACATACCCGGAAGGGGCTCTTGGGCACATTAACGCCTCCCCAGGAGATGATGATGGTGTGTTTAATGGGCTTGGTGGGCACATAGGAGCAGCGGAAGGTGCCATCGCCATTGGGGATGACCTTGATGTCGATGGGGCAGCCATCAGCGTCCTGTAGAATCACCAAGCAAAGGTGTTACCAGGCTCTGGCTTCCTCAGAGCACAGGCGCCCTCTGCTGGCCTCAGGTGCCATCCTTAGCCACCACCCCTCTCGCAGGCCCCTCCCACCAGGGACTCAGGCCCCAAGAGCCGAGTGCCGCAAGCTCTAGTGGCCAGAGCACAGCCTGGGAACCAAGAGGTCTGGCTCTTGGCCAGCTGTGTGGCTGTGTCACCAGGCCTTGGTATCTGAATGTGTTGGTAGGGGTGAGGCTGGGCTAAATCAATGTTCCTAAAATTGAATAATGAACTGTTTAAAGAAAAATCATTCTCTTGGATCCAGGAATCTGTGCATTAACTTTTAAGGCTCAACGGACACCAGTTTGGGAAACTGACTTGGAAAGCCAATGTCTTAATCAAATCATCTTTTAATTTAAAAGTATTAGTACAGAAAACATACTTTTGGTAAAATATGTTTTTAAGATTATCAGCAATAAGAAAACACAAAATTTACAACTTTCCATAGTTCTTATGGACCCATAAGAATCAGTCCCATGATGCTATAACTTCCTGCCTGGATACCCCTGCCTGTCATCTGCCTCTGCCCTCCCAGGGCTCCTGCCCAGGGCAATGGGGGCAGCAAGACTGGGCCAGTCCACACCTGTGCATAGAGCTTCAGGTCTCCCTTGCCAGCCGCACGGGCATCGATAGTGAACTCTGCAGGCTTGTCCACGATGCAGCCGGTGGGCTCCAGGCCGGGCCCAAAAGCCTTCACCTGTGCAAGGGCAAGAGCAGAGGGCCAGATTGGGAACTGGAGGTGGACCTGCTCACCCCATCCTAAGCTGGTGTATAGCAGCTGGGACCGCACCTTGTCTGGGAAGCAGTCGGGTGGGGCTGGCTTGATGTGGGCAATGAAAGGTGAGTCTCGGATGTCCTCATCATCACAGATGACATGCACAGCGTACTCCCCAGGCTCCGTGGGCCAGTACCGCACATCACAGGAACCATCCCCCTTGTCATCACACTCAATCTTGGCCTGCGAGGGCCCCTCAATGGAGAAGCCTGGGTGCAAGATGGGATGAGTCAGAGGGCACAAGAGGCAGCTTGGACACTTGGACAGGGCTCCCATCATTCCCCAAGATGCCCCAGTTGACCCAGTGTCCCATCTGTCTCATCCTCGCACTCCCAGCATTCCCACTGCTGCCACCCAGCCACTTACCCAATGTCCCCACCTCCGTGCCAATGGCCTCCACCACAAAGTCGGCTGACTTCCCCACCTGGCCAGTTTCCAGGCCAGGGCCCCAGGCTCGGACCTTCTGCATTCCTGCCTCGGGGCTCACCTGTACTTCAAAGGGGCTGGGCCAAGAGAGAGCTGGTGTCAGTGCTGGGAGGTGCACCCACCAAAGGTACCCTTCCTGTCTTCCCTCAGAGTCCCAGGCGGCCCACCCCTCCTCCCACCCCGGGACGGCCCAGACAGGAAGGCATCAGGGCAGCACGATGCTTACCTGCGGGGAATGGCATAGCCGCCCCATGTGATGGTCACCACGTACTTCCCAGGCACCACGGGATAGTACTCACACTCGAACACACCATCCCCAGCCTCCCGCACCTTCACTGGCTCCTCTGTGCCCTCTAAGGAGAAGTGGGGTGAGGAAGGGAGGTCAGTGGTCTAGGAGTTCCACCTCCTCACTCCCCTCAAGGAGTCCTGGGGACCCAGGTCCAGCCTGAGGGCAGTGCTACCAGTGGGCAGAGATGAAACTTGGGCAGGGACCACATGTCATCCCCGTGCATAACAGCCCAGCATAGCATATAGGGTGAAGAAGATCATTCCCATCTTGCAGATTGGGAAACTGAGGCAGAGAGACAAGTGTGCCTAAGGTCCCATGGTGCCTCTAGTCAGGGTCTCTCTGGAGTCTCCCCAGGGAGTGTAATGTTGGCTGTTACTGCCTTCAGGGAGTCAGAACCACTGGCCCTATTTCCTCCTTGCTTCCCCAGCCCCCCTCCAGGGCCCTGGCACTCACTTGGTCCCTTGACTGTGACCTTGAGCTCCCCACTGCCAGCACCTTTGGTGAACACCTTGAAGTCAGCTACCTCTTTCACACGCACACCCTTGGGCTGCAGGCCCCGCCCAGAGGCCCGGCACGCATTGGGATTGCAGGCTAGGGGAAGGAAGAGAAAGCAGGTTGGGGTGCTGAGGGGTCTGGACAGAACCTTGACTCCTCACCACTCGTCCCTGCCACTGCTGTGCACAGGCCATGGCCTCATGCAATCCTCCTCTGTGCTTTCTGGAGCCCCCAACACAACTGGAGCTACGGGAAGGCATGCTGGGAAGGGAGTGGCTACAGGCCCCCCAGTCAGGCCAGTTAGAAGAAACCCTTCCTGCTGGGCTTCTCAGACTCAGTGCCTTTGGGACTCAGGCATGACAGAGCCCAGGCAGAGAATGGGACAAAGAGACAGGGAAGGGTCCTTCACCCACCCAAGGCCACCTGAGCCTTTTTGGTCAGCCACCACAGCAGCTTTGGGGACTAAATCATGCCACAAACACCCAGCAATGCCATGGATGTAACAGGAAGGCTGCCACAGGTCACACGCAATGCATGGAAATCAGCCCTTCACAGAACATTGCCGGTGGCAGTAAACCCAGACCTTGCTACTCAGCACAAGCCAAAGAACGGTGACCTCAGCCTGCCAGACAACACTACAAATGGTATGGAACCCATGGGGTGCCACCAAACAGGCAATAACATGTAATTCAGGCCTGCCAAGGGACGCAGGCAATGGCACGGAACCCGGGGCCTGTCACAGAATGCTACAGGAGGGTGACTCCACCCTGCCTGGCCATGCCACACCGTACAGGTAACGCCAGTCAGCTATGGCCATGCCTGGCCCCCCCTCCACTGGACAGTACTAACGTGGCACCACTCTCTTGACCTGGTGGATGATGGGCACGGAGGGGCAAGCGGCGGTTAAGGGCTCTGAGTTGGCAGGAAGAGAACCAAGTTGGGGAGTCACCACCTGAGGGCCTGGCGCACGGTGCTCTCCATGTACGCCCCCACCCATGTGACCCTGTCGCTTCCCCCTCACCAATTCCACAGTAATACCTGTCTGCTATTCTTCATGGTGGTCTCCTGACCCTCCCCTGGGGTAGGGATGGTAGATCAGGAGACCTCTCCAGAGCCCCAGCCCTAGCCATTCCTTCTGCCCATTTTAAGCCTTCAGCTGGCTTTCCACCTGCCCCTAGACTTAGCATTTCATTTCCCATAAATCCTCAGACCCAGAATTTGGTGGCAATTCCCTCCACATCCTGGCCTTGGAGAGGGTGACTGTGGGGATGGGTGAAAGGCCTTTACCTTCTGCCACGTGGACAGGGAAAGGACTGCGGGTGATGGGGGCACCAGCGAAGGCCACATGCACCGTGTGGGGCCCCTCCATCACAGGCCTGTAAGTGCATCGGAACGTGCTGTCGCCCTTGTCCTCCAGGGCCACCTCCACCGTGTCCTTCCGGCCCTGAGGATCCACGATCACCACAGCAACGTCGCCAGTGCCAGCCCCTGACACAGACAGAGGCCGTCAGCCTTGTTCTGAACACATGGAGCTGCTCCGGGCTCCATCGCCCTGAGACCAACCCCCTTTAGCCGGCCCTACACCCCCGGGCCCATCCTTACCAGCAGTGTAGATGTCAAAGTAGGTGGGTTTGTTGGCCACGTTGCCCACTGGCTCGAGGCCAGGGCCACGGGCTGACACCTTGTTGGCATCCCCCAAGGCCATACCCACGTTCACCTCAAAGGGGCTGCGTTCAATGTTCTGGCCAGCAAAAAGCACGGTCACCTGGGGGTCAGGGCTCAAAGGTTAGCTTCTAGGGGACAGCAGTTCTGAGAGGGGGTGGAGGGCAGAGCAGAGCCAAGGAGGATGAGAGGGGAGCAGCTGGGGCACTGGGGCAGGGGGCGGTGCGAGCTGAGAGAGAGTCCACTCACAGAGCCAACAGAATGGGCAGATACCTTGTGCAACCCAGCGACCTTGGGCACATAGGAGACAGCGTAGGTGCGGTCCTTGTCATTGTTGGGAACTACCTTGGCCTATTGGGAAGGGAAAAGATTGTCACAGTGGCTGTAGCCTCTCCTGACCCCACAGTACCTGGTGATGCCTACCCCAGGCTCCAGCATAGCACTGTCTCCGACAGCCATCCCCACACCACTCCTGTGGTTAGCCTGTGGTCCCAGATTCCAATCCCATGCTAATCCCTCTCATTCCCAATTCCTCTCCATACCTCCTCGGTGTGGCCCTCAGGATCCTCAATGTAAACCAGCACCTCACCCACGCCGGCATCCACTGTCTGCACGGTGAAGTGGGCAGGCTGCAGCACGGTGTTGCCCTGGGGCTCAATGCCTGATGGGCAGAAGGCAGAGCAGATTAGGGAGATCCATCCAGGTCTCTGCCCAGCTGTCCACGGAGGGCTGTCAGGGGCTCAACACATACCAGGCCCGTAGGCGATGGCCTTCTTGGGATTCAGCTGCTTGGAGCGAACAGGGGTACCAGGCTTGAGTTTGGCCTTGGGGAACTGGGACAGGTAGGTCATGACGGAATGCTCATCCACGTTGGGGTCCACAATCTCTTCAGGGGCAATCACCTGCCGCAGGGAGGAACACGGTTACAGAGTGCCCTCTTCACTTGGCAAAATTTGGTTCTTACCCACATCTTGACCATGCATCCTTAAAGACCCAAACTTCATCCTGGTCCTCTGCCCCAACCTCTGCCCTGACCTTTCCCCCTACCCCATCTCTAGTGTACCTGGGGCACCCCAAGCCAGTCGTCCGCCTGCTGCATGGCCTCCCGGGCGTTCTCCACGGGCTGGTTGGGGTCCCAGGCCTCCCAGTCAGGGCAGAGGCCTGGGGAGGTGGTGGAGGGAGACAATTAGGGGAAAGCAGTCAGCCGGAATGCAGAATACCTGCTCATCAACACCTTCACAGGCTGGGGGTTTGCTCCCCTCCCACACAGCTCTAGGGCCCTGACCAGCCAGGTTCCTGCTGACCCCTGATGTTATGGCCCATTGCCGTTTAGAGACACAGCAGCCCTGCCTAGCACCAACAATGAGGTCTTTCTGCCCTGCCTGACGCAGCCTGGCACCAGCCCTGCCAGCCAGCCTCCTGCCTGCTCAGGCCCCAACACAGACCCTGAACACCGAATGCCATGAAGATACCCCTCAGGCCCTCCTGCCTCGTTTTAGCTGCCTCAGAGGTAGACAGAGGTCAGAGCCCCTGTCCCACATATGCAGCTGACCCACCTCCAAAAGGTCTCACAGCTGACTTGAGTCCTAGATCCCCCAGCACTTCCACATCAGCCTTAGGACATAAGACTCCCTCTCCCTCACTGCCCACTTGGGGAAGCTGAGGCATTGAAGGGCCTGCTGGGAGTCAGTGGTGTTTCCTCTGTGCCCACCCAGAACCCAGCCCAGTCGGGAAGAATGCCAAGGCAGCCCTAGATCACTCCTGTGAAGGGGTGCAGAGGTTAGGGGTACTAGGTCCAGCCCAGAGCTGGAGTGGGGTGGTGATGCTCATTGGTGGGGAGGGACCACTCAAAGGCTGGAATCCATGACTGGCCGGAACAGCTGAGCTCACTGCTGGCAACCGCACCAGTGGTGGGCAATGGCTCAGCAGCTGGGAATGCTTCCCAGGCGGCCGTGCCCCCACCTCCCACCCCCTGCTCCCCAGCTGACCCCAGGCTGGAGGAGGATTCTCCCACAGGGACAGAGCTTCCCAGAGGCAGAGCTGACAGACCCAGGGTAGACCTATCTTCTCCAGAGATGACAGTCAAAAAGGGAGCTGCACGTAGGGACAGGCTCAAGCCTGTAATGCCCCAGTCTTCTCATGGGCCCTGAGCTGCCCCCACCTGACTGGGCCAGGGGTACTTGAGAAAGGGCAGGGCTGATCACCTGCTGCTGGGCAGTGCCACACCAGCCTCAGCCCACACTATCCTGGGCCTCAGCCCCTTCTCAAAGAAGAACCTTCTTGGGCTCTAACTCCTGGCCTTTATGCTACAAGTGCCCCCATATTTCCTTTCTCTTAGCTCAGCAGAAATGGCACCCAGGAGGCAAAATAGGAAATTCATGTAGCAGGTAAACAAGGCCCTAGAACCTAGTTCAGTTCTGCTGCAGATGAGCTGTGTGATCCTGGACAAGTCACTGGCCCTCTCTGGACCTCAGCGTCATTGTAGAATGAGTAGTTCTAAACTTTTTCTTGCCACTGCAGGATCTGACGTGCCATCAGAAAAAGCCTTACCCTGGCAGTGATTCTCAGCTAGAGCAGGGGGCAAGCCCCACAGGCAGCCCTGATCCCTAGCCCTGAGATACACCTTTCCGACAACCACAGGCCTCAGTTCCCCCAGTTCGTCCCAGCTGTCCTTCTGGGCTACAGACTCCATGGTGAGCTCACTGGCCCACTCACCAGGCGCACAGTTGTCCACCAGGGCTCCCAGAGCCTTGCCGTCCTGCCAGTCACGGTTGAAGTTGGTGATGGGCAGCTGGGGCACCTTGTTCTGGATCCAGCCCAGCAGACGCTGCTTGGGTGTCTGCTTGCGGGCGTCCTCATCATCCTCGTCTTCCCACATGGGCATGGAGATGGAGTAGTGCAGGATCAGCGTCCAGATCAGGCCCAGGATCAGCTTCAGGTTCCCATCCACGATGGCCTTGCTGTCTGCAGGGCAGAGGGGACAACCTGGCTTAGGGGGTCCCCACCCTCTGCTGCCCAGACCCCTCAGCTCCCACCCAGCTCCCACCATGGTCAGGCCTCCCACTTCTGAACTGACCCCCTCCTCTGCCTACCGAATTCTCTCACTCCCGCGAAGCCTGCCCACCCCTTTATGGGTCCCTCACTGGGAATGAGGCTGCTTCCCAGCAGGCTTCGCTGCAGACCCTCTCACCTCTATCACAGGTGAGTGGGCTTCCCATCAGGTTACAGCCATCCTTGCAATTATCCAGATTGTAAGCTTCTGGGGGGCAAACACTGTTTTGTTTCGTTTAAGTTTTACTGAGGTGTGCTTGACATACAACCAACTGCATGTATTGGAGTACAACTGGGTAAGCTTTGACAATGGGTTTGTGCCCATAAAGCCATTGTCACAAGTCAAGGTAATAAACATATCCACCCTTCCCCAAATCTTGCCCGTATCCCTTGGTGAGCCCTCCTGCTGTCCCTCCCTGTCCCCATTTCCCAGGCAACAGCTGATCTGCTCCTGGTCACTCTAAATTAGTTTGCATTTTCTAGAGTTTTATACAAATATAATCATACAGTATGTATTTTGAGTCTGGCATCTTTCACTCTAGTCCTGGTATTTTATCTCTATATTCAGAGCCTAGAATTTAGTGTGGTCTCAATAAATAAATAAATTGAATGAGTATTTTAAAAACTGAAGCTGGAGACGAGGAGGACCAACCTGGTTCCAGCCAAATTCTACTCCAAAGCCATAAAAGACTTTTGGAACAAAGTTCCGGGGGAGGAAGGGGTACAGTACATGCTCTGTTAAGGCTTGAAAATCATGTTTTCAAATGTTGAGGGCCAGGGGAATTTCACAGGAGCTAGGGGAAATATCACCCGGTGAACTCAAATCCCAAAAGCAGAGGCTCTCTACACATCCCCTCCCCTCTGAGGAATGCTATGGATAAGATTTGGGGGACCTAGTTCCCCTTTAACAGCCAGAGAGAAATACCCAGGAGCCAGGGTGGCTTAGAATATAGACATCTGGATATTAGTCCAAAACCAAATTATTAGCAAAGGACAATACAAGCCTGAAATCCATCAGCTTCCCAGAGTACTGCTTCTAGGAGGTTGGGAGGGGGGCGGGAGAATCAGCCTTGTTTACTGGTATTGCCTGAGAGATGGGAAAGGGTGAGGCTGGAAGTGACCCTTACACCTTTTTTCCTGCCCCCTCTAGATCTGGGAGGATGGCATTAGGAGACCAAGCGCCTAGGGCACCCCGGCCTCCCTGAACCCACCCCACCTGACCCAAGGAGGGGAATCTCAGCCTCCCCCTGGCTGGGGCTTTGGCCTCCTTGGCTCCCCCACCCTTTCACTGATTCATCCTTCCTTCCCCAGCAGCTCTCTGCCTGCCCCCTCTCCCTCTGGCTCCACTGTAGCACAATGGTTTGGCAGCTTGCAGATTCCATGACACACTCGCTCCCGGCCTCCTGGTGCTTCAGTGCATTTTCTCTCAAACACACAGGCCCACATACTTTCACACAGCGTTCACACCCAGTGCCCACAGCTTCCATGACCCTGATGGCCTCTAGAGCTGGTGCTCACTATCCAGAGGTGCTTCTTGCAAACTGGAGCCAGAGCCCAGGGAGGGAGGCCTTGAGGTTGCTGGGGTTTCAGGGGGTGTCATTCATATTTGTGGCAGGGAGAGATTTCTCCCCAGCAACTGGCTCTGGGCCAGACAGCAAGTGGTCCGCTGTGCCTTGGGGTAGGAGATGGGTGGGTCTGGACTCTGGGAGCAATGACCTTCCTCTCCCTCCCCTCCTTGGAGGCCCCAAGAGGAGGGGAGCTCAGCTCAGGCCAGGAGTTACGGTTTCTCCTGCTTGGGGATACCCCCAAAGGGGTGGGAGGAGCCTGACAGCCAGTCCCTGAAGCAACCCCAAGCCTGGAGTGGAGGGGGAGGAGAGAGGGCCGGGTGAGGGAGGGGCCAGGACAGCTGCTGCCCCTCCAGCCCCTCCCTCAGCTGTTGGCTCCAGGAGAGGGAATAGCAACTGTGGAGCAGCTGCGTGACAGAGCTGCCTCAGAGGGCCTCTTTGTTCGGAGGGGCTGAGGGGGTGGTGGAGGCTGGGCCTGGGGTGGTGGGGGTGAGAGGGGCACAGCTCCTTCGGCTCAGGCTGAGGCCCCTCCTTCAGGTGTACTTCTCAGCTCCCACCCCACTCCTAGAAAAGGAGGTCTTTTTGTCTCCCCATTCCAGGTACCCAGATTCTCAATTTCAGTCCTGAGACAATGCCCAAAGGAGGCCCCTTGGACAGCCCCGCCCCACCACTGAGTGGGACAGAGGTTGCTAGAGGACGCAGGCTCCCTGGGCAGGGGACCCCTTACATCCCCTCAGGGCTGAGCAGCCCCAGCAGCCGGTGCCTCCTCCCTCCACCCTCAGCCTCTGCTGAATCGCTGACAGCTTATCTCATCAGCACGAGTGAGCCACTTGGCCCAAATGGGGAATGGTTCCCCTTCCTCCAAGTGGGAACCAAGGCGCTTCCCTCCCACCCCCAGACCAGCTTTTGCTTCTTCCCCCTCTACTCAGAGCCGTCCCCTCCAGTGTGGAGTCAAGGGGCTGGAGCCAGGCACCACCATGGGGGAGGGGAGAGGTGCGCGCTCAGGAAGGATGAGACCTGGAGAGGGTCAGCACCCGCAGCAGGCAGGGGAGGGGAAGGCTGAGCAGTTTCCCATAAAGCCGTGGTGAGGCCCCAGACTCTACCCCGGAGACCCCACCTGGGACAGCCAGCCAGTCCTGTCTGCCAAATCTCAGCATGCAGGAAGATGACTGCCCCGGGCTCACTCGGTTCTGACACCCCGTGTACAAACACACACACACACACACACACGCACGCACGCACACGCACGCACGCATGCACAGCCCTCAGCCCCACTACACACATCAGGGCCCCCTCCCCCATGCCCCTCCACCCCCATCCTCAGGATTGTCCTTCTGGAAAGCTCAGAGACATCTGCTGTGTCACGGAGGCAGGACTATTTCCAGGCCAGAGCGGGTGGGGTGGGGGGGTAGTATTGGGGCAGGAGGGGTAGGGCCTAGAGAGGGGACTGGACAGGGCAAAGGGCCCCAGACTGACCTCAGCTGCTAATTCAGGAGGCCTAGAGATACCCTAAGGAAGAGTGGGGGTGAGCAGACACTCAATTATCAGAAGTCTCTGAGGTAGCCTGGTGGAGGAGGCACCCAACCCCCTGGTACCCTAGGGGGGCACCCCCAAGGGGCCCTTTCCTGTAAATCACTGCAGAACTCTTAAGGGTTGTGAGGGAAGAAGCAGCCTCTGGCCACTCAAAGCCCACCCTTAGCTCCTCTACTCCTAAACCTAGAGTGCCTCCCTACCCCCACCCAGTGCTGACACACCTTCCAAATCTGGTTACACTCCATAACTTCCTCCCTTCTACAGGCCTGCCTCTCCCTCCCCTCAGTCCAGACCGTTAGCTGCAGCCAATCCGGGCTTAGGGGGTGGGCTGAGGCTGGGGCCAGGCAGGGACGGGAGGGAGCCCCCTTCCCAGGCAAGCAGAATCTGGAGCACAGGCAAGGGTTAAGGCTCCCTGCCTTCACTCAGTGCCTTTTTAGGTTTCTGAGGCTGGGCCCTGCCAGTCCTGGCCCCAGGGCCTAAACCCAGCTGCTAATCACAAGCCTGCAGAAGGCCCGGCCCCAGAGCTGCCCAGCCACCAGCTCTCTCCCTCTGTCCCAGAGCCCCTGATTCAGACAGTGGTTGGGACCTGCCTCCACCGGCTCCTCGGTGGAGGTGCTGGGAGGCTGGGAAGCCATTGGCTTTGTTTGGGGGAAGATGTCCCCAGGAATCAGTAATGGGTACTGGCCCTGTCCTCTCAAGCCTGGGGGGCATTCCCCCACGGCAGGGAAGGGGCAATGAATAGAGGCGGGTTGGTGGGAGTCTGTGGAGGATAGGCTGAAGCTGGAGGATTCAGGGACGGTAAGGTCTGGACTCCCAGAGGCACCCCCCAGGATGCCGCTGTCCTGGGACGGGTGTGTAGGCAGTGCCCGTGTGGCCTGTGCAGGGGGGCGAGAGACCCGGGGCCAGGGTCCTCGCTCTCTGCCGGGGGACTCTGCCCGATCTCAGCTCCCGGCGCCACCCAGCACCTGTGTCCCCTGTCCCCGTGAGCCAGCCTGTTCTCAGGCACTCTCTCCCCGCCAGACCGTGCCCTCCTTGCCCGCACTGACCGATGGACACGAGCTTGATGTGCTCGCGCTCGAGGAATTCAAGGGCCACGGACACGTTCTCCAGCTTCATCTGGCGGAAGTTGGGGCGCGGGTGGAACTTGCGGTACATGCGCTTCTGGCTGAGCACCTCGAGCAGCGCTATGAGCCGCAGCCCGTCGCTGAGGTCTCGCTGCAGGTCAGTCAGGCGCTTGCCCACGCACTTGAGGTGCTCGTTGCACCAGCGCGTGAACGTGTTCTGCTGGATCTTCTTCCACGGCGCGTCCTCCGCCAGGTCCTTCTCCGTGGAGGGCATGTCGTCCACCTCGTCTCCGAGGCCCGCGGCCTCCGAGTAGCCGCTGTTGTTCATCATGCTGGCGCGAGCTGGGGCGGGGGCTGCGCGGCCTGCTGGGCTGGGGCTGGGTTCGGGCTTGGGGAGCTGTCGGGGCGCGACGCGGGACTCGCGGCTCTGCGCTGTGCTGCTCTCAACTTCTCTCGCGCCCCTGGCTGGTCGGACTCGGCGGGCCTCCTTGGCTCTTGGGCCCTTTCTCTCTCTCTCTCTGTCCCCGGGCGGAGCGGTGCTCGCGAAGTGCGGGCCGGGCCGGGCCAGGGGGTTTAAGAAGCCCCCGGGCCGCGCCCCCCCTCCCGCCGCGCTCGCAGCCCCCGGGTCCACGTCAGAGCGCCGGCCTCCCAGGAATGCCGCCCGGCCCGCGGGTGGGGGCCGCGCGCGCCGGCCGGCCCCGCCTCCTCCCTCCCCTCCCCTCCCCTCCCCCCCGCGGCCAGGGCGATGGGAGCGGCCCCCGACCCGGGTCTGCGGCCCAGGGGGCTCGCCGCGGCTGGACCCCAGGCCTCGGCGCTGGAGAGGTGGAGAGCAGAGCTGGAAGGTGCGGGGAAAGGCACCCAACACCCCAAAACTAAGCATTGCCAGTCAGAGATTAAACATGCCCCCTCCACACCCCGTGGCACTAAAGAGATAACTGGGGAAACTGAGACCAAAACACAAAAACAAACGGGGTTAGGGCAAAACACACTGATCTGGTGTTGACAGAACTTTCTGGATAAGTTGGTGGCAGGGCTGTCGACAGGGCCTGGGAGTCCTGGCTCCTGGCCCAGGGTGTTGTCCACCTGCAGACAGGGAAGGGAAGTGTGTGTGCTTGTGTTGAGATGGACTGAGAGGAAGTAGGGACACTGTCCAGGCCAGTTAAGGAGAACGCTTGGTGGGGGGTGCTCTACTTTACAGGTAGAAAAGCCTCCTTTGAAGCCCAACCTAGGGTTCCAGAAGAAAGGCCGAGGCAGCCTCCAACTCAGTGTCCCTGTCACCAGCCTATTTGGCTTCATCCCCTCAGAATGAAGCTGAGCTCAGAAAAAAAAAAGAGTACCCAGTGAGTCACACTGTGTTGGTCTCCCCTCCAACCCAATGTCTGACTCAACCAAGGTGATGAGATCTGCCCCATAGTGCCAGGGAGCCCCCTGGGCAATGTGCCTGTTTGGGCCACAGGGCAGATCCAAGGACAGGGCGGGTTAGCCAGATAGAAACAGGGAGAGCCCTGCCCAGAGCAGCCAAGGGGAAACGTGACGGGGGCTGGTGGGCAGGGAGAGCCCGAGGGAGCCAGCCAGGAAGTCTAGGCAGGACTGGACTCAGGGTAACCCAAGGGCGGCTGGAGGCTTAGGGAATGGTGACAGCAAGGAAACTGAGGCACTCAGAGGAGCTGGCCTGAGATGAGGTAAAAGAGCTATAGAATATACTTATCTAAGGAGAACATACATTCTGCAATTCTGTAGCATATATGTATTCCATATCTCCTCGTAACCGCTTTAGGCCAGACTACCTCAGCTTTCCCAGGCTTATACACACAGGAAGCTTGGGCCAGACAGCCCCTAAGTCAAGCTGTGTGATGACTGAAGTTTGAGAATGTTGTGGAACCTTATAGGTGAATCGTTCTACCATATTCCTCTTCTCCCCCCAGGCCCAGTGAAAAGAAGGGGGATAGTGGGCATCTGTGAGGCCTGCCCTCCCAGGACAGAATGAGGGCAATCCCCGTTATGAAGTTCAGAAAGAAGTCCAGGGCTGAGTTTAGTGGGGGTCAGTGCTTACGGTGAAAGGAGTTCGTGAGTGATTTATTTCCCTTCTTCTTAGGTAGGGAGGAGGAGTAGAGAAAGGACCAGAAACAGAAAAGGGACTGTTGGGCATGGCTTGGGAAGGGGGGCTTTGGGGGCCCTGATAGTGACAGGCGAGGTATAAATAGCTTGAGCCCAGCAGCTCATGTTCTGCGGGCTGCCTGTGACGCGGCGCTTAGGAATTCCACTCTCCTATTGGCACCCCCCCATCTCAGAACTCTCATTCCCCGCGCCACCTTTGTCCTGTGGCCAAGACCAACCATCAGGCCTCAGGGCTGACTGTCTACTGGAGAGGCCGAGCTCTCCTATGGAGAGGTGCCCAACTCCTGGGGACACATGACACAAGCTGTGTCTCACAAGGGAATTCTGTGTGTGTGTAAAAAGGCTTTTGACACTAAATCTCAGATGCTGGCCCAGGGCTCAGCAACAGCTGTCTTTGGAGCCCTGATGAAGAAACTGGGGTACACATCTAAGAAAGGATGGATTCTTCTCCCTGAACTGCTGGGGAGGAGAGAAAGGGGGTAAGGTGGGTTCACTTGGAGTTGACAGCCCCTTTACACACCCTAATGGCTCACATCCCATTTGTGGGCATTACCTGAGATCCTCTAGTAAATAGAGGACTTCTGTTAAGGTGGGGAGAGTTCAGAGGGAAGCCAGCAAGTGGAGAAAGAACTCTTGAGTAGAGCCTCCCCTTTCCGTCTTCCCATCCCCTCTCCAGGGGAGAGGGTGAATGGTGGGCAGAGGAGGGTACCCTTCTCACCCCCTCCGCAAGAAACCTGAGCCTGTTGCTCTCCAGGATAAATCGGGGCCTGACTCAGGCCCCAGCCAGTTATTGTCAGCCTGACCCAAGTGCAGGTTGGTGACTCAGCCCTCAATATAGCCCATGAGCCCAGGCCCGGGGCTGGGCCATAAGGCCTGGAACAGACCGTGCACAATGCTGGTCCTGGAACCTGCCAAGTGGGGCCCCCTCCCTGAGAAGGGTAGTGTGTTCTTCCCTAAGCCAGGCAGGGGAACACAGAGGGGCTTACAGGGGGTTTCATCAGCTGTGTATTTGGGGCACTGCTAGCTGGGGCCATAGGCTGTCTATGGCCCCCTGACTCACAACCCACTGACCTGTCTCAGGAGACCAGGTTGTCTGGTCTGTCACCTGACCCTGCCTCTCCCATCTAGGTGTCTTATCAGCCACCAACATTGGCCATATTTAACTTGGGCTGAGTAAAATCTGAGTGAGCAGGTCCAAAGGGCCATGTTTGAAAACCCCATTTTTCTAGAGCTAGGGGTATCTCTATAGTCATCTGTAATGGTACTGGGCTGGCCAGGCTCACAGCAGGTACTTTGATCAATCAGTGATACTGACTGTGGCCCTGACCTGGCTGCCGGGCACAGTGTGGTAGGGTGAAAAGATCCACAGGCTGAATTCCAGCCTCTGTACTTCTGGCTCACCTACACTTCTGGCTCCACTACCTTGGGCAGGTAAGGTAACATGTTCGGGTTCAGTTTTCTCATCTTTTTTAATGGATGTAAAATTATTAGCATGGTGCTTCCCAGCTAACAGGTGATGGGAGAAAAGTCAGTTTCCTCTGCTGGTGTCTTGGGAACCACGTGGGTTTTGATGAGCTAGGCCTTCCTCACAGTTATGCCGCTGTCCCTGTAGAGTCCAGTGACAGGGTCTTCACACTGCTCCCCTCTTCCCTTGCTGCATCCTAACATGCCACCTGCCAGAGTAATTCTGATCTTCAGAACACTCCCACTCTGCCCCCAGGAGCAGCTGGGTCTTGACAGGGTGGCAGTGGTGTGCTTTACCACGTGGCCTAGGACAGGAAAGGTGAGAGAAAATAAAGGAAGCAGTTATGCAGATGGCAGTAAAGCAGGGAGATGGAAGCTCCCGAAGGTGTTTTGAGTCCTTGGTTCTGTGTGTACCTTGGCCTGGTGCATGTCTGCCTGTGGCTTCTAAGAGACCTCCCTGCAAAGCTAGCTCAAGTGACTGTGTCACATTCAACAGAGAGACCACCAATCTACTCTGGAAACAGTGTATCAATAAGACTATGAGGCATGAAGCTCAAACCAATGAAGAGAAATGCCTGGTAAAGTGGGCCAGGAGGGGGAATTGCTCTAAAGAGCTCTGTGTTCTAAGCAAAAAGGCTGGGAAAGGCAGGACTACTTTCCTGTCATTGCCCAGGCTTTATGTCGGGGCCTGGGGGCCAACTGCCTAACAGACCATGACCTCTATCCTGGCTTCTAATTCCAAGTTAAATCAGTGATCCTTGGTGATAGATAATCTTCCAGTCCTTTCATCACATTTTCCAGCCTACTGGTGGCCAGAGTAAAATGGATAAAAAGCAGGGTCTCATTACACTCAATAGCAAGGGGCCAGTAACACCAAATGGGTTGTGAAGGAATTTCTTCAATTAGGTTACAACTGAGAACACAAAATCTAATATAATGGTGGCCAGTTATTCTCAAATTTTGTTAAAATTCAGTTTCTTTGTCAGCAGGTCTGATGGAGTCTGAAATTCTGCTTTCTAACAGGCTAACAACGCTGGTACTGCTGGTCCGTGGGCCACACTTTGAGTAGCAAGGGGCTAGGCCGCCCTCAGTCAGGGTGATCTTCATTTAGAGGGAAGCAAAGGGACACATGGCACCACCTTTCATCTGCCTAGAAGCAGCCTTGTTTATAGGGGCTGGTCACCATGTCAGCACTGGCCCCAAGCCTGGTAGGATGGACTCTCAGTTAAGTCTTGTCAATCTTCTGGGCTGCACACAATTTTAAAATCTCCTAATTCTAAACGTCCTTGGTACTCCCCCTAGGAAAAGGCTAGGGAATATATTAACTTATTTAGTGTTTAGCAGGGCCCACCACAGGACACGCTCTATGGGAATATGTTGCTTTAGATATTTGGGTAGACGAAACAAACTCCATTGGCATCGGGTGGAAAGGAGACAGGGGTCCCAGGAAACCAGCAACCATGGGGGCCTTTCTGTTCACTGTGGCTTACGAAATACTTGGAGGCTTTCATATGGAAACATCCATGACGACAACCACCAATCACAAAGGGTTCCACAGGAATAAAGGTAAACAAAGACACTCCTAAGTTAGCTTCATCATTCTGCCTGAGCCCACTCAGATCCATTCTCAATCCCCTTCCTGCTCTGAACTCCAAGAGGCTGAATTTGAAGGACTGTGTCACATGGGCATCTTTGCTCTCTGACTCCCGGCTGGGATCATCCAAGGAGAGGCACCAGCAGGAAGCTGACAGGTGGGAAGAGGTGGGGAAGTACTGAACGCCTCACTTCACCTTGGCTCTGACAATCCCTCCGCAGCCAGTGTGTGTCTGGGGCCCCTTCTCAGCCCTCTACCTTGTGCTCTTTCACTTTCCCCTTCAGGCCTGGGCGGTGGTCACGTGCCACTGCTGGTGCCTGGGGACTCCACTATTCCTTGTTGGTTCTCCTAACCGCCTTCTGTACATAGTCCCTTCATTAAACACTCTTCAGGTAGAGCTTTTTAGTGTGCCGCCTGTTTAGCGCCAGGACCCTGAGTGATTAATAAGCCAGCTCTGAGAGTGAATCCCTAGAGAAGTCATGAAGACTAAGCCACAAAGGCTCACATGCTGATCTTCTCAGGGCATCCTTCTCCCAGTATATGTGTGTGGGCACAGATCTTGAGGGCTGGTCATCTGGCCTCCCTCACACAAAGTACCCAATTCATTCCATTTCTCTGTGCTCAGGTGAGTTCCTTGAGATAGAGTTCATATGGACAGACCAATCCATCTGCGGTCAGCTGGCAGCACAAGGAGTCAGCCTCATTTCTGACGTCATTCATAGGGTAAGAATTTATTTAGGAGCCAGATCTTTACACGAGGTACCTGTTTAAGGGGAACTGCTCTGTTCCTGTTGTGTTGTGAGGTATTTAACAAGTAAAAAGCCACACAGTCTCATGTAATTAGGTTGATATTTAATTACAATGAACCCAGGTTCTTATACAAGGCAGGAGATGGCAGCCAGCAGCTCCCCATAAGCCTTTCTAGAGCCTGGGTGACTGAGGCTAAGGAAATGGGGACACATGGGACATATGGGTGGCAGGGGCTCTGGTACAGTGTGTCCTGCCCAAAGCAGAGGGTAGTGCACTGGGGATCTGCCCCCTCGGCTGGCCCAGGTCGGCCATCACTCTGTGAGGTAGACCTCTGTCTCCTGCGGTCGCATGTTGGGTAACACATACAGAGCCACAGCCGCAATAGCCAAGAACACCACAGGCTTCCACATCCCAGACATGTTCTGTGGGGACCAAAGACAAGTAGTGAGTGTCCAGCCTTCTGAACTCTTCCCTAAGCCAGAGATGCCCTGCCTACTTGTGCTGAAGAAACCCTCAGAACATCACGGTCCAGTCTCTTACCTCCTGGGTAACCACTGGAGACAATGGGGCCTTAGTCCTGGCCCCACTAGGTAATGGGAACAACACTATGTGGCTCATCTGAGGTGCCCGCTTGTATCTGTGCCCCGTGGAGGGTGAATACCAGCTCCTGGGTGCAGAAGCAAGCTCAGGGGCCAGACTTCAGAGTACCCAAATGGTTGCAATGAGAAAGGACTGGATGCCTTTCTGGCAAGAAAGGGTAAATTTGGGCCTTTGGGAAAACAGCAGCACCTCATTAGCTTTATGGAGGAGAAAAGAACTCAGAGTCAGGAGGATAATAAGACTGAAGGGAAATGAAAATGCACCAGGGAGTGCAGGTAAATATGAGGTTCTCATGCCATCAAACCTCTTCCAGAAAATGATGTTGGTTCAAGGAAATTCAGAGTAGCTGGTCACTGGCTCTGGGAGGCAAATGCCAAGGTCACTGAAACACCCCAAGTCAGCAGTGTGTTGACTGACTTCCTGAGCGTGTTCTAGAGTGTGCTGAGGCTTCTAGACTCCACTGACCATAGCAAATCCTGCTGCTGGTTCATGGGACAATAAACAAGCCTAATTTGGGAATGTGAAATCTCGGACAAGAAAACACATACTTGGGGAAATAGTTGCTATTGGTATTACTTTTTTTTACTGTATTGCTTGAAGGACAGGATTTAGGTTTTGAGTCATAAGCTATGGCACCAAGTAAAGCAACAGGGAGATGGTTTTAGGTAAGGACAGAGTATAGCCCATTAATGCTAAGAATGCATTCACTCATAGAATAATGGATTTAAAAAGATTTTAAGCCAACTATAAAGAACAAAGAACATCTACATTTGTAGAAAGTTATTAAAAAGAGAAGAAGATATGAAACAGAAAGCAAAATATTTTTGGAAGTGAATATACAGAGTATAATTCATGTAAGAAAATAACTGGAAAGGGAGCTGGAAAAACCATTTACAAGTTCAGGTGCTTATATCCTAATGTGCATTGCTAACAATGTCAGTCTGATGTTCTTCAAGGAGGAAAGAGCTGAAACCCATAATTGTGAATTGGTGCCCTTTATCCTGGGTAGAGGCAAGACTCCAGACTGAGTAAAGGGCTGGTCTGAGTGTCCCAAAGGACTAAGTCATGCCAGGCTTTCCATCAGACCGGATTACTAAATTAACAGATCAAGGAAATCATGTTTTTTGACTTAAGGTGTTTGACAAGATTTTCAATGATATCTTTGGAGAGAATATGAGGAAATAATTAAGAGTGGTATGACAGGGCAGCCGTGTGGCTATTTAAGTGACTAATGAGATGGATAAGAGAGCCTGGAGAGAAGACAAGGCTCAGCCCTCACCCATAATGTGGATGAAGACATGAAAGTGGGTTGGCCACCCCTGAAGATGATGTGAAACTGGTAGGGAAAGTGAGTATTTTCAAACCACAGGGTCAAGACTTAAAAACCCAAACTTCACAGGTTGATCAAGGACTATACCTAATAGGGATGAATGGAAAATTCTGTTTTGGATCCAAAAAGTCAACTGGAGGCAGAGCACGGGAGAGGATACTTAGCATATGCAATGTGCAAAGGGGTTTTAAAACAATACATGAAATAACTTGCCAATGTGATTTGAGGCTACATGAGGAGAACTATGGTGTGTTCCTAATTACTTGGAAGCAACCAAAGAAAACTGCTCAAAACAAGGAGAGATTATAAGGAGAAACAGGATTGGAGTTTTACTTGTTTTACTGATATTAAGTCCTTAGAATCTGACTCATAGGTTATCGGCCATACCACTTGACCTCTCTAGGCCTTAGTTTGATCACACATAAAACAATAATAACAGCTACCTCACTGGGTTGTTGCAAGAATTAAATGAATTAATATATGTAAGGTGATTAGAACAGTGCCTAGCACATATGTGTTATGTAAATGTATGCTTTTCATTATTTCTGTGGTGTTTTATCACTTATAAAGTACTTTCATATACATGGCTCATCTGCTCCTCACTTAAGGATCACAAAGGTTTTCTCATCCTTTGTTTACAATTGAAAAAACTAATGGCCTCTCTTCCTGGGTGTGAGTTGCATATTGAGGCAGAGCCAGGCTCTGGGCATAACAGGCTCCCCAAGAGGAACCTTGTGAGGACGTCCTTCCTGGAGACCCATTCTGCTTGGGCCCGCCTGAGTCTGAGTGCAAAAGGCGATGGCTGAATGCTCTGGGTTTCATTCCATAGGGACTCAGAAATCTGGGAGTATACAGGGGAGGAACAGGTACAGGGAGAGATGCTTATCGCTAAAGGAAGTTAAAGACTGTTGGTGGGGAGTAAGTGTAATGCCTAAAAGAAAGGAAGGAGAAAGGTTGAAGAGAGGGAAGAAAAGTGAGGGGTGAGGGGAGGAAGGAGAAAAGGAAACGGTGAGGTGCTCTGGCTGCCGCTTTGAACCTGTGCATTAAGCCAACTGCTCTCCATTTACGGGGTGGGGGGAGTGGGAGTGGTGGGGGAGCCCAACAGGCCAAGAGAGAACAGTTCATGGGGCCTGGAAGGCAGGTGTAAAGTTAGGGTTCTACTTTGGGCCCTAAGACCACATTCTGCCCCCTGCTGGCAGACCAACTTATGTGACTGAGGCCGACACTGGAAGGGGCCCAGAATACATCAGCCTTGGTTCCCTGAGAACCCCTGCATCTTGGTCAGTGAAAGCTTTCCACCAGTATGACACTCTCTCCAGAGAATCTAGCCTGAGAAGCAAATTACAGTAGACTCTGGTCCCCAAAAGTGATAAACAGAGAACTATATAATATTTCCTGGTACTTTTGGTTGATTTTTCTGGAGACCCAAAGTCCCAAACCACAGAACTTCTCAGTAGAAAGTACACAATATGGTAGGGGTTTCTGTTGATTTTCACCAAGCCTGAAGGACAGTTTGAGGCTGTTCTCATACCAATGTTCCTGGGAATCACAGCTCTCCAGACTCCTCTCTTACCCAACAGAGGAGGCAGCGATTCCTTACTTGGCCATCTTGGCGGATGACAATAGTGAGAGCTTGGCTCTGGGGCTAAATAAAGATAGAGGCCCAGACTAGCCTTGCAGACAGACACCAGCTCATCAGAAGTAGTCAGGCAGCTTTGAAAGCAGCAACAGTGCTGGGATCACCTAAAGTTTTCCCAGCCAGAGGATGACAGATACTCAAACCACATCAATGGTAAGCACTCTAGCTTCCTGTGTGTTACGAAGATGTGCTTAAGAGACATTATGGGCTTCACAGTAGCCTAAGGAAAAGCTGGGGCTAAAACTCAGACCCAAGTATCTACCTGTTGTAAAATGGCAAAAGCAAGAAGCAGCTGAGAGAAAAGGGAAAGAGGAGAGGCCAGGGCAACCTGCACCCTCCCTCCACCCCTCAGAAGGAGGGACACTATTCCAGTACCTGCATTAGGCCATCTCAGCCCACCAGCACCAGATCAAAGCCGATATGACCACCAGGCCTACAAGAGGCAAGGAGAAGATGGGGGGATTTGGGGCAGGGGATGGCTGCAACATACCAAATGAGGAAGAAGCACAAGGAGAGGCCAGGAGATGAGAGGTGGTAAAAATGACATAAACACATGAGTCCAACAGATAATGGAGATGAGAAAACAAAGGGAAAAGAGAAAGAGATCAAGAGGTTAAATAACAGGTAAGTGAGGGTGACAGTATTTCTTCTCCACTGCCCAGGATTGCTTCTTCCCACTGGTAGCCTGCAGAAGATGCAAAACTGAATGGGTTAGTGGCAGTTTAGGTCCAATCAAGCAGTGGGTCACTTTTTGGCTTGTCATATCCCTCTCATATCTTGTCAATCAGGGCTTTTCTGCACTGAGACCTTTCTTGTAGGGCTGTAACTCTGGAAAAGTGAAGTTCCAGAGAGTAAAGCTGGGCTCTCCAAATGACTAGGATATACACTTTCCCTGGGTCACCCTAGGAAGAGACAGTCTTCTGCCAGGCCACCTGTCCCTTTGTTAGCCCACTTGTTCTGGCTGATTTCCATCAAATCTCAGATTCTGGGCTCTGGTCCCTACCATGCCCTAGGAGTCTAATGCTGTCCTCGTGAGACAAGATGCACTAAAACAAGCTAACAGTGGAGAAGGCTAGTTCTTTGACTGCGACAATCTTCCAGAGAGAAACTGAATTTGCAGGTGATAACATGCATGCCGGTAGCTGCCTGCAAAAGATGCAGGACCCCCTGAGACAAAAGGGACACTTTCAGGTATAGATGCAAGGAATGGGCTTGACTTTGAAGTAGTGAAATTGGTGTGGTATTTAGAAATGTGGTACCCAAGGCAAGGAAATCTATGAAGCTCTGAATCAGCATGTGGTGGAATATGATGGTTCCAAAAATATGTAACACTGGGGAAGAGGCAGGGGTTTCTCCTAAGTTTTACATCCTAAGTAATGGTCCTCTGCCAGGACCACTAAGGTTAACAGAGAACTGCACATGGGATCCTTAGCCAGTGCCACACAGCGAACTGCTAGGAAGTTCCAGATAGCCTTAGAGTTGATGGGACATCCCACCATGACAAACTTATTTTCTTCCCTCGTGTTTAGAGGGACAGAAAGAGGCTGTACTGGAAACTGGGGACTTATTAAGGTAGTACTCGAACTCTTCAGGGAACCAGAGCCCCAAATTAACCCCAACCAGGGCTGGAATTCAGCAGTACATACCTTCACAGATGTACAGTAGTTAAGATACCGAAGTACTTTCGTACAGTTGGCAAATTACCCAGGATACTCCCTCCCCAACCTCTGAAGATCCAGTAACTAAAGGGTTAGGTCTCCCTGGGCTGGCTGATGGCTTTGCTGTATGGACTGAAGTATTTTGACTATCACTCCTGATCACCTCCCACTCATGCCCTGCAATATACAGAGACTAGCGGGTGACACAGACGCCCCACACACCTAACAACAATAAAGGTCAACCCTAACAGGGCACCAGGACTGAGTGACTTGCCCAGGATGACAGAAATACCCTGAAGAAGGCCTCACCCTGTCGGCGCCCTTAGTGCAGCGCTAGGGAGAGGGTGAAGAGCCCTCCTGACATAAGGAACAAGCCCATTTCCCGTGGCTGCAGTTACCTTTTTGCTTTCAGAAAGTTTGAGGGGGTTGTTTTCCTCTGAAGCTTCAGGACAGGAGTCACTGTTATCCTCATCTTTGCTGTCTTCTTCCTTGTCGTCCTGGTCTTGGGACTTCCCATGTCCCTCCTGATCTATGGACTTCATCCCTGGAGGGTCTGATAGCTCAGAAGCTAGTTCATCCCAGCACTCCTCCTTTGTTCCCACTTTGATGTCCTCCTTTCCTTCCTCCATTTCCTCTTTTGTTAGACCATCTAAATCCGCAGGGTCAGCCTTGTAGTACAGTACCACCTCCAGACTCTGTGGGGCGGGGGCAGGGCAGGACAGGGGATGCTGTTACCCACGAAGATCCCTACCCTCAGGACAGTGCTGGACTATCTCAAGAACATTGTTTCCCAGCATGCCCCAGTGCATGAGCAATAGGCATTCTGGACTGAGTCAATCTCCCTACGCATAGTGTGGAGGGCAGTCACACCCAGGCTCTGGATCAATACATCTATCTGATTAGCCATTTCAGACAGCTACTAGAGCAAGATTCTTCAGCGCTGCACCTCAACTGCTGCTTCCTACCCCTGCATGGTGACTCCTATTTTACCCAATTCTTTCACATATCAGTATACACTGCTTGAATAAATTCCTCTCTCTTCATCTGTTTGGTCTTTCTCTTGGGTATGTGACCCAGGAAGAACAAGGGCCCCAGAAAACTGGGCTGGGTTACTTGATGTAGTCGTTGGCCCAGAGCTGGGGTCCTGTGGGGCTGCATCTCCAGTGTTAAGCAGTCTGTTTCACTTGCCCCTTAAATTCACAGGAAAGGGAGTACCAATTTGCTACTAAGGTGGAACCATGTTAGACCAGAAGCTTCTCTACAAATGTCTCACCTGGCTGAAACAATGGTGGAGGATTTTTCTTCTCAGGATGTCCTCCACCTTCCAAGGTCACTACTCACCTTTCCAGTCTCACAGCCGTCTTCCAGACTGTCCAGGTTTGGCTTGGTCACCTTTTTATTTTTAACCCCATTAGCATCCTTGTTCATATTCTTATTGCCAGTCTTTCCTTTGGTTTCTTTGGTGACAGACGACTTCTTTTCCCTGAGCTGGTGAAGCTCCTCCTGGCAGCACTGCAGCTGCCCCTCCAGCTGCTCCTGCACTGCCAGAAGCCGCCCCTGCTCATCCATGCTGGCCTGATACTGCAGCTGCAGCTCCCACAGCTTGGCCTGCAGCTCTTTGATCTGTTGGTAGTGGAGGGCCAGTCACCACACTCAGCCTGGGCCCCGCCTGGGGGTCACTGCCATAGCAATCTCTCTGCTGAAACCCACGGGGAAGCAGGCAATAAAGGAAACAAGCTGTGGAAAGTGAACCCCTGAAGCAGTTTTAGAAATAGCCTCTCCCTCTCTTGAGGCACCTGATCATACCTCATGATCTAACATGATCAAAACAGGATGATTAAATTATGTTTTATTGTGGCTGGGGAGTAACTACTGGGCTACTCTTTTTGAACCTGTTTATTAAATAGGTTTTTTTTATGGGAACTCTGGCTTCACCCAAGTTATTTCTCTAATAGATACAAGTACCTAAGAAACTGTGTTGCATACTCCTGACCACATACCTGGGCTACCGCACCTTGCCCTGGAAACAGGCAAATTGTAACCCTGCTCCCTAATATCTGTTCTGTTCTGTTCTGATCCGACAGGACATCATGGTCTCCTCTGCAGGTTCCAATACTAAGCAAACTGGGCTCAGGTGTTCACTGCTGTCTGAACCTCTCCCATGCACACCTCTTAAGCAGAAGCCATGCCTTCTGTCTCCGACCTAGCAGATGCAGAGCACTCTTCTTGGCATTATGAGATCCAAAAGGAGACAAGGCCCTGTTCTGAGGTGCTTACAATCTAGTTGGATATGACAAATACACATAAAATAACTAAAGAAAATTGGAGATAAAAAAAATACAACTCTACAGAAATGCTCTTGGACATAGAGCAAAAGAAATAAGTGGCAAAGGGAAAAAGAAAAATTTTCGGTCTTGATAGCCAGGAAATCCCAGCGCAGTGGGCACCTGAGGGATGCCCACCGGTGATGCAGTGGACTGCCCAGCCTCCCAGGAGTCAGACCCTGCTCTGTCCCTCTGATCAGGAGGACAACTATGCAGGCTGGCAATGGGCTCCTGTCCCTCCCTAGCCTCTCTGAAACGGCTGTGACCTCCTCTGGCTCTAGGGATTCCAAAAGAAGCCCTGCCTCCCTGCTAGCAGTTACCTCATTCTTGTCATTTTGGGAGGCAACAGGCTTCTCAAGGCATTTCATGCACTCCTTGAATTCCTTTTTGCAAGTGTCCAGCTCTTCCCTCAGCGACTTCTGCTTGCCCAGCAGCTTTCTCATGTGCTCCTGCAGCAGCCCGTGCTCCTCCTGGCTGAGTTGGTACCTGGCCTGCACTCCCTGCAGCTGGGCCAGCACCTTTGCCACTGTGTCTTCAAAGTGCTGTGGAGGGTGGGGAGTAAGACGGCACCAAGAACCACCGGCCCTCTGCCCCATTCTCTTCCCTGAGCCCTTCCTTGGTACAAAACAATGGCCACAAGAATCCGGAACTGTCTAGGTCCCCTGTGTAGTTCTTCCCGCAAAGAGCACCATGGCCTTGTTAGTGAAAAGTTCTAAATTTTAGCCTCCATCTGGGTGGAAGCACCTCTGCACCAGACGGGTGGAGGGCCTCATTTATTTCCAGGGAGTACCCAGCTCAGCTCTGACCCCACTACCCAGCTCATGTCTTGTGCTCTTCCCACCTTTACAAGCAACGGCCTCCTCTCCTTGTCTGGCCCCACCTGGTACTTTTACCTCCATGTCTTCAGGCTCAGCAGGTCTGTCATCAGAGCCGCTGCTGCTGCCGTAGCTCCTGTGACAGGCGTCAGTGCTGCTGCCATCACCGCTGCTGCTCTGGGCCTCGCAGGCACTGCTGCCACTGCCATAGCTCTGCAGGAAGCTCTCGTTGCTGGCCTGGGAGCTGCCATAGCTCCTGTGGCAGCTCTCGTCGCCAGTGCTGCTACCGGAACTCCTGTGACACTTCTCACTGCTGGTGGCCATGCTACCGTAGGACCTCTTGTAGGACTCGAGGCTCACTTTCATAGAAGGGGCCTGGACCTGGAGCAGCTGCATTTCTTCCACACAGAGCTGCAAGTCGGCCTGCAGCCTCATCCGCTCCTCAAGGAGCCGCCCCTGCTCCCGTTGCAGCAGCTCCTGTTTGGTCTGGCTGGCCTCATACAGCCCCTGTAGGGCCTGCATCTGGGTGATGATCGTCTTGGACTGCCGGAGCAGAGGGGGACATTATCATTACCCCCTACTGCCATACCTCTGGCAGCTCCGCGGTGGCACGGGAGTCAGAGCGCACTCCAGCGACCTCACACCTATGCTTATCTCACCACAGCCTAAGGAATGAGCACTTGTCAGTCCCGTGCTCACTGGGGAAACTGTCCCTGGGGCAGATACTCCACCATTTCTAGGCTCCCATTTCTGCTGGTTTCGGCAGAAGGGTACTCTGGCACATCCTCTCCTGGAAGCAGAGCTGAGTGGACCTCGTGAACACCGTGGCTCCCTGGCCTACCCTCTTCTCAGTCAGGTATACCCATTATCCTCATCTTTAGACTCAGTACCCTCCCCCATCCCCAATTCTAAAATCAGCCTGGCCCTGAATATAAGTATACGAGGAATCTTTCCTCAGAAGCTGGGGACTTGGAATCAAGGTCTCACGGTGAGTCCCTGTACCTCCTGCCCAATTCTGAATCAGGCCTCTAGGCATGTTTTCCAGGCCCTCTGGGCCTGACTGCTTGGTTCCTGATGCCCAGGATGAGATCTAATCAGTTAAGGAAATATTTTGTCCCTGGTTTCTGGTCTCTATGTTATCCAGGCTGCAATCTGATGCCCTTGGAATCTGAGCAGATCTCACAGCTTGCACTTCTGCTATTCCCTTGCTCTCCTTGTCCAGGCTAACATCTGAATGAATAGATCTGCCCTAAATTGAAACTACCAATCTGTTCTTCCTTGTCTACACTAAGACCTCAGACCAAACTCATCCCCCAACCCTGAATAGTCTTATGTGGAAATAAATCTCCAGTGTGATCTCACAGGCATGACCCCACACTAGTGCTTGAGATGCATCAGTTCTCTAGTCTAACCCCCCAGCTGGCTATTATTGCCACCAAAATTCCAATGAAGAGTGTGGTCAGTACCAAGAAACCCAAATGCTAGAAGTTCTTCCCTTGGAAATAAATGGCCCTAAATTTGCTTCAAAAACCAAAATGTTAAGGTCTTTGATCCCTGAACAGTGTGCTTCTCAACTATCAACCAGCTCATGAGAAAAGGAGGACACATTTAGAGTCAGCCCCAAGGAACCCAAACAAATGCTAAATTGCCATCATACACCTGGAAAATGATCATGTTGAAAGGGTCGAGTCAGACTATCAAGAGATCACAGACTTCGGGTCTGTGAGCTTCTAAGTGCTCAGTGCTTCGCCTGGGCGTGCAGGTGGGTGGGGCCCTCGGGCTACACTCTAGAGTCACGTCGTAATGGGCCCGCGGGTGGTCACAGCTGGGGAAGAGCACGGCTTCAATCTCATCCTTACTCCTGGTCACCATGCCTTCCCAACTGTGACCCGTGGGGTGCCCCTTTTCTCTGCCAGGCTGTCACCCACTGAGCTGCCTCCCTGCCTCTTACTATGGTTACCTTATTTTGACCACATTTTGAGGACTTAGGTGATTCGGAATCCTCAGGATTCTCCAACACTTGCCGGAAACGAGATACTTTGAAAAGGTGCAGCTCTCTGTGCAGCTCTGATTGTTCTTTTAATACACTTTCTTGATTCTGTATCACTTTTTTCTGCTCCTCTTGCATTCCTTGGTAGAGCAGCTGCAGTTCCCATAGGTCCTGTAACTTTGTCAGAAGCTCCTGACTCTGTGAGGTGGAGTGGAAGCAAGGGCAGGAACTGGGGTGGTGACAGGAAAAGACCTACATCTCCTTTCTGTGGGAACCCTTCCCAGCAGAGTCTCTGTGTTGGCCCTGTACAGCCCATCTTGGGACAGGGAATCTTTCTATGAAGAACTGCTTACTAAGTAGTAATTATCTTGTATGTTTGGATGTACTTTGTTGCTTACAAAGTGCTTTCAAGGAACATCTTCTCCAGATGGACTGAATATTGAAACATAAAATGCTGGGTTCGAGTATATAAGGTTTAAAACCCTAATCAGATATCTTGAATTATCTGGTTTGAGGAGACTAGTGAGAAAGTAAGGAGTGGTTGGTTGAGAAAAGGAAGAGTTCAGTACCCACCCTTTTATTTTTCCCAAGGACAGTCACACCTGGTGGGCTTCTCAAAGCAGCTTCTCCACAGAGAGCAGCCATTCCCTGGCTCTGGTTACCTTACGGAAGAGGCCAGACTTCGGTAGCGGGAACGTGAGCCTGTGCAGCTCTTCTTGCAGCTGGCCCTGCTCCTCCTGCATCCTCCTCTGATTCTCCAGGAGCGCACACTGCTCCTCTTGCAGCTTCCCCATCTCCTTCTGGCTGGCCTTGTACTTGTCCTGCAATTCTGTCAGTCTGAATAGCAGGGTATCACACTGTGGATGGGGTGGGGTGTGGAGGTGCGGTTACCCTGCCAGGCATTTCCCTGCCCTGTCTGGCTAGCAGAGGACTCTCCTGCCTCTTGTGATTCGCCAGGGTCTCCCTGCCTGGACATTCACCTTGGACTGACCATCCCACGCCACCTGGTGCCTGTACAGGTGTAGGCGCTGAATGGGGCACCCCGGCAGTCTGCTCGGGCCTGCTGTTCGGCTGTGCTCGATTCCGTACCCAGGGCCTTCTAAGAGCAGTTTGAGAGGGAGTGTGATCAGTGCCCTCCCTTCTCATTTCCCCACCTTCCTTTTCTGTGGCCCTTTCCTTTGGTATATACCATTTCCCACCCTGCTGGGAATTCTAGCTCCTGTTACTCTCATTATCTCCAGTTGTTTTATACCTAATTATGCTCCTTACCAATAGACTGAAATTCACTCTAAATTTTTTCCCACTTTTGTTGTTATAGTCTTCTTTTAAAAATTTCAGACAAGTCCAAGCTACTGCTGAATTTGGGTTGAGAAGATTAAAATCAGCCCTATTTCAAAATTTCAAATCTAGTATCACACTAATCGCAGTGCTGATTTAGGACTAGAGAAAGAGTTGGCTTTGTATGTCGGCATGCTTCTCCCTTCCCACAGTCTCTTCTACTAGGAGGGGAGGTGATTATAAAGTTGTGGGCCCCCTAAATTGAGTGAGAATGGAAGAAGGGGGAAACATGAGCCTGGGCACAGAAAGGCAGGTGGACTGCTGGGGGTGCCCGAATAACCTTGCCCACTTCTGTGGCTTCTGGAGGCCCTTCCCTGTGGGCACAGCCTGCTGTTTGCTGACAGAAGCTACTGAGTATTTGGCTGAATGTAAATCCACTGTCTTTTGAAATTCTTGTGCCTTTTCTCCATCATGCTTCAACACCTTTCTATATCCTATCAGTGATCAGAAGTGGAAAGTGCTCAACACAGGGTGACGGACAATGACTTGCATTTGACATACTATGGACAAAGAGAAAATGAGTAAGGAAGGCTGTATTTATCACTGTCAGAATTTACTACTAAAAGGAAGTGAGATAAGAGTGTATTCTGTTCAATTTAAGGAGGGTAAAATTCACACTTAAGAGAACTTAACTACTCTGAAGTTAAAGAATAAATCCTGCAAGAGCCTAGGTTCTTCTAATACCCAATCAACACTCTGGGCATAAAACCATGCCATCTGACAAGAGCATCTGCAATCTGCCTCAGGAAACTGGACCTTCTCTTACTAGTTCTAACAGTAAAAGTTGTGTATGTGGGCCTATGTGCAGGTTTTTCTCCATGAATGACAAGATATTACTAGAGTTCTAATAACAAAGTATAAATGTTTACACACATGGAATCATGTGTAAAACACTCAGGTGTTCAGACTGGATCCAGATGTACTGATCCTAAGCTGTGGTCAGACTCAAAGTCAGAATCAAGGAAAATTGTTTTAAAGTTAATAGCATGGGGGCTCTGCCTCTGTTTCCCGCCTCGGCACACTCAGCTGTGACTGCACAGGAAGCCCATCAGGCCTGTGACTGGATGACTTCATCTTTTGCCCCTACACCTCCTTTCTCCAGAGAAAGTGCCCAGGAGATCTCACCTCTCTTAATGACAATTACCTTATTAGCACACTCTCCCTTGTCCTCTAGGATGGGCTCAGGGGTCTTGAGTTCCTTCAGCTCCTGCTGGCAGAGCAGGAAGCTCTGTTCGAGCTGATCATACATGTGCTTCTGCCGCTCCAGCTCATCCTTGCTGCTGTGGTACAGCCACTTCATCTCCTGAAGCTGGGCGTGCAACTCTGCATTCTGGGGCAGGAGAGGCAGGCCCTGCCATCATCCCAGAAGCCCCCGCTCTCTCCTCTCAGGCGGGAACTAAGGAGATACAACTCTGTCCTTTCCAGTCCCAATTTCATCCCAATGGGGGTTTCCCCAGATGGACCAGTCCCTAAGTCTGCACAGAAACATTCAGGGATTCCTTTTTTGGGAGGTGGGGAAAGTGCTTCCTTTTTATAGGGTGGTTTCCGGATTTAAAATCAAAGGAAGCTGAGTTCACCTTCCTACTAAACACCTCTTTATCCCGGCACCGACAGCCACTGTGCAGAACTCCAGCCTTTCCCGCGCCTCCTTTGTAGTTACCCTCAGAGAGAGGCTGCCTTGCTACCTCCTCCCACACTGAGGTTTCTGATACCTTCTCACTGCTGTCTTGGAGGGAGGCCATTGTGTCCCTGAGGTGCTGCACCTCGGCCTCATGGTACCGCAGGCTGTCCTGCAGCCGCTGCTGCGCTTGCAGCAGCTTATCCTTCTCACACACGATGTGCTGGTACTGGAGCTGCAGCTTCCGTAGCTGGCACTGTGACTCCTGCGGTGGAAGGGCTTCGGGCAGTACCTCTGGGATCCACAGCCCACTCGCTCTTCTGCTGAGTTGCCCTCACAAACGGGCAGTCTAAGAATTGACTTCTTCCTGCCCTCCGCTCACTGGTCATTCAGCAGGACTCAAGGTGCCACACGGGGGTGGAGGGGTACAGGTGGGAGCTGGAGCTATTTTAACTCTCTACCCTTATCCGCCTTCCCCAGACCTCTCAGCACCGAAGCTGCCCCTCACCTCTGGTTGCTGTTACCTTCTCACTCTGGCTTTCTACGGCTGGGTGTCTCATGACTTTGAGCTGCTGGAGCTCGGTCTGAAGTTGCAGTTGGACCTTCAAGAGCTCACTCTGCTCACTCTGGCTAGTATCATACTTCTGCTGCAGGGCACAGAGTCTGGACTTCAACTCCTCATTCTGTGGTGGGGAGGATGTGGGTACAACAGTTACTGCCAAGAAACAGCAGACCCCTCTACAGACCAGTTTGGTTCCTTTTCAGATGAAGACATCGTGAGGAGCTCCCACAGGTATATGGTTTGGTTTCTTCTCTGATGCAGACCTTAAAAATGACTACCACTTCTAGAATGCAAAGTTATATGACTTCTCCAACTGGTCTCCAGTAGACTGTAGCCCTGACTGCAGGGTAAGAGTCAGCAGAGCACAACCTTATTTTGCGTTTGTTGCCCCTTTGGAAGCAGTGACTCCAGGTAGGCCCTCTGCCCTCCCCAAAAGCCCTTCCCCTGCCAGTGTTTACCTGAGTGACATTGTAGGAAGTCTGAAACCGAAGCACCTCATTCTGGGCACACTTGAGCTCCCTCTGCAGCCGCCTCTGCTCCTCCTCACTGGCCTGGCAATGATGATGTAGCTCTTGCAACTCACAACATAATTCCTTACACTGTGTGGGAAACGGAAGAGGAAGTCTGATTCACTACAGGTACCACAGGCACTCCAAGATTAGGCCTGGGGAGAGTCTGTCTTTCCTTTTATTGGAAAAATTTCATCAGGCAAGCGAGACCCCAGGATACTACCTCTGGCCATAGCACTTGCTTCCTTTGTCAGCCATGTGCCTAAGGAGATATGTCTACCACAAAGAAGGTAAAAGACAGTGAAAGGTGCTTGCTTTCCCCTACCTTGTTCTGCATGTCCTGCATCTGCTCCTCAGCTCCCAGCAGCTGCTGTCTCAACAACTGGGTTTCAGGATCAGGTTCTAGGAAATCGATTTCCGAAGTCTGAGACCCTGCTGATATCATGTTCCTTACTGTTTGGGACTCCAGCCACTTTTCTGTTGCTCTCTGTGTCCTGTAACCCAGAAGCCCAGAGCCATGTTTGGGAGAGATCTCTAGCTGACATCACCTGACAGGCGTGCTTGGTGCAGATGCCTCCATTTTAGGCAAAAGATGGTAAGGAGCCTTCTATTGTGATTTACCTCTCAAACTTATAAGATTATAGAAAAAGGCCCAGTATCTCAACATGCAAGGGCATGTTTGCCTCTGAGAGCCCGTCAGAGTGCTCAACAGGGCTCGAGAGGGCCTGGTGTCAAGCCAGCTTCAATCTGGAGGCACTATGCCATCAGACTAAATCCAGTCTGTATGTCAACAAAGGAATCTCTTCTGATCTACTCTAGGGAAGAGCAAACCAGACCCAGTGCCTAGAATGAAAGAAAACTAAATTTTGGAACTCCAGTCCTGAGACAATTGGGTTGGATCCTCATGCTTGCTTCTAGGCAATATCCATACCCTTTGGATACTATGGAAAGGGCCGGGCCTCGAGGAGCAGAGGCCTGGCATCTGCCTTCACGGTTTCTACTCAGGGAAAAGCCCAAGGCAGAGTCCTACACAGCCCTACTAGCCTCATGGCTGTACCTCTCACTCTCCAGATCTGCAAGCTGCCCTGTGAGGCTGCTGTTGCTCTCCTGCAGGGCCTGGCACTCCTCGTTCAGGAAGTGGCAGCGTTCCTGCAGTTGCTGCAATTCTTCTGCAGAGGACAAGCAGAGAGATGTGAGATCCTGGGGAAGAACCACTGATGGCCAGCCCCCACTTTTCCTGAATAGAAATCTGCCAGCAGAGAAGGCTGAATAGTTTCTCTTTTTCTAAAGAGATAATACATGAAGAGGCTTAGGAGAGCCCAGAAAATTCCACACTGCTCTCCATCTGTGTCCTCTTTCAGGAAGCTGCCTTTCTCTTCATTTTCTCAGATTTGTTCTATATGCCCACCTTCAAAATCAGAGTCTTGAGATTTTAGGAACTTGTGAGGGTTTTAATTAAGTTTTTAGTTTATTATATTTCTGGTTTCCACTAAACTGTTAATGATTACCTCCCCCTATTACTCTTTGAGTACAAAAAGCTGAGGGATGTGAACTGCTCAATGTCACACTGCCATTCCTGGCCTTTCAGAGACAATCCAAGCACCAGAATGTCCTTTCACTTCCTTGATCACTACACTGAAGACACTGCCTGCATGAGGTCAAGAATTCTTTCTAATGACCTTTTTTGTCTGCTGACAGAAAACTCCAACCCCACCGGACCCACATCATCCCTAAACATCATCAGAGATCTGGCTGAAATGCTCTAGTGCATGTCCCTAAGTGCCAGGTACCAAAACTTTTTAATGCTGTGATAATACAAATACTCATATTTGTTTTGTTTCTTCATGATTAAGAATTATTTTGCTTGAATACTAATTCTACTCCTATTTAAATAAACTAACTTGCTCTGATTAGACCACAAGGCCTGTCTCACCTGTCATAAGATTCAACTCCCTGAAATTCACTTCTAATATTCCCTCTTTATTGCTACCAAAAGGCCTTGAGATACGGCAGACTACCACAGAAAGAAGGAAACTAGTCTTTAATGAAAGCCAACCATGTGCTAGGCATTAGGCTTGATGACTTCAGCCTCAGAGTCAGTTAGTGTGTGATTACTTCAACATGTTAGGCATTTCATTCAATCCCCAAATTAGCCCTGTATGGTTTTCTTTTTCTTTTTTTTTTAATATTTCAAATTTTAGAATAGTGTTAGGTTTACAGGAAAGTTGCAAAGATAGTGCAGAATTCCCTGGGAGAGTTCTCACCCAGTCTACCCTGTTAACATCTTACCACAGGTACGTTTATCATGGTTAAGGAGTCAACATTGGTACGTTACTATTAACTAAACACTATACTTTATTCAGATTTCTCTATATTTTCCTGTTCCAGGATCTTATCTAGCTGAAAAGTTTTATTAACCAGTATTTATAGATGTGAAAACTTAGGTTCAGAGAGATAATAACCAGACCAAGTTCATCCTGCTACTTAGTGGAGCTAAGATTCTGCACTCAAGTCTGTTTAGTCCAGCCCAAGCTTTTCCACTGTATCAGCCTCCCACTCCTAGCACTGTCAGTCAAGGGCTCTTCTGAGAGGCTTACACAGCTGGGAAAACTTGCAGTTTTTTGATGCTCTGTTGACTGCCTCTGCTCAACCTGGCCTAATATAGGGCCTCCTATTATACCCAGATGATAAATCTAGCTTCAGAATAAAGGCAAACTCTCTGATGTCATGAATCCTAGCAACTAGCTGGCAGACTCACTGTCTGAAAGCAGAACTCTAAGCTTTTGAGTACTTCATGTATTACTGGAAATAACCTCTCTTCCTCTCCAGCTGTCTTGTGCTCTGATTTGTTGCCTCTAAAGCTTCTGCTTTGAAGAAGTCTAAAAAAGCCCAGGAGTTAACATCCTAGGACCTGGGCACAGGACTGGAGGCCCCCCATAAAGTAGTCCAGGCAAAGCAACATGCCACCAGAGCAGTAGGAAGAGTTTCCCAAGGTGACAGGCTCCTATACTTCCATCCTAGAACTGGAAACTTTCCCAGGAAGGACTTTCCCACAGTCAAATCAACACATGCCCAATGACTCTGCAAGGGAAAATTTTCAGGGTACATCTTTATGCTATGGCCTGGTTATATCACATCTGGTAAGTTTTTCTCCCTTATAGTCTTGAATTCAACTTGGAGGGTTTTTTCCTAGAAGTTTCCAATTTATGACCTAAGACTACCTTCCACCATCTTCTTGTATACTACCTCCCTCTGCTTGACTTTACTGACCGGGTGGTCTTGCTCTCTCATACCTTGCAACTCAGAGAAATCTGAGGCACTTAAACTATTGGATGGGTCAGAGCTCTTCATTTCCATCTCTGCACGGAGGGTGGTGATCTCCATCTCATACTCTCCCCGAATGCGCTCCATGTCTTCAAGTTCACTCTGCATCCGGCAGAGATCCTCCTGCAGGGATGCTACGTCACTCTCATGTTCAGTTGCAGAATCCTCTGCTGCTTGCCGCAGATTCTGGATCTCAGCCTGGGCCAAGTGCAACTCCTGTTCTATTTCCTTAAGTTCACTTTCTTTTTCATGCTCTAACAGGGAAATCTCCTCCCGTAGAGACTGCAGCTCACCTGCAAAGCCCACAGGTTGGGATGGTCGAGAGGATTAGTGAACTAATATACTATGTTCTAGAGGCAAAGTTAAAGGCAGAGTTATTTCTTATCCAGAAACTCCTGACAACCAAGTTTGTACCCCATCAGAGACATATAGTTTCATCTGGTATAGCATAAAGGGAATACCTAGGAAGGGAAAAGAGAGCGAATCTATGTAGTAAGGTGCAATAGAAAAGTAGATTTTGAAGTTTCGCACCAAAAACAACCTAGGCTACTGCAAACAAAAACTAGTAAGTGCCTCTAAGTTAAAGGTGAAACCTAATTTACAGTATTTTCCTGATGCCCTGAATCTTTCCAAAAATTCCCTGACTAAAAAAATTTACAGACTATTCTCATTTATTCAGTCTAAAAGCTTAGAAATTACAGAGCCTGAGAGTTCCCTTGACCTGCCTGTGATAAGTAGTGGACCCAAAACCATGTGTATTTAGAGTTCACAGCTGAAATTTAAATGTGGGTTCATTACATGATAACCAAACATGGGGAAAAACCTAAATGTTGATCAATAAGGGATTGTTTAAATGATGGTCACATAAGATATCATGGAGCCATTTTTTTAAAGGTGGCAGATCTATAGAGAAGACATGAAAAGGCTTCCATAATATATTAAAATGTAAAATGAAAATGTAAATGAGTTAAAATGTGCAAATGTAAAATGTAAAAAATGAGTTGTAAAATATATGGTATTATCCTATATCTGAAAAGAAGTATTTATATGTATAATACATAACATAGAAAATACATAAAAACACAGAAAAGATCTGGAAAGATCTATGTCCCAAACCATAAACAGTAGATGCTTCTGAGAAGCAAGATAGCATATGATGGGGACTTATACCTTCACATTACACACCTTGATACTGTTTGAATTTTCACAAAAAGCCTGTATTTTATAATAAACTTTAATTTACAAAAAAAATGTGTCAGAGCTCTCAGTTATCTGTGGAACATCTCAGAATTTCTGGACACAGGTACCCATCAAGGATCAGGAGAGAATAAAATGCACTGGCACCAATTGAGAATTCAAGCCTTGGAAGCCAGAATCAGGGGATTAATGACGACTAGGCTGGGAGGGACAAGACCTTCCACAAAACCTTTGAGAGGCACACCGTCCCCATCCCTTGTCCCCAACTCCTGCTCATTCTACTCACCACTCAGGTTCCAACTGTCTCTAGTCCCTGACCCCATCTTCTCAAAAAAATTAAGCAGTAAACTAAATCCTGTAATAAATGCTCTCATAGTACCTTGGACTTGCAGTATGTGTGTGTGTGTGTGTGTATAAAACATTGGTCTTCCCCTCACTTGATTATAAGATTCATGAAGGCAGGGAACACGTCTGTTTTCCTCACCATTACAGCTCCAGGATAGTCTTAGGGCCTGGCAAAGTGAAGCTCAATAAATATTTGCTGTATTCATGTATAAACATGGCAGGGGCTGGCTCATCTAGTCAACAAACTTTTGCTAAGTATCTACTATGGGTACAGAAATACATGTTTGGATTTTTTAAAATTCAGAACAGAATTGGATGCTTAAGAAGAAAAATTTGGACGTACTGCAAATATAGCTGCTGAGTGGACAGAGCGTCTATGGGGCCGGGGGTATCTCCCACCCTTCTCTCCCAAGCTCACACACACAGCTCTGCACACATCTTTTGCCAGTCTTTCCTTGTCTGAAATGATACCAGCTGTCTCCTCCCCTGGGTCTGTTCAATAATTAATTGATGCATCAATTCTGTGCAATTCATTGCTTTCCTTCCTATTTTAAAAGAACAAAATCCTTGCTCTACCCACTACTGAAGAGCGCAGAGGCTGTCTGCCTCCTGGACCTCACAGTCTAGTCCGGGAAACACATAGGTCGACTGGCCATTAAGATAAAAGCCCTAGGCATGGGGAAGGCAGTATAGCCGAGAAGACAATAGTGACTCTATAGCATCTTACTACACTGATGGACAGTGACTGTAATGGGTATGTGGTGGGGCCTTGATAATGGGGGGAATCTAGTAACCACAATGTTGCTCATGTGATTGTATATTAATGATGCCAAAAACAAAGATACATTACATGTTATCAAAATTAAAAACTTCTGCATGTGAAAGACACTGTTGAGACAATGAACTGACCATCTGCAGACTGGAGAGAAAATAATCACAAACGTATCTACCAAAGCACTTGGCAGACTATTCAAAGAATCTGACTTTTTAAACGGGCAAAGAACAGCCGCTTCACAGAAGATATTCAAGTGACCAATAAGCCCATGAGAAAGTATCCATCCTCATTATTTTAGAGGAAAAGCTCATTTAAACCACAATGAGATGCTGCTGATTAGCCACCAAAATGCCTGAAATTAAAAAGATGAACAAATTAAAGTGTGCACAAGGCTGTGGAGCCATCAGAAGCCTCATACACTGCTGGAGGGAAGGTAAGATTGTATGACCACATTGGAGAACTATTTGGCAGTTTTTTATAAAGTTATATATATATACACATCTATCCTGACTCCACAATTTCGTTCCTCGTTATTTGTCCAACAGAAATTAAAGCAAATGTCCACCAGACATGTACAAGAACGATTACTGCAGTTTTCACAATGGCTGACAAATACAAACAGTCCAACAAGTTTCCATCAAGAAAAGAATGGATAAATAAACTGTAGTATAGTCATACAATGAAATACTACTCAGCAGAAAAAAGTAATAAACCACATATACATACAAGAATATGGGTAGATCCAATAAACATTATGCACAGTGAAGGAAAGACACAAAAATAAATATTTGACTCCATTTATATGAAAAAAAAAAAAAGATACAAGCCCTAGAGTCTGTGGTGGGCTTTCTATGGGGGGGCTGACCAACCTCTACTTCCTAACTACGCCCTTGATGTTAGGATTCAAATCTCCCTTCGGTTCTCCCCTGCAGTTTGGCCCTAAAGAATGGCTTTCTCAGACCCACTGTGGAATGGGAGGAGGTCTTCATCAGCCCGGAAAGCTATTAATTAGGAACACAAAGGGGCAGGGCTGGCAGGGGGCGGGACTGGCAGCCCGAGGGGCGGGGCAGACCCTGGCTGGGAGTTGGAAGCCCCGGACCCGGGTTCTGAAGGGCAGTCGCCGGTTGACATGGGGTTGGTGAGGCCCGGGAGAGGCCGAGGGCCCGGGAGTAGGGCTGCGGGGCAAAGAAGTGGTTCCACTCACTGGTGATGGCCTCCATCTCGTCGTCGTCCCCCCCCCCCGCCCCGCCCCCCGCAAGCGGTCTCCCTGGGGGGCCTCCAGCCGCCGCCGGCTGGTCCCAGCCCCCGAGGGGCTGTGGCGGCCGGAATGGCCTCTCAACGCCAGCTACCTCTGAGGCCGCGCGCGCCCCCTCTTGGCGGAAACGGGCAACGCGCGAGCGCAGGGACGACCTGGGTTTGCGCTCGCGGGGTGGGGCGTAAGCACCTCCGCCAGATCCTCAGCCTCCACCTGCTTGGATGAGATCTAATGGCTGGAAACAACCCTACTGAATAGGGAATGGCTCTAGAACTCCTTTTCTCAGATCCTTGCCTACCTGCATGTCTACTTAAGATTCTCTGCCTTCCCTCCTATTTGAAAGGAAGAATGCCCCTTCTCCAAGCAAAGCCCTTTTTCTGCTCTGCTGATGGTTTCCTTCATCAATCATGATCTAGTGTGTCCCTATCTCGAAAGAAAAAAAAACAAAAAACTCTCCTTTTACTTCATTTCCCTTTACCTTATTTCTTTGCAAAACACAACGATTGGAATTACCTGTACTTACCTTCTCCATTTCACCTTCCCTTTCCTCTTTAGTCCCAATCCATTCAGCCTTCTATCTTCATCATTGTAATGACTCAGAGTCATTTACCCTCCATCAAGCAAAATCCAATGGCCATCCTACATGACTTAGCAACTTTGACACAATTAATCATTATCTCCTTGAAGCATTTGTGTTCTAGGCTTCCAGGGCACGAAATGCTTCACTAGTTCCTCCTACTCTGGTCTCTTTTGTTCATTACTCCTATATTGGACCTTAAAATACTCATGTATTCCTGGGACTGGACCTTCTCTCTCTTCTTCCTATATCCATGTGATTTCATGATGATCTCCCATGCATCTGAATGCCATCTATATGCTAATGACTCCCAGATTTATACCTCCAGCCCCGATTTCTCCCCGGTTCTAGATTCATATATCCAACTGCCTCCTTTCTTAACATATTTACTTAGCCATTTCAATTGCCATTTCAAACTCAACATTTACATTTCTTCAATGGTTCCCCTAGCCCTGAAATTTGTTCCTTGCCAAGTCTTCCCCATCCCAGCAAATAACACCACTGTCCATCCAGTGTCTCAAGGTAGTTACCTTTCATGTCTCTTTTAACCCCCTATCCAATTTATCAGAAGTCCTGAGAGCTCCACTTTCCAAAGATACTGTGCATCATCTCCATTTCTACTGCTCTAATCCAAGCAACCATCATCTCTTGATTATTGCAGAAACTGCTGGCCAGCCTGGCTGTTTGTACTCGTCTCTTTCCATCCAACTTCCACAGTGGCCAAAGTGCTCTTTTAAAAATGTAAAGCACATCGTATCACTCCAGACTTGGTTAAGATCCTCCCATGTTTCTGCATTATACTTAGAATAAAAGCCAAACCTCTCATCTGGCCTACAAGGCCCTTTGTAATCTGACCTCTGTCTGCCCCATAGAACTCTCTTCTTACCAGAGTCCTCCACATGCACTTTGCTTCAGTCACAGTGGCCTTTGCTCTGTCCCTGAGACACATGAAGCTCATTCTTGCTTCTGAGCTTTTAGTTACTATTCCTTTTGCCTGGTGTGCTTTTCCCTCAGATCTGTCTCATTATTCAGGTCTTAGCTCCAATGTCAGCTCAAAGAGGACTCTTCTAATTTCCCTATCAATGATAAACTCCCATCTCACCCGATCTCCCTATATCATATTGTTCTATTGTCACTGGAGCATTTATTGACACCTGAACTTGTGTTATTTTCTGCCTCTCCTCTTTAGAATGTAGTCTTCATTAAGGCAGGGATCTAGTCTCTTGTTCATAGCTGGTCCTCCAAGTATATAGTAGGCATTCAGTAAATGGTTGATGAGTAAATTAGCTCGTGTTACAGATAAGGAACCAAGTCACCGAATGATAAAAATGACTTGCCCAAGATCACAAAACATGTTACATGGCAGAGCTGGGCCTAAGAATCTAGGTGATCTGAGACCAATGCTCATACTCTTTTCCCTGTGGACCACATCTCCTGCCACTTCTTTTCTCCACCCTCCTTGCCTTCATTGTCTACTTTTCCTGCATCTACCTTTGCTTACATCTTTTTTCCCATCTCTTTCCGTCCCCCTTCTCCACCTTTGCCTGCTCCTCTCCTGGCCTGCTTCCCAACCTCCCTTTTTTCTCCACTTATACTTCTCATTTGGCTTGATCTCACTTCTCCCTGGAGAGGCCCTGCTGTTTTCTAGGGCAGCTCCCCTAAACCTTCCGGAAGCCTACAGAATTAACAAAGCTGCCTCTTTATGGTGCAGTGGAATGTGGGACACCTGCCTTGCTGCTTCCCCAAGACAAAGGGACATAGTCCTTAGGCCTTAGAAGAAAGGGATTTGGGGCCACAGGCTCGGTCCTAGGAAGCAATAGAAGCATTCTCATCTGTTTCCCTTAAAAGATACATAGAATCTCCTCCAGTCACTTGTCATTGGCTCATTGCTCTTCGCATCGTGCCACTGGAGAGACAGGAAAAAGCAATCTGGTTTGGAATTCAGCCCTGGTTACCTATCCTGGCACTGACCAGGAAACAAAGTAAAGGGATTCAGGTGTGAAGGAGGAGGCTGGAGGAGAGGAAAAGGAGAGTTTAACAAGAAGAAGAGGTGAAATGGGAAGGAAAGCAAGGGGAGGGGAGAAGAGCCAGACAGAGATGCAAAAAAGGTGATTAAATAAAGAGAATGAAGAGACAAGGAGAAAGGGTGAGAATAGTAGAGAAAAAGGAGGAGAAAGTACCGAATTAGGTTATGTTTGTCTGCTGTGCTTCAGGACAAAAGTACTTGGATGGCCACCTCCCCTCCTGCTGAGTGCCGGGAATTACCTTGGAGCTGCTGGATCTGCTTGGTGAACACCTCCGCCTGCTGGGCGCTGGCCAGCCTTTCATCCTCCAGGAGCCCTGCAGGGAGAGGGGGAGCAGCAGGCCTGGCATCCAGTGAACACAGAGCATTTGGGCCCAGGCCCTCTGACCCCATCACAGGCACTCACCCTGCAGCTCCAGGGAGTCGTCCTCATGCTGCCCAGCCAGTTCCCGGGTCTCCTCCAGCTCTGCCACCAGCTGTAGCACCTGAGCCCTCAGCTCCTCCAGTTCTGTCTCCGTGAGGCTCAGGCCCCGGTGCTTGCTAACTGACAGGGAGCCCACACTGCCACCTTTCTGTACTTGATCTTCCTCTTCTTCCACCTCTTCCTCCTCCACTTCCTCCTCCACTTCCTCCTCCTCTTCCTCCTCATAGAGAGCTGGGAGTAACACTTCCCCTAGGAGAGACAGCCATGGACCAGGGAGTCAGAGCCAACTTCCTTTCCACAGTTAGAGGGCCCACGAACTCACTGTCCCAGGGCAGAGATGGTATAATAGTGCCACCTGGTGTCCCCCAAGGAGCCCCTAGGCAGGATCCACACTCATGATGAGTGCTCAGGTGTGAGGGTTAGGCCTGGAGGTCGCCCACCCCCTTCCCAGGCCCTTTCTGGACCAATATTATACCCGGTGACCTTCTATTATTGCCTTTGAGCAGCTGGGTGCTGGCTCAGCCATGTGGAGCTTGCACAGGGAAACCTGCTTCTTCCAGTCCTGGTGGTCTCTGGGTACTGGGACAAGGAGTCAAGAAAGGATTCAGACATTCAGTGTGTCTTTAGGCCAAATGGGGCAAAAGTTAGTTTGTGGTTTGTAGAAAATTAAAAAATTATTCAGGCGGCTTGTGAGAAATTAGCCTTTCCATAAGAAAGCTTTGCCTATCAGTAGGTAGAGAAAGAAAACATCCAAATGAAATTATTCTAAATGTTTTACTGGACAAACACTGGGGCCCTTTCTATGTATCCTATCAAATAGCCTTTTTGAAAAATTCTTCAAGATCTACCTTCCTTTTCCCTGCTGAGTTTCAGGAGGTCTCCTCTCCCCTCCCTTGCCTGTAATGAGGCCCCTCCTCTCCTGCTGACCACAAGGCAGTTTTCAGGGGGAGTCTGAGGCTGTACCCTTGTATAAAAGAAAGGCTGCTATTTTCATGCATTAAAATGGGGTGTGCTGGTCCCCAGCCTCTGGTTGGTGAGGACCCCCTCCTTTGCTGCAATGCAGTTCCTCTAAATAGCAAAATCTTTTCTGGATGGTGATTGTTTGCTTTGTTTTAAAATTCTGAATCCATCTTACATTCCCCAGTAACACCAGTCTAAGGTTCATCTGGGACCCCTCCCATCATCTGTCCCCCTTGGGGGAGCCCACACTGAGAGTGTGCATAGGAGCCTGGGGAGGCACACTTCACAGGAAGCCCTGGAAGAACAGATCAGCATCTTTCCAGGGGCCTAGTGTCGTCAGCACCTGCCAAGTCACATGGGATGGGTGCAGTGGGGATACATGAGCACTGGGAGGTTGGCCTTACCTGCCCCCATCCCAAGCAATTGCTTTTGGGCAGTAAGCTATCCCAGAGAACCAAAGCCACAAAGCTTGCATTCAAAGTCAGAGTTCACGGAGGTAGCATCAGAAAAACAATTGCATGCTCACTTCCCTGCTTTTCAAAAATAAGAGACAGCTTGCAATCTGGGTCGGGAGGCAGTGAGAACTAACCCCCTGCTGAAAGGCTGCTTCAAAACTGTCCAAGGAGGCCTCTTTTTCTGTTTGGCAGCTCCCCCAGGGACACACAACCTCCTTAGCTGGTGGTTAAGGCCCCAAAGGGATGCACCCAGAACTTCCTTCCCTTAAAGCCAGAGCCCTGAGGAGGGATGAAGCTCAGGCCCAAAGGGTAGAGGGGGCTCAGGTGAGCTGGGGGGAAGGGCTATGTGTCCTGGTTCAGTGTTCAGGGGTCAGAGGGAGGAAGGAGGAGAGAAGGGAAATTGGGTGAGGGGGAGAGAAAGCTTTTGGGAAAACTTACCATCCATTGCTTGCATCCCCCGCCGTTCCAGGGACCCCCAGCGCTGGCCTTTCTTTCTGTCACAGCCGTCAGACACTTCATAGGAGCCTAAAGTGGTCACCGTGGGTCCTGAGAGCAGGAAGAGAAGGACTGTGGGATGCTAGTGGCAGCTGGGGCCTTGGGTGCAGAGGGGGAGGGAAGGGGACATGCCTTTTAATCCTTTGGAGCCCCGGGGTTTTTAATCCCGATGGAAGTGCTTGGCTCAGTCTGTACAGCGCTGCGACTCTCCTCCCTAAGCTGCCCCTCTAGCTGGGCATGCGGGGACCCCACCCTGCGCTGCCCAACCTCCTCAGCACCCCCATTCCAGGCCCCTCTCCCTTGCACAGACAGAAAGGCTGTGTATCTCTTCAGCCCAGAGCGGAGAGGGAGATGGGCAAGGATGGAAGAGAGGCCAGGAGCCAGCAAAGAAGAGGCTAAAAGGGTGAGGTGGCGCGTGAAAGGGAGGTGGTGATAGGGAACGTTTGGGAAGGGCTTCTGGGCCAGGGCCAATGCGCTCTCCTGCCTTCTCTCACTAGACCTTCTCCTCTCTACCCCAGCCCCGCGCTCAGAAGCTTTCGGGGACGTATGGGGTGCAGGGTTTGGAACCCCCATAGCTGGAAGCACCATCAGGGTGGAGAGACGAGATGGGGGAGGCTCAGGGGAGGAAGTGCCAGGGAGGATGCAGCCGGCGTGGGGACTACCCAGTCCGGAAAAATGGAGACCCGGCCCAGGTTGGGGCGGGCTGCGGGGGAGGAAGACAGAGGCTGCAAGGTGGGGAGTGTCGGAGGGAGGAGGACGTGGGGGTTTGGAACGGGAAGAGATGGAGAAGAGGAAGGAGCGGCGGTGAAGAGGTGAGGGAGGGGCGGCTCTGACCTGGGCCGGGGCAGCTCCAGCCTGCGGCGCCCGCGCCGACCCCAGCACCCGCCTCCATGGCCGCTCGCGCCGCCGCCGCCGCCGCCGCCCGGAACAGACGCCGCAGCCGCGAGGCCGGGAACCGAGCGGGGAGCGCGGGGAGCGCAGGGAGGGCGGGCCGAGGGGGCGGGGCTGGTCCGGCCACCTGACACCGCCCCCGCCCGGAAGCCCTCCCTCCTCCCGGCTCCGGGACAGAGCTATCGCGTCCGGCGACACTCCTCGAGGCCCGGGGCGAGGGATAAGGGTAGCGAACGGTAGCGACTCAGGGCTTGAGGATGCCCCAAGGGGAGCGACAAGATGCCTAGGTCCCTGCCCGGAGTCGGCTGCGCGCGGAGACCCCTCCACGCTGTGTCCCGTGCAGTGATGGGAGAGGAGAAGGACAGGGATGGACCAATCCTCCACGACTGTTTCCTCCAAATGCGCAGACACTCCCACTCACACCGAGGAGGGCGTCGTCCCCTACCTCTGCAGTCAGCGTGCAGCCCCCCGGCCGCCTGCCCAGTCCGGGGCGGTGGCCCCTCGGCTCTCCAGAGCTCCGTGAGGGCCCAAGGAGGGAAGCCCAAGCGGGAATATGCGACCCGCGGGCCTGATCTGTCTGCTTTCCCCGCAGCCCCATCAAGCCAGAACCAGGGGCTTAGGAGGGCCCGCCCCATGGCCCCACGCAGCCCTCGCTGCCCGAGGACCTCCTCTCTCCCCTACTCCGCCTTCCCGCCTGGTTCCACATCCAGTTGGCCGCGAGCAACAACCACTACTCACCCTGCCCCTGTAGCCTGCCTAAAGTGGGCACTGCAGATTTTCACTCTAATAGAGGGTGGAAACCCAGAGGGCCTATTTCACTTATTCAATCATTCATTCAAGGAACGTCAGCCGAGTGCAGGATCTCGATAAGCCAGTTGTCCTCACATCTCTGCAGGTCTCTGCCAGGAAAGAAGTGGTTATACGTGGAAACCGTGCCATCCCAGCACATCCAGAAAAGTACCAGGAGATTCCTAAACCAGGGATACACATGCATCCCTTCTCTTGCATATCTATTCACATGGGTCATGGGCATATAATGTCTATGTTCACCCCCTCAGGCTTCCAAGTTCACAAACTATATTCCTCCAGAAAAAAAACGCCCTTCTTTGCCTGGGCAACTCCTACTTATCCTTCAACCCTCAGGTGGGGGTCACCTCTAGGGAGCATTCCCTGAGGCCCCACTCCTAGCTCACTAGATGCCCTGCTGGGCTCCACCCTGTCTTGCCTCTGGGTTGTCAAGGCCAGGTTTTTACTCTTCTGTCTGCCCAACTTCTGGAAGGTTGGGAAGTAGCTTAGTCATTGTGGTATCTCCAGCATCTGACAAAGTACCTGACATATAGAACAAGTGAGTAAAGGTAAATCTCCCAACTCCACAGTTAATGCTCTGTCTTATCTAACATGATTTCACACTTCCAGAGTTAAACGTTGCCTATTAACCTTAAAAAGCCTCTTTCTCCCTCCCTTTCTTTTTTTTCTTTCTTTCATACCACAGCCTGGTGTTCTGACAGCCCAGATCAAGGGGGTTTCATTTGCTCCCCAGAGGACAGGATTCCACACCAGACCTTGTGGTCAAGGTATTCCAGTCATGGGGAAAGGCTGTTCAACAAGAGGGCCTGCTGCAGTTAACAGGCCTGTCAAAACTTGAGGGGCAAAAAAAGAAAAAAACTTGAGGAGCAGGGCAATTGTCAGGAATAGTGGAAAGGGGTTGGCACTGGGAGGGTGGGGGACACAGAGCTCCAGGGACTGACAGGGGCCTGCCTAATGCTGGGTTTGTTCTGGCCCAGTACAGCTCCTTCTCATTCTGATCAGACTGCTGACCTTGGCTGATGTAGAGAGGGGTAGAGAAGGAAATTGTCAACTGGGACACCTAGGGGTCCAAGTTCTCCTTAGGAAGCTTTGATCTTGAGTATTAGGACTAATCTCTCCCTGGCTTCTGGAGTGCAGGTCACTCTCATTCTTGATTTGGGGAGCATTCAAGGGAGACCGGAGCCAGTCTGTTCTCAGGACCCAAATTTGGACAAACCCTGGCTAGACCAGCATTGGGCTGAGGGTGCAGGTGAAGTCAGGAGGCAGGAGGAAGGGCTTAGCAGGTATGGTGAAAGTAGGCTGTGATGCAGCAGTGAATCTCTGACAGGCCAGAAGTGGTGGCAATGACAGCCAGGTAATCATCTTAGGGGGATGATCTGAATTAATCCTTGTAATCCCTGCACTCAGGACTCAGCCTCCCCCTAATCCCATCCCAGAAGATCATCCTCTCTCAGAACTGATGCAGCCATTTATCCCCCTTTACCCTTATTTCTAAATACCTATATCCCTTTGTTAAAAAAAGAAATGTGAATCTTTTAAGCATGCAGAAAAACACAGTACAAAGAATAACAACAAATACCCATGTATACACCATTGAAATACAACTTAATTTCTTGCCACATTTGATTCAGAGATAGCCATTCTATTTAAGGTTTTAGTTTTACTTAAAATGTATGGATCCATGAACAATACAGAATATTGACTTGTGTGTTTTAAAAGTCTATCTAAATGCTATTTTATCACAGACATTCTTCTGCAAACGTTTTTTTCTCACCTTTTTTTACATTTATTCATGTTGTTTCATGTAGCTCCAGTTCATGAATTTTAATTGCTTAAAACTATTTCATTATTTGAACATGCCACAATGTATTTATCCATTCTTCTGCTAATGGTCATTTAGGCCGCATCCAGTTTTCTGTATTATAAACAATGCTGCAGTAGACAGTGGTACACATGCCTCCTCGGTATATATGTAAGCAATTCTCTAAAGTAGATACCTAGAAGTAGAATTTCTGGGTCATGGAATACATGCATATACATGCAATAACTTTACAAGTTATTGCCAAATTGCTCTATAAAGCAGTAGGATCAAGCTACACTCCACTAACAGTGGCTTTCAATGCTTGTTATATATATGTTATATATATATATATAAATTCACTAACATATTTATATATTTCTTTGCTTACTATTCCTTCTTGAACTCCAGTCCTCCTTATTTCAGTGTCCTTCTTATGTAGTATATTCTTTGGTGGCATTCTAGGAAAAGTTGCTGAGTGGTACACAGTCTCAGTCTTTGTCTTAAAATGTCTTTATTTCACACCATTTAAATGGAAACTTAGTGGACATAGAATTTTAGGTTAACAGTTTTCTCTTGGCCTTTTGAAGATGTGGTATTTTTTTCTAAAATCTTTTGTTGTTAATAAGAAGTCAGCTGCCTTTATTTTTGTAGGCAAACAGGCTTTTTTTTTCTGGTTGCTTTTAAGATTTTTCTCTTTCTCTTCAGTATTCTTCAGTTTCACCACAATGTGTTCATAAACTCACAACTCTTCAACCTGTGTCTTTCTTCCACTTTGGAAAATGCTGACCTATTATCTATTGGAATAGATAGATATTCTGCTATTCTTTACGTCTCTTTCAGGAACACACACACACACACATACATATAAACTTACATGTAATTAATATAATTGTATTATATAATAAATATATATACATCTCATTCTTTCCCTCATGTCTTTTAACTATTATATTTTCCAATTCATCACTTTCTGCTGACTCCCAATATTTTGAATGATTTCATTAGCTCTATCTTCCAGTTTACCAATTCTCTTTTCAGCTGGATCTAGTCTACTATTTAATGCATCATTGAGTCCTTAAATTTCAGTGGTATATGTCTTTCATTTATGAATGTTTTGTTTTTTCATCCCTCAATAAGCTGCCTTTTTTATAGTGCAATATTTTTATTATGGTTTATTTTCTTGTCTTTAATCTTTAATACTTTTAAGTATACTTATTATATAGTGCTTTTCATGTTATTCTAGGATGCACAGTTCTTGGGAGTGTTAATTCTCCTGTTGTTGTGTCTGCTGACTCTTCCTTATGGTGGATTGCTTCCTTGCCTGATTTATAATATTTTATTGTGAACTCCTCTTCAGCAGGTGTTTTTTTGTTTGTTTTGTTTTTAATGAGAGTCTCATATGCCCTGGATTATGAAAATATTCTTACAGAGCTCTTTCTTGCTTCTGTGGAATTGTGTTATTACTAGGGGTTTCAAGAGTCCTAAACCAGATTTACATTTAATTTCTTTGCTTGAGGATCTAGCATCATTCAGAAACCATAAATACAGATACAATACAAGCATTTGTTCAGGCTTGGGACTTCACTTTCTCATGGTTGATTTGTATTTCTATCCCTTTTCTCTGCTCCTTTGGACTCATGTGTGTCAGTTTTAGTCTTCTTTCCATGGACAAGATAGATCTTTAGTTCCAAGCTTTATGAAGGGGGTTCAGTCCCAGCTCCTTGTCCCTAATGGACTGAAGTCACATATCTTATAACTGGAACCATTAAAATATGGCTCCAGATCCCTGGGCATATATCTGGGTCTGAAACCCACTATGGACCACTGCCACAGCCTCCTCTTCTTTTTTTTCTGGCTTTGTTTTCTTTCTTTAATTCTGTTATCTGGGAATTTCCTTTTTTAAAGTACATTTTTGCAATTGTCCATATTTTAATTTTTTAATTCGATTTTGTGAAATTTTCCATGTGTGCCTTTGGGGGACTGGGTGAGGAAATAGCTACATTAGTTTAGTCTGTCATGTTGGCAGAAGTTCCTTCTAGATTCTCCTTATCTTTAGTATTAATCCTAACTATCGCTATGCTTGTAAAGTGCATTATAGTTTACAAAGGGCTTTCACATACAGTTTCTGACTTAATCCTTTCAACAACTCTGAGATATAAGTATTACTGTTCCTATTTTACCAAGATGTAAACTGAGACTCAGAATTCCAACTTTAATCCCAGCCTTTGGAGTTTGAATCCAGTGCATTTCATAGTTTGGGTTATACACAGAGAGCTTGCCTTTTCTTCACCTCCAGCTCAGGGCCACCTCCCAAATTGTCCTGATCACTTACTCTTTATCTGAGGCCCTCTGAGAGATTTCTGCCCAACACAGTGCAACCTGTTGGTGCTAACTTTCTTTGGTTTGGCTTCTGCTGCTATGCTGCCCTCTCCTCCTTTGTTTGGCCTCAGTGGAAATAATGGGGTATATACAGGCCATGTTTAATGGGGAGATGACTAGCAGCTTGTCCTCAGGATCCTTTACTTATCCATCATTAGGCCATCTCTGTACTTCTACCCTAAAATTGGCAGACAGTATATGTATGTATGGTGGGCACAAGGGAAAAAAAGAAAATTCAGGAGAAGAAAAGGTGGGCTCGTCCGGGATTTGAACCCGGGACCTCTCGCACCCTAAGCGAGAATCATACCCCTAGACCAACGAGCCACTAATGCTTGACCTTTCTGCCAGATGAGTCTTCCCTGCCACATCAGCCACAACTGAAATTTGTGGTTCCTAGAGGCAGCCTCTCTTCTCTTTCCAGGCTGGCTCCCAGCCCAGGCCGACTGTGGTCCAGCAGACATGCCTCGCCCCTCCGCTCTCCTGCTCCTCTGCAACCCACCACAGAGCCATACAGATGCCCCGTGCTCTAGGCTGGGCCTCTTCATTTCCAAGGCCCAACACTTCTCCCCCAGGGCTACCATGGTATTGGGTAATGGGGCTCCTGGAGTAAGGCAGAGAAGAAGCTAGGCTCCCACAGCCTTCACTTTCAAGGGGGAACCCCCAGGGCTGAGGGAGCCTGTCTGGCATCTCTTGCACCCAATGAAGGACCACTCTTCTTTCTTACCTCCTGATCAGTCAGAAAAAAACCTCCAAACCTATCAATCTTCTAGGTGAGGACCCATAAGACTGTCAGAGATCACCCTGACTAGTGACATTTGCTAAATTACTAATCTTCATTTATCAATTGGAGAAGTAACACCTACCCTATCTGCCTTACAGGGTAATTTGAGGATCAGGTGAGACAATGTCTTTGGGAGACAATGTCTACTCTGCACACTAAAGTGCTGTACAAAAGAAAAGGATTACGGGAGCAACATGAGGTCAGGGGAAATACACAATAGGAAAGCTGCCATTGAATCTTACTATGATCTGGGCACTGTGTTCTGTGCTTTCCAGATCTTACTTAACCTTATAGCAACCATATGAGATAAGTGTCATCCCCATTGTAAGAGAAGGAAACTTGTCTAAATTCAGCTTTTAAGAGGCACATTAAAGAAAAAAAAAGAGGCACATTTATCTGAATTAAAGCCTGTTTTAAACGCAGTACACACTGCTATCCAGCCTTTCTAGAAAACCAGTGATGGAAATACATCTGTAAAAACCCACACTCCCTACACTCCCCAGCCTGCGCTGCGCAACATGATCAGGGAGGCTGCAGGGAGGAACATGCTAACAGGCTAAGGGTGGCCTAGTTGGGAGTGTCCAGGCTGGGAATTTGCCCAATGAGAGTGAGGGGGAAGTCATACCTTAGAGACTGGGGCCTCCGGAGAGATCCCAGTGGGCTCTGCCAGGCTCTTTTGTGCTTTCCCTATACCACAGCCATCACACCCCCAGGCCCTTGCTTGCTTCCAGGGAGGGGGATGTCCTCTGTGAGGCCTGGAGCTCCATGGGGCAGAGCTCTGACTTACTGGCCTTTGGCTCCAGCCCTGTGCCTGGCACTTGGCAATCCTGCTGACAGTACAGATGAATCCCAAACATTTCTGTGTGCTGGGCTTTGTGTAAGCACTTTACCAGATTAATCTAATTTCATCCTCAAAGCACAACTGTTGTAGACATCACTTAGGAAATGTCTGTGGAATGAATGAGCAAGTGAATGAGTGAAAGAAGAAGTCTCAGGAGAGTGCACAAAAATCATAGTGGCAATCCTAGGATCCCCCTCTCTCAGCTCTAATTAGAAACCAAAAGCCTTAAGAAACCCTCCCACCCTCTATCCCTTAAAGCAGGCTTCCTAATGAACCAACCCCTCTCTTGGATAGGCAAGAAGAATGACCCTTGCTGTTGAGAATGGATTGGCCAGCCTTTCTCTGTGCCCAGCGGCTAAAGTTTTATTATCTCCATCCAGGAGTGTCTGGACCAGACAACTCGTCTGCCCACTGATCATGGCCAGAGAGAAAGGCAACAGCTCATCTATTCCAAAACCAAAGAGACTATTTTGAGTAGCTATTCCCTGGCTTTTAACTGGCTTATGAAAAGCAGCACACTCAATGTGTCACTCCATCACCTCAGTACACATTCCCCGAATTGTTCCTCCTGGTGGATGTGCCAGGGAGTGAGGTTGTTCCAAGCGAGGGCTCCTAGGGGAACTTTGCTGAGAATGTTTCAGGGTCCCAGCCAGTGCTTCTCTCTGGGAGTGCTGTTGGAATTCGAGGCAGGATCATTCTTTGTGTGGCTTATGTGAGCAGTGTCCTGCCCACTAAACACCAGCAATCCCTTCTCCTCTGCTGAGACAGCCACCAAACAGCCCTGTGTACTTCCTGTGCCTCCAGGAGCAGGACAGCAGGGGTCTGGGGAAAGGAGTATTGCCTTGTGGGAAGCCGCTTGGCACCCACCATACATTTCTTTCCAGGCTGACATTACTGTGCCCTTGATCTAGGGCGTTGGATGGTAGGCCCTCAATGACTTGCTTGTCTCCATTTGAAAAGCCACAGATGGAATTTTCTGGGGGAAAATCCTGGCTCTAGGGGCTTCCTCCCTTTCCTCCCAAGAGTGAGGACAGCTTGTTGTTAGGCAAATCCTTGGACAATTCCTCATTTTCACAAGAGCATGTCGGCCTTGCCCTTATTTATCTCATTTGTTTGGAGAGACTTACAGGTCAGTATTTAACAGACAACATTGCCACAACACATCATCTCAAGCTCACTGTCATCCCCTACGCATCAAAAACACAGCAAAAAGTGAACACTGGCTGCCTTTGGAAAGGGGAAGTGGGTGGCTAGAGGCCTGGGTGGGAAAGAAAGTGATTTCTCACTATGTATTTTGTTGTGCTTTTTGAGCCCTGGGCACTTATATCATCCACTCATTCAACAGCAGAAATTAAATTATAAAAATCCAAGCGGAGAGAAACAATAATTAGAGAGGACCGAAATGCACTTCAGGTCTCCAGAGAGCTGAAATGTCTCGTGGAGCCGAGTAGCCCAGCAGAGCTGGTATTTGGCTCCCAGCCTAATGACTCTGGTTTATGGTCAGCTCTGAATTATGCTTTGTGTCGAGTCCATGTAGAGGGGTAATAGTAGAAGACCCACTCCTGTGAAACTGGTTGTTGCATCTATCAGGAGTGTTGTTGAGGACATTGTTTACTACATCACACCAGTGTCTCCTTTGTGAAGTCCCTGGGGAGGGGAGGCATTCTTGTCAGTCATAATTCCAAGAACAGTTGGTTTGCGTTGACTTTCTGGACACTGAATTAAGTAAATGAGTAGCTGCTAGAAAGCATGAATGTGTGGTCATTTTCAGTTTCAATCCTGAATTGAAATTCAATCTTGAATTCCCCACTCTTGTTTCTTTTTCTTCTTTTGCTCCTACATTCATGATTTCTTGTTGTATCCCATATATTCCTGCAAGCCTCCCTTAGGCTATTTCTGGAAAGGGTGGGGATATAAATGAATAAACTTCTCAAGAGAAAAAGGGGGAAAAAAACTCTGAAATTATTCAGGAAATATCCTGTTTTTCTAGGGCTTTTCTGTTTTCTGAACAATTAGAACGACTGGAAAAACAATTTTTTTTTCCTGAACAATTTGAATGACTGCAAAAATAAACTCTTGACAGTTTCCCATTCTTTTCTGGGCATTTATAAGTCTAAATCTCAATCAGTGGTTCTCCAATATAGGTAGGTCACAGGGAAGGTAGTACAGCATGGAGAAGACAAGTAATGACTCTATAGCATCTTACTACGCTGATGGACAGTGACTGCAGTGGGGTGTGGGGGGGACTTGATAATATGGGGGAATGTAGTAATCACAATGTTGCTCATGTGAAACTTTCATATGAGTGTATATCAATGATGCCTTAATAATATAAATAAATAAATAAATCAGTGGGTTCTCAACCACAAGGGAGGGGAGCAGGGACCAATTTTGCTTCTCAGGGGACATTTATGTCTGGAGATCTTTTGGTTATCATGACTTGGGGGTGGGGGTATTGTTGGCATCTAGTGCGCAGAGGCCAGAGATACTGTTAAAGATCTGGCCATGCACAAGATAGCTTCCCGTACAACAAAGAATGATCTGATCCGATGTCAGTAGTGCCAAGGTTGAGAAACCCTGGTCTAAATATATCTAACATGATCTTCTGTAAAGCCTTAGTGTATTATCATGTTGCTAAATTAATAAAGTGACTTTAAACCTGAAAATGGTACTATATATGTTAAATGTACTTAGAATGTCCCCAGCTTTTATATCATTACCGTCCTCCTTTACCCCATCCCCCCTCCTCAAAATCTCCCTACCTGCTACCCCATGGCTTCAGTGATAAGTGATTTATTCCTTGCTTAGGTGCCAGTAAAACTCTATGCTTGCATAAGGCTCCTTCTGCTTGAGCCACCCCCAGGGAGGATCTGCCCCATCTTAGCTGGGTTGGGTTGCCCCCAGCTGGGGCCCACTGCTTCTCAGTCACATGTGGGGTAGAAGAGTGTGGGAAGGACTGTCTGAGAAGGTGTCAGGACAGACTTAGGAGAGGCCAAAGATGGGGCCACCTGGCCTGGGTAGTGTAAGAGGGCTGGGGTATCTTTTTACCACCTTGGTGAGGCATGGCCCAAGCAGACCAAGCCCAGGAGCTGCTATTGGCAGGCTCTTGTCAGAACCACTTGCAGAGGTGGGCATCTCAGCAGAGCCCTGTGGACACTGAGGCTGACTCACTCCACTCCTCCCAGGTTAATGCATGGCCACATGCCTGCAGGGGGATAGGCACTTTAAACACTGCCTTCAGGGCGGCTTCTGGTCCTGTTCCTAGGTGCCTTCTCAGGGCAAGAGGGAAATGCTTCAGGCAATCTAGTGGAGACCAAGTGGCCTTGCAATTCCTGGACTTTTAAGTTGGATCTTGTCAGGAATCTCTGCCGGGAATCCTATGGTGGGTGGGTGTCTGTGTGCAGTGTGTGTGTGTGTGTGTGTGTGAGCACGAGCCCGCACCCGTGGGCATGGTAATGTCAGTCTCCATCTAGCCTTTCTAGCTCAGGATTCAAGGAACATAGATTTTAGTCCTGATGTATTGGCCCGGCTCCTCTAACTTGGTGGGAATCAAACTCAAACTCTTTCTCTGTTGTAGTGGGTAGCAGCCCAAATCTCGGCTCAGCTTTCACATCTCCAGCTCTTGCCTTTTGCTGTACTTCTTGAAGATTCCTCCATGCATAGCTCAGCGGTTAGCCTAGGATTTGAGGGGTTTATATGCAGATTTGAAAGCTTCCCCTCTGTGGCTTCCTTCATTCCAGGAAAACCACCTTCAATTTTCAGTTGCTGATGTTTCAGACTCTGTTCTCTGGCCCTTCTAGCCCATAAAGGCCAGGGCTTTCTGCTTGAATTCCAACTGTCCCTTGCCATTTAGGCTGGGGAGTACCCTCAGGAAATAATCCTTTAAATATAGATGGTTCCTTTTATTCAAGAGTTGAGTCCTTTCAGTTTCTGCCTGCTTTGGGGTACTTTATTATGCTTTTTACTTGTTTTCATATTTTGTCCAGTTTATCATTTTTGCCTATGGGGCAGATTCATGCAATATGAATAACTGCCTTTATTGGGCCATCTGTTCTTCACTTTTAACTTATCTATATTTAAAGCATATCCCTTCCATCTACATATTCATAGTTTACTGAGGTGGAGAAGAAGGTACAGAAGGGCTGAAGTGTGGGGCTGAGTCTAAGCACAGGCAGAGCCCAGAGCACAGCCGGCCTGGCCTCCCTGCGGCGGGCTCCACAGAAGAGGTCTTGGTGAGGTGGGCTGGGAGAGCTGAGCAGGACGTGGATGAGGGACAGGAGGAAGACTGTGGTGACTCGGGCCTTGCTGCGCTAAGGGCAGAGACAGGCGCGAATGTGGTGTGAGAGGGACTGTGCACAAACCAACCTCATGCTGGCTGGAGGAGGTCTGAGCAGGAAGGTGTACTCTCTGGGTAGACTCAGCATGGAGAGACAGAGGCAGCCTGGGATGCCTTAGACCTCTAAGCATGTTGCCCTGTACTGTTCCTGAAGGCTGTTTACTAAGGAGCAACCAGGGCTCTCCCCGTAAGGGGAGTTGCCCCTTCCAGCAGCCTGAGGTTGGTTGCCAGGCTGACTGTGGGCCCAAGATCACTGGAGAGGGAGACTTAGGGGGCACCTTTCACAAAGCAGCAGATGGGGTGCAGAAACCTCTAGGGATATAGTGATGCCAGAAACCAACAGAGTGGGGTGTTATCAATAGCTCCATGCGTAGACAAAAAAAAAAAAAAAGGTGGTGTTAGCATCTTGGGTCAGCACTCCAGGCCCTGGTGGGAGGCCTCCTACTCATTCCAGTCCTCAGCTTTGCATGTCCAGATTCTTTGAGCCCATTTTTTAAATCCTCTGAGGAACACACAATTGGCTTTGGGGCCATGAAAGTAGGTTTAGGTGGGGGCTTGGGCATCTCTAATCCCACTTTGTCCTTCGGAGGCTTAGGACCAGTACTGCTCATTCAGGGAGCCCAAAGTGGCTTTGGAAGGATTCTCTGGCAGGGTCAGGGAGAAGCAGGGGTGATGGGATGCTCTCTCTATAAGAGGAATCAGAGCGGGTGGCAACAACCCATAAACAAGATGTCAGGGGAGGAGGCGTTTTATCTGTTCAAGAACATCTCCTTGGTGGGGCTGTGGCGTGGATGTCAGTACCACGATGTCCCTGTCTGGGCCCTCCACCTCCAGGCAGCCTTCATGGGCTTTGTCTTCTTTGTAGGGACACCAGTCGATGCCACAGTGCTGGTCGCCACACTGTGCTACAAAAGTTGTGGCAGCCACTCGACTATATTCTGGGCAACATGTCCCTGGGGCGCTTCCTCTTTGACTTCTTTGTCTTCACCCTCTTCCTTGCCAGCTGTCAGAGATATGTGCTCTGGAGGCCTTCCTGGACTCCGCAGCAGGTATTGCAGGGGAAGGAGACTTGGGAGGAGGCAAAGGCTTGGAACCAGGGACCAGGCTGTTGGGTCAGGGTGGGCTCTTGGAGAGAAGTCTGGGGGAAAGGAGTTTGGTGTTTTTTTTATTGGAGAGCAGAGCAGGCCACACTCGAAGTTTGACCAGTGAGAGCCAAACCGCTTCAACTGTCAACCCAAACCCTCCCCCAACCGTCTCCCCATCTCCCAGTGCACGCTCCACCCGACTGTGTTCCACTCCACCTGCCAGATTGGGCAGGGCTGTGTACCCATCACCCTCAGGTTTCCTGACAGGTCTGGTGGCCTTCCTGGCCTTTGAATGGTGCTACGTTGTCATCTTTAATTCCCTTGGCAACTTCTGCTTCAGCTCCAAGCATGCACCGATGGTGGTTCTGGCCACCTGGACCATTGGTATTGGCATCTCCATCCCACCCTTCTTTGGCTGAAGCCAGTGAGAGTGCTGGGCAGGGGTGCTGACTTGGCCAGGAGCTCAGGTTGGCATGGGTGGAAAGAGTCGGGTGTGATTTTTTTAGTCGTGACCTGTACTTTCTAAAGAGCAGGTAGAGTGGGTGAGGCCAAGGGCTGTGGGAGACAAGTGCTCACGTTTACTTTGCAGTTGGAATTGCTATAGCCTCGGCTGGTGAGGGCAGAAACCCCACTGCATGAAGTCACTGGGCATCCTCCTGCAGGCTAATCCCCAAGGGTCATCAGTGTACCTATGGCCTGGATTGAAACAGTGTGGGCACCAAATACCACAGTGAGTACTATGTCAGGTTCCTCTTCATCTTCTGCTTCATTGTGCCGCTCTCCCCCACCTGCTGGGGGCCGAGACTTGGGTAGCTTTGGTAAGGGTCAGGGAGGAGGGGGTCAGGGGCTCTAGGTTAGTGGGAAGAATGCTTTAGAAGATAAAACATCTGGAAATGTCCATAGCAGGTGGAGGGAAGGCAAAGACGGTGGAGAAAACGGGGGCAGGGAGAATAATGAAATGGTATCAAGAGCAAGATGGCATTATTCCTGCTCAAACATTTCAAGAGATGCCATGTGATCCCTTCCAATGCCAGACCAGAGAGCCACCTCCACCCTGCGTTCCTCAAGGAAGGAGAGCCAGAGGAACTAGGCCAGAAGCTGGGGCAGGAGAGGCAACTGGAGCAGATGCTCCCTTGGTAGAAAGGGGTCGAGATCGGGAGCTGAGGGCCAGGAAAAGAGGACACAATTCTTCTCTGTGCTCTGCTGAGGCTGCAGCTCAGGAGGAGGCAGTCTCAACCCAGGTGGAATGGGAGGTGAGCCGCATGGTGGTGGTGATGGCGGGGTATGTCTGCAACGTGCCAGTGCTGCCCTGTGTATACAGGATGACCGATGGTTCGTCACTATTCCTGCCTTCCCCTCCAAGAGAGCTCGTGTCCACAATCCCATCATCTATTGCTTCTTGAATAAGCAGGTAAAGCCCTCTACATTCCTCTGAGACTCTCCTTCACAAGACTTGTTTTTTTTCTCACCAATGACTTTTAACTTGGAGCACCCTAGACTCATAGGGTTTCTAAGGGTAAACAAGGGAGGTCAGAGAAGCTCTTACCGGAAGGGAAGCCCTCGTAAGCACAGGGAGGAAGGTATGGTCATGCAATCAGGATAATAGAACCCAGGAAGACACAACTCGTATCATGAAGTTCAAACTGCTCCAGAACACAGCACGACAAGCCAAGGGTTTTCTGTTTTGCTGAAAACTGACTGATCAATAGTTCCCCTAAATTTCTAGTTCTTCAATTTCACAAGTTTTTAATCCTTTCCCTTCCAACTGCTAACCTGCAGGAGCATATTCAAAGCACAGACATCATGACACATGCATAAATCTCTACAAAAGCTTATCATCTGAAGGTACTGGGGGGCCTCCTAGCCCAAATCCTGTATCTGAGCTAATAAAACCCCAACTGAGATAAATCTAGGAACATTCTTGTCTTACAGGGCAAACACCCTTCTTTGAGAGTTATTAATAGTTACTTGGTTTCCTTAATCCCAGAGTATCCAAAAGTAATGTGAAACCTGAATGGAAGCAGAATTGACAGTCCTTTCCCATTGGGAACACCTTTTAGTAAGGGTGGGGTGGGCCTACTCCAGAGCCACTTATGACAGTGCTCTCAGTAGGCAGGCTGGTTTGTGAGGGTTCCCAATAGTAAGGCCTCTGAGCCAGGAAGGGCAGGGATTATTACTATAGACCCAGGAGTAGTAAGTAGTCCTAGACTGGACTCTAGCTAGCTCTCAGCTTTGGGAAGGTATATTCAAAACCACCTGAGATCTTGGGTATGAAGTATTGTGTGAGGCTCTGGGGACACAGACTGAGATCTTTTTTCCTCAGTTTCCCAATATTATCCCTTCTGTACTGGTCTGCAAGGGGGCTATCTCCAATTCTGCCCTTTCCTTCTAGTTCCAAGCCTGCGTCATGAAGATGGGGTAGGAAGTCCATGATAGAGGAGCCCGACATGTCCAGTCTCCAGAACACAGAAGTTTCTACTTTCTCCTCTAGCCAAGCTGGCCCCAACTTAAGGAGCCAAATTCGTCTATTTGCAGCAACTAGGATTTCACATTTAAGGAAATTTCTACTTTCCCTGTCAAAAACCAAACTAACAATCATAGAAAAAAGATGGCAAAGGTAGTGACAGCAATTTGGGGGGGCCAGTTTTCCTACTCTTCCCTCCCTACCTATAAAGCTATTGTTCCAGCTGGGTCTACTTCAGACCACCCCACAGACTACGCAAACATCATCAGCTTCTACTCTTAAGTAGCACCATTCACGGCACTTGGGGACCTGACTTCTACATACAAGGCAACTATAGAGGAGAGCTGATTTTTCAGTTTATGCATAACAATTATTTTCCTTCTTAGTAACATTTTTTTCCTACTGGAGGTTGTTCTGAGATGATACATTCTAAACTAAAACAAACTTTAAAAATCTTAGAAATGGCAGACACATGAAGAAAAAAACAGAACCTTCAGTAGACCCCAGCGTGAGTTTGAAATAACTTCTTCATGCAATTGCTGCCAATAATCGCGGTAGCTTTGGCAGGCACAGCCATGGCCGTAAGCCCTGAGCCAGCATGAAGTACCCCAGGTGCCCCCACTTCCGATTTGGCTAAACCTATGTATCTGCTTTAAGCTGTGTGTTTACTAAAGATAACAGCTTGATGTTCTCAAAGTGAATTTGCACATTTTGTACTGTTTATATAAACTATACCAAAATGTTAAAAAAAAGTTTTACTTCTGTTTTATCCTCCTCCCCCCCAAATAGAGCCTTTTTGAAATAAAAATCACTCAGGAATCATTCCTGTGTATACATTCAGGAATGTCTTGTGCTTGCTATCAGGTAATTACGTACTGACCAGCTGGGCTCCTCTCCAGTTAACATGGCCAAAGGGAAGCAGAGAAGGGTCACAGCTGTAATGAAAAGGACTCTAGAAGATTTCAGAAATAGGAAGAAGGAATAACCAACTTGGGAGAAGGCAGGAACTTACTGGGTTGGGGAGGAGGTATGGTAAACCTTCTAAAAGAGCTCCTTTTCTGTGACATTTTAGAGCATCTATAACTCCAAGCAAGAGCTCCACTTCTTAAGAGAATAAAAGACACACATAACCCACAACGAATGTAAACAGTTTTATTTAGAAACAGATAGGTACCTGTTTGCATTATAGAATATAAAACTTGGCTTACACTCTATAAAAAATAACCAGTATCCAAATTCAAGAGAGCTAGCATTCACAGAACACACAACGTGGGTGGGGAGCTACTGTTCACCAGCCTCGGCCCTGATTAAACCAAAAGATAATCCGGGGGGTCATTAGAGAGTAGAGTACAATGCTTGCTGAGCACCCAGCATCCACCAGCTGCTCACTTAGCACATGAAGGTTTGCTTTCTAAGTGCATAACTTTACCATTAAGCCTGGGTTCTCTGCACCTAGTAAGCTGTAAGCCTCTCCTGCCACATGGTTCATGATGGTGCCCTCTCTAAGCCAGAGTTGGTAATAATCTCTGGTCTTCTTAATAAAATGGGGAATCTGGATGGCAGAGAATCTCCATTCCCCTATATTAGGGTTCAACTTGAAGGAGTATATCTACTTTCAAGAGCTCAATGCAAAGGCTGGGATGAAGTTACATGGTGTCTGGCTTTTTACCAGGTCAAGTAGCCCACCTCAACACGATTGTGGAAGACCAAAGGATACACCTAGGTTCAGATTATAAAAATCACCCAGCACCACCTGAATGTACTATCCAGAAAGATACATGAAATAATAAAGGTTAGATATAAATGTATGTATCTTAGTAACCTGAGGGCTAAGAACTTGGAATACAGTAATTCTCAAAAGAGGTCCATCTGTAAGAAAGGGACCAAAAAAGACAGTTTGTGTTACATAAAATATGGGTAAAGTGAGTTGGGAACAGAAGGCGGTTTCCTCAGTTCTTTCTACAATGTCCCTCTCTTTGACAAGTATTGGCAATCTGTTGATCCATGATGAACTTTGTCTTTGGCAGTGGGGAGAAGGGGAGGCGGGGACATGGGGAGTGGTGGGACAAAGGCAGGAAGGGTGAGTTGAGTGATGGTCCTCAAACCAAAAAGCCCCTTTGTAGGCCTCTCATTTTTGAGTCTGAGCTCAAGCTCCCCAGCTGACACAGAAACAGTCTTGGTAGTAAGTGGTTAGCAATCTGAGGTATGAGGATCCCTGGTAAAGTCAGCAGCATGTGGTTTTTAGAAACCAGCCCACAAGGTAAGAACACTGCAACCAAGCTCCTAACTAATACTGCTATTTAACCACTGTCTGAAAGAGAAAAGGAAGAAGAAAAAAATCCCCACTACATTGGGAGGGTCTAAGCTTTCATGTAAGGTCGTCCAAATAATCTTATTTCATCTTAGGGTTTCTTAAAAGAACCCTCGCTCAGTGATCTTTCTCTCATTAAAGGCACTTTCAATGACATGATCAGAAAGGAGTACATTTTAACTGCAGTGAAAGCAAGATTAATTCCTCAGAACACCTGAGGAAACACAAGCCGAATGGGGCACTTGGAATGATTCAACAGGCAAGACAGTCTTGAGCGCTTCAACAGATGCACACCCAGAAAAGTCTGTGCCCTGAAAACACTTATTTTTCCTTTAGTTTTCCAGCTTTCTCTATACATATAGCTCTGTAAAGAGATCACACTCATTACTTGATTGATTTTCAAGACACTGGCCCTAACTCTTCCCCCAAAAGCTGTGCTTGACAAAATGAGCAAACAGCTAGTACTTCAGGGAAGGAAAACAAAAAGAATGAATGAAATCAAGTAGAGCCAAGCTTTCTTACAGCACAGGGATCTGTCCTTGCCCAGACAGATTGCTGGACAGTGGCAGCTGAATGCAATCTGTGGCCCCCTACTACTTATGAAATATACTTTTCAATGGGCAAGCTTGTGTTTTCTCTCTAAATATAAATTGTGGGAGGTATTTCTTCCCTTCTCTCTCTCCTGAACACTTATTGATCTCAGGCTTAAAAAATGAGTTAAGTTGGAATTACAAAAATTGTATGGTAAGGGTTGAGAAAGAGTGAAGGACTAAAGGTTGCTTACGGGTGTGAGCTGAGGAACTTGATCCTTCATATCTCGCTCCCAACCAGAGAACAAATACAAAAATAAACACACCATGTGATACATGATACAAAGTATAAACCTACAAACACAAGTGTACTAATTAGAGTTGTTCCTCAGAAGCACAGTTTCCCTCCATCCCTCCCAGAGAGGAGGAAGAACAGGGACAGGATGGTTTTCATTACACCTTTTCATGTCTTGTTTGTAACAACAGTCTCAGTAGCGCAAACAATTTCATGTGAAACGAGAAGCTGTAAAAATAAATTATTTTTTGAAGCAACATGGGTTCCTCCTCAGAACTCATCATGTCGTACTAAGGCCTCACCAAAATCTGTGGCCTGGCTGCCCACAAATAAATCATACTTGTCAACAATCTCCTCCTTGGTAAGCTTGCCATCCTGAAATTAGAGAGAACAATGAATTGAGGCAACATATTTCCCATTCCAAATTCAGAAACAATTTTATAGAGTAACAGGGACTCTAAGTCCCTCAATGCTAAAGATAAGGGTTTGTTTCTTGAGAAGAGAATGCTCACTTTTGAGCAAAATGTGGGACATCTAGATATGAGTAACAGGTAGTCAAGAAGAACTGGGTAAAATACTTGAAAGTGAATCAAGTCACTACCTACCAGGAACAACAAAACCTGCTAAAATCAAGCACAGCCCTCACCTCCTATGCCCTAGCCACAGGTTCCAGACACAACCCCAAACGAAGGCTCAGAAACTCACCTCAAAAATTATCTAGGCCAGATTCCCAAGGGATGACTACATGAGTTTCCTTTTTCACATACCCCAGGACACAGCACCTGGCTACTGAAAACAACTGAGCAAGAACTCACACTGTCGCTTCAAAAGGCTTGGTGATAAGAAACTGCACTTGAAACTGAAGATTAGCCTAGATAAAAGAATGTTCAGAACACTAAAACCCCCATCTTTAGACTGACTTCCAGTTTACTCTAAGCAGAGCATTCAAATCTCTAAAAAAAAAAGGGTGGCAGAGTTAGAATTAAAATTAGGATTGGCAAATTTTTGCCCACAGGCCAGCTTTTTTGGCATAGCCTGTGTCTGAGATAGTTTTTCCTTTTCAAAGAGTTGTTTAAAAAACAAACACAACAACCACCAGAGGAAAATATATGATACTGATTTATATGGCCTGCAAAGCCTAAAATATTTACTATCTGGCCCTTTACAGAAAGTTTGTCAACCCTTCAATTAAAGGATAGAGCCTATGGCATTGTGCCCTGGAGAAAGAGTATCAGTGTTTGGAGAATGTCTTCTTGGAATGTTCTGTGTTATTAGTTTTTTTGACGTATTTGTAATATTTACTTTTATACTTATGCTAAGTTACGCTTTTTGAATGAGGGAATTCCTAGATATCATTTATCTATATTAGCAGGCAGTGATAAATCAGCATTAAAACCCTAAGGTTGGTTACGCTCTTTATAGCTATTTGTTTCCTGATGGACGGAATCAGAATCCCGACCTGACAGGCTTATGTGAACCAACTCCTCAAGACCACATCAAAGTGACCCAGGTGAATTTTGTTTTACATTAGAGCCATATCATTAGAGCCAAGCCTTTGTATATACTTTATAGAATTGTGACAGTGGAATTGTGTTAAGGGATTGGAACATTTAAATTTTAAACCACTTGACTAGATAAGTGAACTCATGTGTGTGGTTTCTCTTTAAACCACACAGCTTAAAATAGGACTGGGTGCTTTCTGTTTTAATGTGAGAACACTGACTACTGTTTTGATACTTCTATACAAGCAAAATTTGTATAGAAAGTAACAGTCTTCAATTTACCTGTTTAATTTAGCATTTATAGTAACAGTCATTCATTCATTCATTTAACAAATAATCTGCCATAGTCTGAGTAATCTCTTAACTTTTTTTTAATCAAAGGAACAATATGAATTATACTGTGAGATGGGCTCCACATTCCAGCTGTGTAAAATATGTGCTGAAAACGACAAGGATGTAAAGATTGAGCCTTGTGGGCACCTCATGTGCACATCCTGTCTCACCTCCTGGCAGGTAAGGATCCAGACCATGAATTTTCTCAGTCACCTATATAGTCAGTCTGAAGAATCGGGCATTGTATATCCTTTACAGATATAAAGAAAAGACTGGCTTGTGGGGTAGGTTTTAAGCTTTTGATCTCTTTTTTCATCTCCAGGGAAATGTATTTCCTAGTGGACAGGTATTTGAAGTACTTGGAGATGTGTCTGTTACCCTCTTTTGTTTCCTCTGCAGGAATCAGAAGGCCAAGGCTGTCCTTTCTGCCGGTGTGAAATTAAAGGTACTGAGCCCATTGTGGTCGATCCATTTGACCCTAGAGGAGGCGGCAGCCTTTTGAGGCAAGGGGCAGAGGGAGCTCCCTCCCCAAATTATGATGACGATGATGATGAACGGGCCGATGACTCTCTCTTCATGATGAAAGAATTGGCTGGTGCCAAGGTAAGACTGCATTTTACGAGACTGGCAAAATTCATATGGGTTGTGTTCTAAAGCAATGAGCACTTAATGACATCCAAATTACAAGGAGTATTAATAGCTAATATTGAGCATTTACTATGTGAGAGACACCATGCTGAGCACTTTACCTTTTTTTTTTAATGTATCATTGATACACAATCTTACGAAGGTTTCACATGAGCCACACTGTGGTTTCAACATTCACCCATATTATCAATTCCCGCCCCCATTGCAGTCACTGTCTGTCAGCATAGTCAGATGCTATAGAGTCATTACTTGTCTTTTCTGTGAGCACTTCACTTTTTTAACTTACATAATCCTATACTCATATACACTCAAACAACCCTATGAGTAGATAATTATTACTGTCCTCATTTAACAGATAAGGAAACCAAGACACAATGAGGTTAGTAGTTTGCTGAAGATCACACAGCTAGTTAGCTGAACCAGAGTCTGCGACCAGATATTGCAGCTTTAAGGAGCATGCTCTCACTGTCCATATCCTAGAGCTGAGCTTTACTCAGAGGGATTTCTGGAGAAAATGGGGGTGGGGGTGATAAAATTATTGAACCCTATTTTGCTACTGTGACTAGAATATGTTGTTCTTGTTTTTTTCCTTACGGAGTCTGCATTTATTAGAAAGCTAGGTGTTGGGGGCGGGAAGAAATGACGCACTCATTAATAAGCAAATAATGGCAACTAAAGTGATTGGAGGGCGCTAGGAGGTACCACTTAGAAACTAAAACTAGAAAGGCCCTGGTAAGGGTGGGGAAGGTAGAGGCTAAGAAAGGATGTGGTCCAATTCCATTATATTAGTGTAAAACAGGGATTTATTCACTAATTCAAAATAAGGCAGTCCTTAAAGATCTCAGTAAATATAGGCAAACAAAAAGTTCTGATATGTTGTAGATGCTCTAGTTAAGAATGTTATAAATTCATGGGATGCGTTCCTTGGTACAAAAGCAGCTTTCTTATACTGACTGCCTGGCACAGTGGCAAAACAGGTGCTCAGTAAGTATTGAAAGAATGGATTTTTATCTCTTAAATGCCTGTATCCAGTATATGACCTCCTCTCTGTCCTCAGTACCACTGCCTTATTTCAGAAGGCTCTCATCATCACCTGCTCTCCCTGCTACCAGAGTCATTGCTTTATAGCACAGACCTGACCACCTCATTCCTTTGCTCATTCTCTTTGGTGACTTCTCATTACCTAATGGGTTAAGCCCATTCTCCTTTCCAGGCACTTTGCCCTGATAAACCTTTCTGCTAATATTTTGTGGTCCAGCAAGGCCGAACCATTAAAAATCTCCATGCCTTTGTCTTGGTACTTTCTATGTAATTTAGTTCTGTTTCCATTTCTCAGGAAATCTTTTCAGACTGTACCCTACTTCCCCCACCCCAAACTTCACATTCATTAGTACACATACAGTCTAGGTCTGGCCAGGTGTTTCTGGATGCTGTGAATATGTCTGCCATATAACTTATCACCTTGTCATATTTCATTAAGAGTATTTCTTCCCATTATCAGTTCTTAGAAGGCAAGACTTATCTCATTTGTATTTAGCTATTCAAAGTTGAACACATGGTAATTACTTTGAGTGTTTGGGAATTGAAAACACTTCAAAACAGGAACTGATAAATTTACAGTGCTATATCATTTATGGATAAAGAAATCTGGACTGAGTGGTGCATTTTTGGTTTTTTGAAATTGACAGTAGTCTTGGTCTCTAGTAACAGGTTTTTTGGTTCCATTTAAAGAGGATTCGTATGACCTCTATAACAGTTTTATGTTCTTGCATAGATTGCCATCTCTTCATTCATGGACATTTGCTGGTAACCCCTGGAATATTAGGGAAGCAGAATGATTCGATAAATGATCATTCCTGTGTGTATTTATTTGAAATTAAAATCCCCTTTTTTCCTCATGAAATTTTATAGATAGGTCATACTGTGGAGAAACAGACACTTAACGTTCAGTGTTAATGTGGATACAAATTTTTAAGTTCCACCTTTTTGAAGGACAGTTTGACATCTATTTAAAGTGTGTAACGTTCACAATTTGACCTAGCCATTTCAATTCTCAGAATATATCCTAAGGAAACACTCAAACAAGCACACAAAGGTACAGATTTACAGCATTATTTGTAGTAATGAAAAATTAGAAACAACTCACATACCCATCAGCAAGAAATGATGGTGCATCCATGTGTTAGTAATTTTATGACTCCATAACTGATTACTACAAATTTAGCAGCTTAATGCAACACAAATTTATTCTCTTTAGTTTTGAAGGTCAGAAGGCTGACACATGTCCCGTCAGGCTAAAGCCAGGTATTGGCAGGCCTGTATTCCTTTCTGTAGGCTCTAAGGGAAATCCATTTCTTTAACTCACCTGGATTTGGCACAATTCAGTTCCTTGCAGTTTAGGATTAAGATCCCTGTCTCCTTGCTGGTTGTCAGCTGACAATATTCCCATTCTTTGGCTCCTGGCCTCCTTTCCACCTCCTCCCATCTTATCTCTCTGAGGTTCTCTGCTTTTAAGGACTGTGGGATTGCATTGGGCTTGCTGGAATAATCCAGGATAATTCTCCCATCCCAAGATCTACACCTTTAATTACATCAGCAAAACTCCTTTTGCCAAGTAATGCATTCACAGGTTCTGGGTTTTAGGGCATCAATAACTTGGGTGAGGTGAACATTCTTCCGACTGCTACAGTCCATATAGTGGAATGCTATGCAGAATGAATTCAATTTACATATACCTAAGTGGGAGACTGTCTAATGTATATTGAGTTTAACAAAGCAAGTGTATGCCATGTAGAGTATTACCTTATTTCTCTGCAAAAAATATTTGGTTGTAAAAAAATTTTGACTGTGCACTATGAGAAAATTGAATGCCTATACACTGAATTACTCAAGTGTTATTTCTGAGGATACAAGTTCAGAGAACTTTAATTTTATGAAATAATTGGATTTTTTATAATTAACACATTACTTTTGCAAGGTGTTTATTGTGCTAGGTAAGTAGTTATGTGTTGAGTGATACATGGGATAAGAAACCTAAGTCAAAGGGCCACAAGGATCTAGGAGTTGTATTTGGGAAGAGAAACTATTATTTAATACAAGGCAGACAGTGTACATTGTTTTAAATTGTTGGGTATACACTCTGAGTGCTACAGGACTATAAAATAAAGATGAAAGTGAACATTTTCTTCTGTAGCTGATATATATAAATAATATTAAAATTTACTCAAGGAAGGAAAAGTAGTAATAAAGATACACTGTAAAAATTCAAGTAGAGAAAAAGCAGCTTCAAATATTACATTGTTGCCTGGCTATTCCATAATTTATTTAGTCTTTCTTAATGGACACTCATATTGTTTCCAGGCTTATACATATTGGCATCCTTCTGCAAGCCTATCTGTAGGATAAATTTCTAGCAGTGGAATTGCTGGGTAAAAAGTATGTACCTTTAATTCTCTGATAGAGGGGAGGGGCACGGGATTTCACCAGAACAGTCGTATTTCATTGTTTAGCTGTGTAGTAGGTACTGTGTAGGCATTTATCTTATTTTTTGCACTTTATAGCCCACATAAGATATTAATAAGATATTTGAGTAAAACTATTTAATTTTTTTTGGATCAGTATTAAAATTTGTCCCCAACTTTTGTCCCAAATTCACTCCCAGAGGTGTGTGAGACTGTGGGAGTGACTGTTTTGTCACATCCTGGTAGCTGTTGTTCATTTTTTTGCCATTTGTTTTTAATATAGTGAATCTACTTATTAAAAAATCGAAGCCGCAAATGCGTGCAGATCATTTTAAACTTTGAAAGGCTTTTGGAATTGTCGGCTCTCTGCCTCTGCCCCCTTCAGCTGCTCTCTGTGCCCCATTCGGATTTTTCAGTTCTTAAAATGGTTTTTTACTTACACTTATACAACCTCTTCTGGATTCTACAGTGTTAGTTACCTGTTCACTTCAGGCGTTGTGGAAAAGGACTTAAAAGCCTGCTTCTTCTGTCTCCTGCAGCGTGCCTGCCTGCTGCGCTTTGAGGGGAGTTTGTGCTGCGGCTCAGGTGTCATCAGTGTGAACGATTTTGCTGCCTGCTGTGCTGAGCAAGATACTCTGATAGGATTACTTTGGTTTCTCAAACAGCCTTTGGCTTTTCCTGGGATGATTGCTTTTTTCCCCTTAGTTTTCAGTTTGTACATGTCACTACCAAATCTAACCATGCTGTCAAACATCCTCTCAGCGTAATTTTCAATGAAGTAAATCCTGTTATTATCGGAGATAGTGTATTATGTAGTGTACTGGGACTTAGAGTCTTTGCGATTCAGCTCCAGTTTGGACTGGTTATCCTCTCAGGGCACTGCATTCCCCGTCACCCTGAGGTCTCCCCTTGCCATTATCGTGGGACTTCATGGTCCCTCCTCTGTGTTGGGGTGCCTATTCCTTGGCTCCCAGGTTTTCCTCTTTCCTGCTTTTACTTCTGTGTTTGGTGGGAGTATATCCTCAAAATGGCTTTCTGTGACAGGGTGTGAGGTAAAATTTTTGAGATGCTTGATATCTTAAAATGCCTTTATTCAGCTCTCAAACTCTGACTAGTTATAGAATTCTAGGTTGAAAAAAATTCGACTTACATTGTTAGAATACTTGACTTTTGGATTCTAATGTATTTTTGCCATCTGGTGCCCCCTTTCCCTTTATCCCCAGAAGCTTTCAGGACACTTTCCTTATTCTTGGTTCCCTGAAAACTTAACGGGGGTATTGGTTGCTCATTTGTTACGGATTTCTTTCCCTTCACTGGGCTAGCTATGCAGTGAGCCTTTTCTATATGGATAGTTATATCCCTTAGGTCTTGGAAATGTTCTTGTATTATTTGTTTGATAATATCTTCATTTGTGTTTTTCTCCTTTTCTGAAACTTTCTTACATGTTGAGATAGGAGGACATTGCAGCAATTGGTTATGATGTTGAGCCATGAATTGAAAAAACATGATTAGCTCAACTCCTCTGCACTTCAGGAATAAGAGAGATGGATAGTGGGAGGGACCAAAATAGGCAGAGATGTCCTTCCATATTGGGAAACAGCCTGAACAAAGGCAAGGGGGTAGGAATTCCAGAACGGGGAGTTGTGGAAAAGCAGAAGTTACCGATAGATGGTTTTTGAGCTAGTATTTAAGGATGGCTATGCTGTAATGGTGAGCAAAAGGATCTGGTGAGATGAGAAACTAGGAGATGGGAGAATCACTACAAGGTGGTTTTAACAGATCAGATCTGAGGTTGGTAAATAGAATGAAAAGGAAGATACAGATATGCAACTCCTATGTGGAAAAGTCAGGAGGATACAGTGATTGAAAACTGATGACAAAGTGAGAATTAGCTTGACCAAGACCTTTTTCATTTCCTCACCGTTGAGCTGTGTAGCCGCTCAAGCTGCATTGCGCATGCTGCACTCACATGGCGCCTGTGTTTCTGAAACATGCCTGAAAGCAAGTAGCTCATGCTGAGGGCTTTCTTTACCCTCATTTACCAGCCTGCATTAATGATGGGACTAAGTATGTGAATGGTTTTCTGTCATCTCACGTAGGTGCTTGTGATGGATACTAGCCTATTCTGTCTGTGTTGTTCCCTGTTCGAGAATGCAAATGCAGTGGCATTTTAGGTGCATTACTGTATATCTCTGGGCAGCTTACTTAGACAGACTTACCAGCTATTGACAGGGAAGAAGAAACACATGTATTGTTTCTTCTGACACTTTTGTTAGAAGATGAATTGATAGAAAATACTAATCCCTTTTAATTACTGAATTGAAATAACTTTTCTTCAGAAAGACTCAAGACTCTTTTTAGTGATTGTTGATCATTCTTACAAAGGTTTTTTTCTTCTTTTTATCATGATAACCCATGGAGAATTTCTCACCTTTCAGTGTTCTGCCTCTTACACATTATTTCCTGGGTAACTTGTTGAGAGGCTAATGTTTACTCCTTTCTTTTTATATGGGTTCCTATTTTTTTACCTTGAAAAGATTTTTTTCTTTCTATGAAGTTGAGGAAGTGCAAAATTATAATATTTGTTTCAAATTGTAAACTAGCAAGCTTTTTGTTGTAGCACTGCCATTTCTAGATATATTTATTTGCCTGTAGCTTGCATCCGCGTGGTGATTCGATGATTGAGAGTGCCCCCTTATGGTGACACAGAAGTAATTCAGGAAGTCTGCCCCATTAGTGGTCACAGTCAGTGTTCATAGAGTACTTGCTATCAGTCTACAGCTTTAGGAGTTGAAAGATGCCACCCCCGCCAACAAGAATAACCTATTAGGAAATCTCATTTGTGTTAGGTGGAACGGCCTCCTTCTCCGTTCTCAATGGCCCCACAAGCTTCCCTTCCCCCAGTACCACCACGACTTGACCTTCTGCAGCAGCGAGTACCTATTCCTTCAAGTGCTTCTGGTCTCGGAGCCGCTTCTAAGGTAAAGCTCTATCTGCCTATGCCGTTTTCTGACGCTTTGTCACAGATTGGTGGCTTTGGATTGATGTGCTTTCGTCATGCTCCCACAGGCTGCTCCTGGCTCCCTTCATAAGGACAAACCATTGCCAATACCTCCCACGCTCCGAGATCTTCCGCCACCACCCCCTCCGGATCGGCCATATTCTGTTGGAGCAGAAACCCGGCCCCAGAGACGCCCCTTGCCTTGTACACCAGGCGACTGTCCATCCAGGGACAAATTGCCCCCTGTCCCCTCTAGCCGCCTTGGGGAATCATGGCTGCCTCGGCCAATCCCCAAAGTACCAGCAGTTGCCCCAAACCCTAGTGACCCCTGGACAGGGAGAGAATTAACCAACCGGCACTCACTTCCGTTTTCATTGCCCTCACAAATGGAACCCAGAACAGATGTGCCTAGGCTCGGGAGCGCATGCAGTGTGGATACCTCTGTGGTGAGTCCTGATTGTGAAGTTATTTAGCCTATTAATAAATATTCGTGGATGGCCTTTAATGGGTCAGCGTTTTGTGACAGGTTTTATACAGGAGTCAGAGATAATATAACACTCTCTACTCTCAAGAAGTATATATGTTAATAGAGCAGATAAGGCATATTTGTAAATACTACACTAAATTTGTATGTGTGCATATATGTATATATATGTATAAATGGGTAGTGTTAGAATATACTTATACTAATATATATATGGAATATATATCATATATATATATGTCATATATATATAATAAAATAATTAAGTTTTAGAGAAAGGAGAGATTATTTCCAGATAGCACAATCTTGAGGACTTTATAGAAAGAGTGGCATCTGAATTTGAAGTATTCTCTCCAGAATGGATCAGTATTAAGATAGATCAGCTCTACAAATGACAGAAATGCTCAAGGTGTATTGTGGAATTAGAAGTAGTTTAATTTGAGTGGAGCAAAAATTTTATGTGTCAGATTAGGAAAAAGGGCTAGACAGGAGCATTGGTACTAGATTAAAGAACCTTGAAAACCCACCAAGGCCAAAAGGCTGAATATTTGGTAGGAAATGAGGAGCATTTGAAGGTTTTATATTAGTGGACTGACATGACCAAAATGATGGTTTAAAGAGATGAATATAGCAGTAGTATGTAGAATGGATTGGTAAAAGAATAGATTGAAGAAAGATAGGTTAGTGGTTTCTTGTATCAGCATGAGATAAGGAGTCCAGACCTGGGGCTGGGAGAGGTAGATCCTTTCTTTTGTTGGTTCATTTATGCACTCAACAAAAAATCTTGCCCTCATAAAGTTTGCATTCTAGTAGAGGAAGTACAGAAAATAAGCAAGATAAGTAAATAAAATAGGATGGCAGACACTGATGAGTGCTGTGGAGAAAAATAGCGCAGAAAAAATGGGGTGTAGGAACCGTTGTATTTGAGGTGGAAGGTACATGGAGGGGTGGAGAACAATTCTGAGCAAAAACCTGGAGCAACGGTGAGAGTGGGCCATGCTGATTCTGAGGGAAGACCATTCTTGGATGAAGGGAAAAGCAGATAGGTTAAGGGGAGTCTATCTGAGGAATAACAAAGGGGTTTATATGGCTGGTGTTAAGTAAGCAAGAGGGAGAATCATTGCCTCTGAGCAGTGAGGTTGAGCAATGCTGTGGTCCTTTAATGATCTGCGTATTTCTTGGTTGCCAGAGAAGGGGGAGGGTAACTTAGATAAAAGTGGCATCTGTGTGATAGGCAGTCTAATTAGTGAGCATGGATTAGGTTCGACTTCCTGGTAGCATGTAGAAGGAGGTATAGATTTTTAAAGTTAGAGATAGTATTTGTGTAGACAGCCAGTTTTCTGCAGTCTTTCTAGAATTAAAATCAACAATTCCATTTCCGTGGCTCTCTTTAGATCTCTGTCTCCCTAACCTTACATCTGAACTTTCTTTGGAGCCTGAAAGCAACTACGCTTTTGTCCAATATAATAACCCCTAAACATGGCATTGAAAGAGGGACATCTGTGTCCATTTTATTGCTCTTGTTATTTTGAATAGGTTAAATAAGTTAAGAGGCTACTTAGCTGTGTTAAGAAGGTTCTTTTTCAATGCTTTTCTTTCTAGAATATGAATAACAGCCCATTAGCAGGGCCAGAGTGTGAGCATCCCAAAATCAAACCTTCTGCATCTGCCAGTGCCATTTACTCTCTGGCCGCCAGGTAAGTTTACTGAAGCTATATTTCATTCATTGGGGTTGGTACTTAAAACAGCTTACTTTGAGGAAATCTAGAAAACCCAGAGGAGTATAAAGAAGAAAATTAAAATGTATCTGTATTTGCATCAATTAAAAATTACCATATTTTCTATTTTGGACTGTTTTTTTCCATTCTTTTCTCTGTATACAAGTACATAGATCAGTCTTGCTGGGGCTCATCAGTTTTATTTTCAAAGAAGCAGTTTTGGCTTCGTTAATTTTTAAAATTCTTAATTCTTAAGTATCTGCTTTTTTGTGTTTGGTAAAATACACATAACGTAAAATTTACCACCTTACTCATTTACCACCTTACCCATTTACCAGGATAAGGGTTGGTGGTATTAATCACATTAACACTGTGTAACCGTCATCACCATCCATCCCCAAACTCTTTTTATCTTATAAAGCTAAAACTCTACCTATTAAACAATAAGTCACCATTCTCCCCCCGACCTCATAGCCCTTGGGAACCACCATTACACTTCCTGCCTTTATGATTTCGACTACTCCAAGTATCCCATGTGAGTGGAATCATACAGTATTCGGCTTTCGTGACTGACTTATTTCACTTAACATAATGTCCTCAAGGTTCATTCATATTGTAGTATATTGGAGAACTTCCTTTTTAGGCTGAATAATATTCCATTGTATGTATATACAGTGGGTCCTCCCCCTCTTACAGAGATCCAGGGTATATGTTCCAAGATCTTCCTCCTAGTGGATACCTGAAACTAATAGCATTGATAGTACTGAACCCTATATATACTGTTCTGTACTATATGTACATAACTATGCTAAAGTTTAATTTATATACTAGGCACAGTTAAGAGATTAACAGCAATAATAAAATAGAACCATTATAACAATATACTATAGTAAAAGTTATGTGAATGTGGTCTCTATTTCAAAATGTCTTACTGTACTATATTACCCTCCTTATGATAATGTGAGATGATAAAATGCCTATATGATAAGATGAAATGAGGTTAGTGGTGTAGGCATTATGACATAGTGTTGGGCTCCTACAAACCTTCTGACCATGTCAAGAGGAGGATCATTTGCTTCTGCACCATGGTTGACTGCAGGGAACTGAAACCATGGAAATAAGGGCAATAAGGGATAAGGGGGGACTACTGTACCACATTTTGTTTATCCATTCATCAATTGATGGACACTTGGGTTACTGCCACATTTTAGCTGTTGTGACTGCTATTACTATGAATGTGGGTGAACAAATAACTCTTCAAGACCCTACTTTCAGTTTTTCTGGGTATGTACCAGAAGTAGTATTCCTGGATCATATGGAAATTGTATTTTTAATTTTTTTTAAGTTTATTTTGATATCATTAATCTACAATTAAATGAGTAATATTATGGGGATTACACTACCCCCTTCATCAGGTCCCCCCCACCAACCCCATTACAGTCACTGTCCATCAGCATAGTGAGATGCTATAGAGTCATTACTTGTCTTCTCTGGGTTGTACCGTCCTCCCCGTGCCCCCCTAACATTACATCTGCTAATCATAATGGCCCCTTTTCCCCCTTGTCCCTCCCTTCCCACCCATCCCCCCCAGTCCCTTTCCCTTTGGTAACTATTAGTCCGTTCTTGGGTTCTGTGAGTCTCCTGCTGTTTTGTTCCTTCAGTTTTTTTCTCAGTTCTTATACTCCACATATGAGTGAAATCATTTGGTACTTGTCTTTTTCGGCTTGGCTTATTTCACTGAGCATAATACCCTCTAGCTCCATCCATGTTGTTGCAAATGGTAGGATTTGTTTTCTTCTTATGGCTGAATAATATTCCATTGTGTATATGTACCACCTCTTCTTTATCCATTCATCTACTGATGGACACTTAGGTTGCTTCCATTTCTTGGCTATTGTAAATAGTGCTGCAATAAACATAGGGGTGCATCTGTCCTTTTCAAACTGGGCTGCTGCATTCTTAGGGTAAATTCCTAGGAGTGGAATTCCTGGGTCAAATGGTATTTCTATTTTGAGTTTTTTGAGGAACCTCCATACTGCTTTCCACAATGGTTGAGCTAATTTGCATTCCCACCAGCAGTGTAGGAGGGTTCCCTTTTCTCCACATCCTCGCAACATTTGTTGTTGTTTGTGTTTTGGATGTTGGCCATCCTCACTTGTGTGAGGTGGTATCTCATTGTGGTTTTAATCTGCATTTCTCTGATGATTAGTGATGTGGAGCATCTTTTCATGTGCCTGTTGGCCATCTGAATTTCTTCTTTGGAGAAGTGTCTATTCATGTCCTCTGCCCATTTCTTAATTGGATTATTTGCTTTCTGTTTGTTAAGGTGCGTGAGTTCTTTATATATTTTGGATGTCAACCCTTTATCAGATACGTCATTTATGAATATATTCTCCCATACTGTAGGATGTCTTTTTGTTCTACTGATGGTGTCCTTTGCTGTACAGAAGCTTTTCAGCTTCATGTAGTCCCACTTGTTCATTTTTGCTTTTGTTTCCCTTGCCCGGGGAGATATGTTCATGAAGAAGTCGCTCATGTTTATGTCCAAGAGCTTTTTGCCTATATTTTTTTCTAAAAGTTTTATGGTTTCATGACTTACATTCAGGTCTTTGATCCACCTTGAGTTTACCTTTGTGTATGGGGTTAGACAGTAGTCCAGTTTCATTCTCTTACATGTAGCTGTCCAGTTTTTCCAACACCAGCTGCTGAAGAGGCCGTCATCTCCCCAATGTATATCCAAGGCTCCCTTATCAAATATTAGTTGACTGTATGTGTTTGGGTTGATGTTTGGATTTTCTATTCTATTCCACTGATCTGTGGGTCTGTTTTTGTGCCAATACCAAATTGTCTTGATTACTGTGGCTTTGTAGTAGAGCTTGAAGTCAGGGAGCGTAATTAATTCCCCCTGTTTTATTCCTCCTTCTCAGGATTGCTTTGGCTATTCGGGGTCTTTTGTGGTGCCATATGAATTTTAGAATTATTTATTCGAGTTCATTGAAGAAAGCTGTGGGTAGTTTGATAGGGATTGCGTTGAATCTGTAGATTGCTTTGGGTAGTATAGCCATTTTGACAATATTTATTCTTCCTAGCCAAGAGCATGGGATACATTTCCATTTGTTAGTGCCCTCTTTAATTTCTCTTAGGAGTGTCTTGTAGTTTTCAGAGTACAGGTCTTTCACTTCCTTCGTTAGATTTATTCCTAGGAATTTTATTCTTTTTGATGCAATTGTGAATGGAATTGTTTTTCTGATTTCTCTTTCTGTTAGTTCATCATTAGTGTATAGGAAAGCAACAGATTTCTGTGTGTTAGTTTTGTAACCTGCAACTTTGCTGAATTCAGATATTAGTTCTAGTAGTTTTGGAGTGGAGTCTTTAGGGTTTTTTATGTACAATATCATGTCATCTGCAAATAGTGACAATTTGACTTCTTCTTTACCAATCTGGATGCCTTGTATGTCTTTGTTTTGTCTGATTGCCGTGGCTAGGACCTCCAATACTATGTTGAATAACAGTGGAGAGAGTAGGCATCCCTGTCTTGTTCCCAATCTTAGATGAAAAGCTTTTAGCTTCTCGCTGTTAAGTATGATGTTAGCTGTGGGTTTGTCATATATGGCCTTTATAATGTTGAGGTACTTGCCCTCTATACCCATTTTGTTGAGAATTTTGATCAGGAATGGATGCGGAATTTTGTCAAATGCTTTTTCAGCATCTATGGAGATGATCATGTGGTTTTTGTTCTTCTTTTTGTTGATGTGGTGGATGATGTTGATGGATTTTCGAATGTTGTACCATCCTTGCATCCCTGGAATGAATCCCACTTGATCATGGTGTATGATCCTCTTGATGTATTTTTGAATTCGGTTTGCTAATATTTTGTTGAGTATTTTTGCATCTACGTTCATCAGGGATATTAGTCTGTAATTTTCTTTTTTGGTGAGGTCTTTGCCCGGTTTTGGTATTAGAGTGATGCTAGCTTCATAGAATGAGTTTGGAAGTATTCCCTCCTCTTCTATTTTTTGAAAAACTTTAAGGAGAATGGGTGTTATTTCTTCTCTATATGTCTGGTAGAATTTAGAAGTGAATCCATCTGGTCTGGGGGTTTTGTTCTTGGGTAGTTTTTTGATTACCGCTTCAATTTCATTGCTGGTGATTGGTCTGTTTAGTTTTTCTGTTTCTTGTTTGGTCAGTTTTGGAAGGTTGTATTTTTCTAAGAAGTTGTCCATTTTTTCTAGGTTTTCCAGCTTGCTAGCATATAGATTCTCATAGTATTCTCTTATAATTCTTTGTATTTCTGTGGGATCCGTCGTGATTTTTCCTTTCTCATTTCTGATTGTGTTTATGTGTGTAGATTCTCTTTTTCTCTTAATGAGTCTGGCTAGGGGTTTATCTATTTTGTTTATTTTTTCAAAGAACCAGCTCTTGGTTTCATTGATTTTTTTCTATTGTTTTGTTCTGTATTTTTAATTTTTGAGACACCACATACTGTTTCCCACAGCAGCTATACTATTTTACATCCTTATCAGCAGTGCACAAGGGTTATTGATTGATTGATTGATTGATTGATAGTGACTATCCTAATGAGGTGTGGTATCTCATTGTAATTTTGATTTGTATTTCTCTGAATGATTAGTGATATTGAGCCTCTTTTCGTATGCTTACTGGCCATTCATCTATATTTTGGGACAAAGTCTGTATAAGTCCTTTGCCCATCTTTTAATCAGGTGGTTTGTTCTTCTGTTGAGTTTTAGAAGCTCTCTATATATTCTGGATATTAATCCCATGTCAGATATATGATTTGCAAATATTTTTTCTGTTCTGTGGGTTGCTGTTTTACTCTGGTTAGTGTTTTTTGATGTATAAAATTCAAAATCGTTATGTCTTATTTTCTCTTAAGTTACCTGTACCTTTGGTATCCTAGAAATCATTGCCAAATACAATGTCATAAAGCTTTTGTGGTATATTTTCTTCTAAGAGGTTTATTTTAGAGTTAGTTTAGATCTTATACTTGGGTCCTTGATCCATTCTGAGTTAATTTTTGTATGTGGTGTTAATTAGGTAAGGGTCTAATTTCAATCTTTTGCATATCAACTTCTAGCTTTCCCAGCACCACTTGTTGAAAACACTGTCCTTAGCTCCATTGAATGATCTTGGCTCCCTTGACAAAAATAATTTGACCATATGTGTGAGGGTTTATTTCTAGGCTTTCTATTCTGTTGCACTGGTCTATATGTCTGTCTTTATGCCAGTACCCCACTGTTTTGATTACTTTAGCTTTGTAGTAAGTTTAGAAATCAGGAAGTGTGAGTCCTCCAGATTTGCACTTTTTGTTTTTTCTTTTCAGGATTGTCGGGCTATTCAGAGTCCCTTGAAATTTCCTATAAATTTTAGGATGAGTTTTTCTACTGCAAAAACATCATTGGGATTTTGATAGGAATTACATGTAATCTGTAAACCACTTTGGGTAGTACTGACATTTTAACAACATTAAGTCTTCCAATCCATGAACGTGGGATGTGTTTCCATTTACTTAAGACTTCTTTAATTTCTTTCAGCAATGTTTTGCAGTTTTTATTGTATAACTGTTTCACCTCTTCAATTAATTTCTATTTTTTCTTTTTGATGCTATCGCAAATGGATTGCTTTTGAAGTTTCTTTTCCAGGTTGTTCATTGTTTGTGTATAGAAATGCAACTGGTTTTTGTGTGTTGACTTTGTATCCTGCTGCTTTCCTGAACTCATTTATTCTGACAGCTCTTTTATGACATCTTTAGGGTTTTCTACATATAAGATAATATCATCTGCAAACAGATAATTTCACTTTGTCCATTCCAGTTTGGATGTCTTTTATTTATTTTCCTTGCTTAACTGATTTGGCTGGAACTTCCAGTACTGTGTTGAATAAAAGTGGTGAAACCAGGCACCCTTGCCATGTTCCTGATCTTTCAGAAAAAGCTTTCAGTCTTTCACCGTTGAGTGTGCTTGTTCTGAATTTTTCATATGACTTTTATTATGTTGAGGTACTTTTCCTTATATTCCTATTTTGTTAAGGGTTTTTATCATTAAAGAGTTAAATTTTGTCAGCTGCTTTTTCTGTACCAATTGAGATGATCATGTGGGTTTTTTTTTCTTCATAGTGTTGAAGTGGCATATTACATTAAGCATTTTTTGCATGTTAAACAATCCTTGCATTGCAGGTATAAATCCCACTTGGCTATTGTATATACTCCTTTTAATATGCTGCCAGCTTCTTTTTGCTAGTATTTTGTTGCAGACTTTTGTATCAATGTTCATAAGGGATATTGGTCTGTAGTTTTCTTTAGCATCCGTCTGATTTTGTAACATGATTATGATGGCCTCATAGAATGAGTTAGGAAGTGTTCCCTCTCTAGTTTTTAGGAAGAGTTTGAGAAAGATTGGTCTTAGTTCATTAAGTGTTCAGTAGGATTCACCAGTGAAGCTGTCAGGTACTGTGTTGTTCTTTGTTGAGAGATTTTTAATTACTAATTCAATCTCCTTACTAATTATAGGTCTATTCCGATTTTCTATTTATTTGTGATTTAGTCTTAGTAAGTTTTTTGTTTCTAGAAATTTGTCCACTTCATCTAGTTTAATGCAGTTTTTTGCTGTATAGATGTACTCTCTTAAAATCCTTATTTCTGTAGAATCAAATCAGTAGTAATGTCTCCACTTTAATTTCTGATTTTAGTAATTTAAGTCTTCTGTCTTTTTCCTTAGTCCATCTAGATAAATTTGTCAGTTTTGTTGATCTTTTCAAAGAACTGACTTTTGGGCATTGATTTTCTCCATTGTTTTTCTCTTCTCTATTTCATTTATCTCTAATCTTTATTATTCCCTTCCTTCTGCTAGCTTTGGGTTTAGTTAGTTCCTTGTCTGGTTTCTTAAGTTGTAAAGTTAGTTTGTTGACTTGAGATCTTGTTTTTTAGTAGGAGTGCTTATGCTTTAAATTTCCCCCTTAACACTGCTTTTGCTGCTTCTCATAAGTTTTATTATGTTGTTGTATTGTTGTTTTCATTTACCTCTAAGTATTCTCTAATTTCCCTTGTGATTTCTTCTTTGGTCCATTGGTTATTTTAAAGTATATTGTTTAATTTCCACAATTTTACAAATTTTTACTTTTACTTTTGTTATTGATTTCTGATTTTATACCATTGTGGTCAGAGAAGATACTTTGTATGATATCTTTTTTAATCCATTGAGACTTAATTTGTGGCCCAACATATTGTCTGCCTAGAGAATGTCCCATGTGTGTTTGAGAAGACTGTGTATGCTGTTGTTGGGTAGAGTGTTCTGATATGTCCATTAGATCTGATTGACTTATTGTGTTAAGTCCTCTGTTTCCTTATTTATCTTCTGTGCGGTTGTGCCACCCATTGTTGTGAATGGTGTATTGAAGTCTCCAGCTATTATTGTAGAACCATTTATTTCTCCCTCCAATTCTGTCCATTTTGGTTTATATATTTTGATGGTCTGTCATTGGGTTAGGAAATGTTAATAATTGTTATGTAAGTCTAGTTGCCTGATATTACTGTAACTACCCCTGCTCTCTTTTGATTACTGTTTGCCTGGAATAGCTTTTCCTGTTCTTTCACTTTCAGCCTGTTTGTGTCATTGGATCTCAGTTGAGTCATTTGTAGAGAGCATAATGGATAGGATCATGCATTTTTTGACCCATTCTGCCAATTTCTGTCATTTTATTGGAGAGTTTAACTCGTTTACATTTAAAGTACTTACTGATAAGGAGGGACCGCTGTTCTTGTGCTATTTGTTCCATATGTCCTAATGGCTTTTTTGTCCCTCATTTCCTACATTACTGTCTTGTGTGTTTAGTTGATTGTTTTTGTGGCAAAATGTTTAAATTCTTACTTTTGTATATATTCTGTAGCTATTTTCTGTGTAATCCATATGGATTACATTTAGCATCCTAAAGTTTATAACACTGTAATTTGAATTTTTACCAGCTTAACTTCAGTAACATAGAAAAACTCTGCTCCTTTACAGTTCTGTCGCTGTTCCTTTCAGTTGTCGAGAATTACATTTTTGTACATTGTGTACCTGAAAACAAAGTATGTCTTTTAAATGCATTAGTCTTCTAAATTATGTAGAAAAAAGATTTAGAGTTACAAAGCAAAGTTACAGTAATACCAGCTTTTACACTAATAATGTGTTTTCCTTTAAATGCATTAGTCTCTTAAATCATTCAGAAAACAAACAAAGTATTGTTACAGACTCTCACTTTCTTTTAGCACCTTAAAAATATTGTTGGCACTGCCTTCTGGCTTTCATTGTTTCTGTTGAGACATTAGCTCTCAGGTTAATACTGCTTCTCTAAAGATAATGTTTCTTTTTCTGACTACTTACTAGAGCTCTTTGTCTTTGGATTCCAATACTTTTACTATAATTTTCCTATGTAGTTTTCTTTATAATTATACTTCTTATGGTTTGTAGAGTCGATAGGTATTGTGGTTTGATGTTTTTAATCTGTTTTAGAAAATTCTCAGCCAGTATATCTTAAAATAGACTGGATAATGTGCAGTCTCTCTATCACCTCTCCTGTAACTCCAGTTACCTGAATATTTGACCTTATCACCATGCCTCATATAGTTCTTATGATCATTTCTGTATTTTCCATTATTTTTCCTCCTTACTTTAACCTGAATAGTTTGTATTATATTCCAGTTCCCTAATCTTCTCTTTTTTGCAGTTTTTAATTGCCCTAAATGCATCTGTTGAATTTGTAGTTTCAGATACTGTTTTTTAGGTTCTAGAATTCCTATGTGATTTTCAAAAATTATTCTTGTTAACTAGTAAAATTCTCCAACCTCCTTTTTTATCGAACATGTAAGTAATTATTTTAAAGGCCATATCTGTTGACTCCGACCTTGTCTCTTGGCTTGGCAAGACAACCAAAGTATCTGTTGAGCTCCTCGATTGCTACTTACTGCTTGGTTTCCCAGAATCTAGCCCCATGCATACATAGTTTAGGGGTTAGCAGTAGCTCTAGGAAAAATTGCAGACAGAATTTCAAACTAATTTCTCTGCGCTTCCCTTCTTCAGGACTTTTTGGCCTCTTGCGTCTTCACCACCACAGTACCTGCAAATTTCCAATCTCTTTCTCCCCAGCCTGTTTAAACTACCCTCACACCCCAAGTTCAGAACTCTTTCTGTTGGTTCTATTTGGGTACTGTGAGTTCTAATACCCCTAATAACGTCTCTCTGGAATCTTGGCCTCTTGAATCGTGGCTGCCTGGGGGTTCTCCAGTGCCTTCTTTTTTTATATTTTATTCGCTTTTATAGCTGATAGAGAGTTTAGGTGATGCTTGCTGGTTGGCCATGGCTGAACACTGGTAAAATGTCTGTATGTTTTAGATATAGACACAGTTTTATAGTCTCCCTTTTTTTAAACTTACCATTTTATTTTGGGCATTTCTCTCAATCATTTAAAAAATCCTTCAAAATCCGCCCTCTTAATTATTGTGTATTATTGTATAATAGGGCTATAACATCACATATTCAACCATTCCATTCCCCTGTTGGATATTAATTTTGTTTCAAAGCTTTTACTGTAATAAACTTCCTTCAGCGAACATTTTTGTACATAACTGGAGATGCACTGAAAGTAGAATTACTGTGACAAAAGCATGTGAATGAATGTTTTCAAGTACATATTGTCAGAATGCTTAATGAGAAGGTGCAATTTTATATTTTTATTAACATCATCAATAGAATTATAATTAACATTTTTTGATATCCCTTTTAGTGACCTTTTTCTCTTCATGAAAGTAATATGTGTTAAAGAATATTTAGAAACATAATTACAGATATGTGACACTGAAGAAATAAAAGCTACCTATAATCTTACCACCTAGATTCCGACAGTATTAGCAATCTGATGCATGTTCATTGTCAGTCTTGTGTATATGGAATCATATTGTACATGATGTTTTTTGCTAGGAATATCTTGAACATCTTAGGATGTTGCTACATATTCTGCTCCTACAGTGATTTTCAGATTATTTCAAATGATTGCAAAGCAGTGAAAGTGATTTAAGTGGAACCCCAGTATGTAAAGTAGATCACAACAGACCTACTGTGGTGGAAGTGGAAGTGGGCCCCCACCAGCTCCTGCCTGGAACCTGTGGGTACTGAGGGGCACAGCTGACCACATATACGTGTGGTTCAAAATTTATTTATTCAATGTACTATTATTTGTGAATATTCTTGATTATTTCTTCAGGGAAAATTCTTAGAAATGGGATTTCTAAGTCCAAGGGCATACATGTTTGGGTAAATACTTATTGCTGAATTATACTCCAGAAAAGCACCAACTTCTTATTTCTTTCTTTTTATTAAGGTATCATTGATATACACTCTTATGACGGTTTCACAAGAAAAACAATGTGGTTATTACATTCACCCTTATTATCGAGTCCTCCCCCATACCCCACTGCAGTCTCTGTCCATCAGTGTAGCAAGATGCCACAGAGTCCCTATGTGTCTTCTTTGAGCTACACTATCTTCCCCATGACCCCACACACACCGTGTGCACCAATCATGGCACTAACTTCTTATTTCTAAAACTATATAAGAAAGTACCTATTTCCTTACATCGTCACTGATACTTGATATTTTTTCTTAATCTTTATGGGTTTCCCCCCTAACATTTTGTTATTAAAAGTTTCAAACAGTAAAGGTGAAAGATTTTTACAGTGAACATCCATAGACTCAACATCTGGATTCTGTTGTTAGCATTTGGTCTGCTCGTTTAGCACACATTTATCCATATTTTGGCGCATCTATCAATCTATCGTACTTTTTTGGTGCATACCCTTACCATTATACCCTCCCACCTCAAAACTTTTGCATGCAGTGGACAGCTAATAAAAGTAATATGTAGACATAAGAAACAAATGTCAAGTGAGATTTTAGGGACTGTGACTCTGTGTTGGGTTTCTGAAGCATGTACATTTTGTATAATGAGCAGTTATTGCTTTTATGATTAGGAAAAGTAAACACAGACAAATCCAATAGGTACTTATTACTGAGTATTTGGAAGGTACCAAGAAAGTATAGAGGAAGGGGAGAGAAACATTAACTCACATTCCCAGAAGCAATTTGTGTATGTATGTGTGCACACACACATGTTTCTTACATAATTTCGTGGGGTTTTTGTTCTTGTTTTTGTCTTTGACTAGTTTCTGAAAGTGCAGTGGCAGTTTTGTTTCAAAAACTTCTGGGTGAGAGTTATGTTTGGGTGTAATGGCAAGATCCCTGAAGCAGGAGTCAGAAAATATGAGATCTAGTCCCAGCATTGATGCAGACTACCAAGGCACTCTATGTCTTTATATTTTAACTTTTTCTTACATAAAATAAGGAGAGAAAGGGTTTATGCTATGAGATAATATATGATATATGAGAAAGATTTTGACAAGCTGTGTATTTTGACAGACATTCTAGCTCTTGGACTGGGACACTACTTATTTGGGGACTGAGACTAACTGGTGTCAAATACTACCCCAGTGTAATAACACATCTCGAACATAATAGCCACACCTTTGGTCAGCTGAAAGTGAACATTTAAGTTAGTGTGTTTATTAATCATCAACTATCTTGGTCTCAAGAAATAATAGCTCCCTAGGTGGCATCTATTTTGTATGTCAGATTTGAGTTGTGGTCTGTGTTCAAGCCACTTCACACTTGCAGGTTTTCTGGCTTTATTTAATTCTTTTGTTTTCTTTTTCTCTTTTTTATTCTTTATCTCCCAGGCCTCTTCCCGTGCCAAAGCTGCCACCTGGGGAGCAGTGTGAAGGTGAGGAGGACTCAGAGTACATGACTCCTTCCTCTAGGCCTCTAGGGCTTCAAAAGCCAGATGTGAGACGGCCTTTGGAGACAGCCCAGAGTTCACGGTAGGTTCACAACAGTCTGATTTGGTGATTCATTGACCACCACTCACATGCTTGACTTCCTTCCTGCACATGGTGGCATCCAGCCAGAATTAAGGCAGAAAGGTGTATCTGGCTCCTAATGTTTAAGCCTCTTACAGCTGTAAACAATTCCACTTAGGTTTCCTCAACATCACAGGAATTTCAAAAACACACACATCTAGGACTCATCAAAGAGTCAATGTTATGACATTTATTAGTGATACTGGCAAAATGGAGAACTTGTTACCTTGGTAGAATCAGAGTCTGGGGTAGTTATGACTAGATGAATCTAGTAAGTGTGCGGATAACAGAGTTCTGTTCTGAAGGTCATTATACCACTTCCCTTCCCATTCAGAGCATGTGACTGTGACCAGCAGATTGACAGCTGTACGTATGAAGCAATGTGTAATATTCAGTCCCAGGCGGTGCCAGTGGTCACGGAAGGCAGCACCTCTGGTGAGTTGCTGTTCTGCTACTTGAAAAATTATTAATGTACTGTAGGGATGAACCTGTATTATTGGGCTGATGAGATTGCTTGATGTAGGCAGGAAGTTCTTTTAAATAGTTTTCTTTGCAAAATATCTTTGATCCATCGGGCAGTGGAACCCCCTCTTCCATTTCCTGTGTACGCTGCTAGTTCCTTTGGTGCGTTTTCATCCTTCCAGGGTCAGAGACGTGTGGTACATGGTGTGGCCCCGCAGTGCTAGCAGCTCCATTTTATTCCCACTGCATGTCAGCAGTGATGAAATTCTGTGTGTGGGTGGGTGGAGAATGCTCAATCCCATATGAACGAGCTTACCAAGTTGAACGTTCAGAAGGCAGCACACACACGGCCCTGTGGCTGGTCTCCCGAGGTGAGGTGCAGATGGAAATGCTGAATGAACACTGTGAAGTGTCCCTGGAGTCTTTGGCATCAGAGCCTATGAAGCTGGTACGGGCAGCTTTGACATGTTCAGAAAACAGAGGTGCAGGATGCGCACAGCTTTTATTTTCTGTTTTTCTCTCTAACCAGAGCCCTCACATGGTGTTTGGCCCATGATAGGCACTGGGTAACTGTTTGATTCTGTACTTGTGTGAGTGAATGTGTCAGATGGTGAAGTGTGTTAGAAGAAGTTAACTGCACAAACTTTTCTTCAGGTGAAGGGAATCTGACTGCGGCCCATGCCAGCACAGGCCCTGCGGAGTCCGAGGAGGAGGAGGATGACGGCTATGATGTCCCTAAGCCCCCTGTACCAGCTGTGCTGGCCCGCCGGACCCTCTCAGACATCTCTAACGCCAGCTCCTCCTTTGGCTGGTTGTCTCTGGAAGGTGACCCCACAGCAAGTGAGTCTCCAGGCAACCTTGGGTTTGTACTGAATTGCTGAATGGTTCCTAATTTGTACTGAAACTGAGAAGACTGCCTGGTGACAGGAAGTCTGTAGGTGGAAGTAGTAGGTCTAAAAATTATGTGTGCTGGGAGGAAAGTTCAGCTTTCCCAAACTAGGAATTTAAATTGTAGTCAGACTCAGAAATTTCTGAGTTACTCTGTAAACTGTGGCTCCTCCCGTGCTGGTGGTGGGCGGGTGTCTGGCTCTTCTGAGTGTGCAGTATGCCAGTGCTAATTAAGCCTGATGGGTCAGACCACACATTCCTTCTTCTGGGCCCTGTCCCATTGGAAAGGAGGCGTGCTGGCTCTAAAGCACACTGAGAGGGCCCGGAGGCAGCCCACGTTTGGGCCTTGACTGTCACGGGCTGGTCTTGCTGGCACCTGTGTCAGCTGGGGAGGGCAGCAGCCAGAGTTGCTCTGGAATTGGAAATTGAAGACAGCCTCAGGACAGCTGGTGGAAAAGGTCGACAGCATCCAGTTGCCCAAACAGGTGGTGATCCCCACCCACCCTTGCTTAGTGCCCTTCTCCTGCAACTTGGGCTAATTTCTGTTTGCCTCTTTGTAAGAGGAGACATTTAGAGTCTTCTCTGGCCCACTCAGAAATTAAAAAAAAAAATCAGGCAGTAATGTGTGTGAAAACTTGTTGCTGAGTGTAAAGCACGATGCCAGTGCAGGTGTTTGGTGCCCATGACAGCAGTAGTTGCTGTTGGTGGAGCGGGTGCAGGTATATTCAGACGGTTGCCCTTGCTCCTGCTGTGAGAGGGAGGGGCTCTACACTAAAACCCTGGACCCGATAAACTCAGCCTTGTGACTGAAGAGCACGGGGACCCAGCTGACAGGCGGTCAATCACAGCTTGACATCAGCACATTGTTAGGACCTTTAAGTGAGGATTCCCCCCAGATTTGCAAATATTTTCTTACCTATCTCTTTTTAGACTTCACTGAGGGTTCCCAAGTTCCTGAGAGGCCTCCCAAACCATTCCCTCGGAGAATCAACTCTGAACGAAAAGCGGGTAGCTGCCAGCAAGGTGCTGCCGCCTCTCCACAGCTCTCCAGCGAGATTGAGAACCTCATGAGTCAGGGGTACTCCTATCAGGACATCCAGAAAGCTTTGGTCATTGCCCACAACAACATTGAAATGGCCAAAAATATCCTCCGGGAATTTGTTTCTATTTCTTCTCCTGCCCATGTAGCCACCTAGCAGAGTGCCTCCTCCACAGCATGAGGACCGGAGCGCCGGGAGTGCCTACGCAGGTAGCACATGAAGGAGCAGAGGCTCCACTGGGGGCTTCACAGTGACGTCTTGCCCTGTCTGTGGGATATCACAGCTGTGGTTCCAAGATTTCAGAGCAGTGGAATGGAAATGGAGCAGCTAGTAGGTTTTATTATCTTACTTGTTTTGAGAGTGCATTTGAAAGTGTCCTGCAGTCCCCACTTTGAGTGTGGGTTTTTACTAAATGGTAGCCTACCTAGGGAACAGTCCAGAAAGTAGGAGAAATACTGTGCTGTAAATCCGAATCAAGGACTTAAGACTTTCCCTGGGTTAAGGATGTGGTTGTGTGTATGTGCGTGTGTGTGGTTGTGTGGTTGTGTGTATCCTGTGATTATAAAATTAACCTGCTGTCTGTGTTAATCCTAGGCATGGAATTAGCACAAGAGGTTTAGGAAGGAATCTTTTAAAGACTTCCATCTACTGTGGTATTATACCCAACTTCAACACTCCCCTTTGGATTGGATTATCATGTGCATAGCAGAAGTCTTGTATTTTTAGAACACCCTGCCTCTGTCCTTCCTACTCTCTCCTCCTCCTTGGTGTCTGTCATTGGCAGTGGGCTTGCTGTGACCAGCCTTCCTGGAGCCAGGTGGTATTTTATTCTTTAGGATGTTCTTTATTCTGCGTGGTGGTGTTGGTTTGTTGGTTTGTTGGTAGGTAGGTGGGAAAAGTACTGTTGCCCTGTCATTATTGTCTTGTTTGATAATAGCAGCTAACACTGGCCACTCCAAAGCACTGTTTCTGTAGGAACATCGGATCTGTTGAAGTAAGATGCTTTGATCATACTAATTACATAATGACTGGTTTGAGATAGAGGCCTTCAGATACATTCCATGTCCTCCCCAGAAAACAGTCTGCGGGAGTCAGTTGCCTTGATGCCAGGCGTATGTTCCGATGTCAGTCATGAGTTTTTCTACCTAATAGGAAAGGAAGAAAATTTGTTTCCAGCATGGCTTTCTGGCCCAAATACCATGAAGCTTCATTCACATGTTTTCTACATTGTTATACATAAAATGCACAAAATAGACAATAAGGATTTATCTAGTCAGTTTTTCTTCCCAGTGAATTAATTCCAACTTATATGGGTGCCTGCCTCCCTTTGAACATGAGCCAGGTTATATTTTCAGAAATGTTTTTTTTCTTTGTCCTTTAAGAGAGGGGCTGCCACTCATGGTAGCCTGACAGTTTGCTGATAATTAGCACCTGTCTGTGTCGTCGGGGCCATCTGCTGACGTGGTCTTCTCTTGTGCCTACGGTTTGGGGAATGTAGCATGCCCTCCCCCTTTCTCTTCCCCTTAGGTCCTGTATCCTCTTTCGTGCCTGTGTTCTCCATCATCTGTTGTAATGAATGGCTTCCCTGTAGGCAGAGGCAGTGTGTGAAAAGCCAGGCAGTCCGTGTGATCGCAGGCTCGTGAAGACGGCGCAGAGTCCAGGGTGGAGCACCAGTCCTGTACAGACTGCCGAAGGAACCCGCGGGGTCGCTTGGCTCTTTGCCTGGAGCCTTTTGCTGACTGCCCTAGCAGGGTGAGACCCTCCTTGTCAGAGGCAACCTGCTCTTTGATAAATCTCCCCTCCTCAAAATCTAAATCATGTTTTTGTCTGTAGATACGGACAGAAAGCACTCGCCTTAGGTCTGTTCTCTTTCCCGTCTCGTCATCTTTGGAAGTAAAACTTTCCAGCTCTGCTCGTGGCTTTCAGCTGTTCTGCGTCCTTTGGTTTTATCCCCTTGCCTCAGAGCCATTTACATTCTTGTTGATTCGCCATGATCACCCCGTGTCTCTGTGTGCCAGAGAACCGTGCAGCCACTGTCAGGCACAGTGGAGGGCACACTTTGCTTTCTTGTTATTGTTGGAACTAAAACTTTTTCTAAGACTCGCCTGGGTCCATACCTGAGATTCCCAGGTGAGCCTCAGGCACACTCCACATGGCTGTTTGGAGGATATTTCTCCAACTTTAATTTCTGAAAATTCCCTCTGACCAAGGCACTAAATGCCCGTTCTTCATCCTCTGTCTCTGTGGCAGTGTTCGGTTCTTTGGCTCCGCTCTGAATTTAACTAAAATTGCCCTTTCACAAGAGGGCTTTATTTTGAGTTTTGCCATTTTTGGCAAACCCATCTCCTTTTTCCCTACTAATTACAAATGGTTTCTTCTCTGTTCATGATCAGATGGGTAGGGTGAAAACCACTTTGATGTTTTCCTTTTTCTCAAATGCATTGGGCTATTCTGTTCAACCCAGTCTCCACCTCGTGCTTTCCCTATGTCTTCTCAGCTTGCTGTACAGAGCTTGCCCTGTTGCCAAGTAGCTGCTTTGCAATACTTCATCAGCTACCCCTGCCATACTCCTTCCACTAAAATAAAGGGGGTTCTCAAAGTGGGAAATCCCTGTGGGCTTGTGATACACTCCCTTTAGGTAAATATTGGATTGGGCAGTTTGTCACCTCAGCATTTATCTGTTAGTATTTCTGCAGACAGTGGTCTGTACCTGTGGATGACCGTTCTCTTCTCCTAGCCGCCTGCTTCTCCTCACAGCCCCACTCTGCTCACTTTGCTCTTCTGTTCTGCTTGCTCCCTTCTCACACACATGCACCACCAGGCCCGGGATGGGAGGAGTACTGTTAGTGTTATTTAGCTGTGCTGGTGAGTTTTTAAAAATTTTGGAAGGTGGTGGTGGGGAGAGAGGGTTGCTATTCTTCATATTTAAAGTGTTTATTTCCTCTATAGAGAAGCAAAATATATTTTATGGCCCAACAGCAAACTTACAAGTGAATGTTTGTAAATTTCCTTGCAAAGTAGGGACCAGGTATCTGTTCCCTTTAAGGCACCATTAACAAGACCTAGACCTGCTTGTGGGTGATCAGCCATGGTGTTGATGCAGAGTATTTCCTACCTCACTTCGTGATCGTCAGGGTTGCAGACCTTCTTCCCCAGCTGTTTGTGAGTCTCCCTTCTTGCTGTTGGCCCGACTGTAGTGACTGCTGCCCTGGAGCAGCAGTGTTCTGACCATTGGCTGGCGGTGTGACAGTTCGTCTGTTCATTACAAATGTCCATGAGTGATTTCCATGTGCCAGAAGTGTCAGCTCTGTGTTCTTCCCTGCCGCCACGTGGTGATTTACTGATACTGGGGGATTGTACTTCGGCTGTCCAGCACTTGCATTTGGCCCTACAATAGCCCTTCCTAATGAGATTATGCAGTTTTATTCACAGCTCTTTTATGTAGACATATTATTTCCTTATAGAGCTGTCCTGGGTAAAATCAATTCAAGACTCTCCCAGTAATGCCTTGGTCTTCCTATAGCTTTGATAATGTCTGAGAGATTCCTCAGTGTAAATCTCATGGATACCCACCACTTCTATGTATTTCAGTGGTACCTGTTTGGTGGGTTGAGGGGTATGTTGGCTTAGAGTTGCACACAGGGCACTTAAATGTTTGAGCAGAGCACCCGCCCACAGCCCCGTCCAGTCCAGTGCCTTCCTTGGTCTTTCTCCTGAGCTGCTTGTGTCCCTGATCCCCCTGGTTGGGAAGTTTCCTTGTTACCCTTCTGGGACCTGTTACCATGTCCCATTCTGCTTGGAACTTGTTTTCCAATCCTCGGATAGCTAACCCTATGTCTTAGAAGAACTGAAGGTGTAGAGGAGGGATGGATGATGTCTTTGGGTCCTGATCTTTAACCAGTTGTTTGGTCTCCTAAGAGCCGGGCAGTAAGTAAAGTAGGTGAACTCAGTCAGTTCTCCAAATTGTCAGCCTTTTCTCCCAGGGTAGGAAGCATGGATAGCTTAGAGACCCTAGAACTTAGCATCAGAATCCGCAGCCCATCACCCCAAGACTTTCAGGCTTTGGAAATGCAATCTCAAGTACTCTAATGCAGGGTAAAGCTTGGCCATCACTACTTTGATCTCAGTCTACCTTAGCAGTCTTTCTTTAGAAATGCATATAGCCATTAGAGCATGGAGGAGGGGGCATAGTAGAAGAAAGTCAAGGTGTGTGTCTTTTGACTGTCCTCCTTAAGAATCCTTTGGGTGCAAGAAACAGAAATATTCAAGCTAAAGAAAGGAGGAGTCAAAGGACACAGGGTATTTCACAGAACCCAGCGCAAGAAGCACAGTTGCCTGGGAGCTAGACCTATAAAACGCGGCACCTAGTCCTTGCTCCTGCTTGTCAGTCTGTTTATTGGCATGCACAGCCCCCAAATAGGCATCCCAAGTCCACACAACCTCTCAGGTCCAGGGATCACGATTAACAGATCCCCAGTGCCTCTTGGTTGTCATATTCTACAGAAAGAATGGAGTCAGCCCAGCACACTGGTGGGGTGTCTACCCCAGCCGGGCAGCCTTGCTGTGCAGGGCAACAGTGGCATGCTTCTGCAGGTGGGAGATGGCGGGGTTCTCTGAGAAGAGGATGGAGATGGGCTAGGTACCCTAAAAATACTAAGTAGAAAACTGCTGCACTGCTCTTTTGAGAGTGGAAGGGTGGGCATGGGATGGTTCGGGGGCCAGTGAGGAAATTCTTAGGTTGAACTTAATTTGGGTTGCTACTATTGTTTCTCCATTTCCTATTTTGATTTCCCTTATCAGTCTTGGCATCCAAGATTTTTTACCCCCCTCTTGAGGACCAGTTTCTCCTGTTCCGGAGCTAGTCTGTCCTTAGGTGACACTTCTCAGCCTTCATCCAGTCTCAGGTTTTTAGCTGCCTTTCATATTATTTAGGGAGCAGATCGCAAAACCCAGTGTAGCCACCCATGGACTTCTGGGCACTCTTCAGGTTTTAGCACTGAAAAAATATGCATCTGTGGGCCTGCGGCCTGTGTCCCTCTCAGTCCTCCTGCTCACCATCTCCTTCGGCCTTTCATGAGGGGGGCTCTGGAGTAACACCCTTGTAGGCCAGCCTCCCAGGTGCCTCAGACCTACTCTGCTGTAGCCAGTAAGAATATGTAATAATTGGGACAGTTGCCAGGATATAAATTAAATATAGATTCCAGTTTAGAATAGTTTTTACTTAGAGCTCTTTAGACAGGATACCTTTGTCGTCTCTGTCCGATTGCTGTGTTGTCCTATATTAAAGCCTTTATTTTTTTATTTTTTTAAAACTGCTTCTGCTTGCCTGAGACTTTTGATCTTACTGATCTCATCCTAGAGCCTGTCCTTTGTGGTTGAGGCATTCCATAATTCCCTACAACCTTTTAAAACTACTGGAGTTGCTTGGTGTGCACAGGAGTAACCTAGACCCAAAGACAGGCTTTGAGGCTCACGGTGCAGGGCGGGGTCATCACCTTGGCATTCGCTATCCCAGTCTGCGCTCCAGGTTTGAGGAGCAGCAGGGCAGCAGTGCCACGTGCCTTTGCAGTGACCTAGGAAGCCTGGGTTGGTTTCAAAGAGGAGTGCCAGTGTCTTTTGGTTCGAAAGTAGGATGAGAGTAAGAGGTGGGGAAATAGGGCTGGGAGAGCATGCCCTGCCCGGAGGCTCATTCACATCCAGAACGCTGGAGAAAAAAGGTGGCTAACCACTCCCTCTGTTTGTACGCAACCCCAGATCTACTGATTTTGCCACCAAACAAATCAGATTCCTGGTTGCCTGGCCCCGTAGTCTTGATTCAATCCCAAAACTGAATGTAAGGGGTGCCCTTCACATTGCCTCTCACATGATTTTCTTCCACCCCTGAACCAGACTGGGAGGCCAGAGAGGATTTCTCAGTCCATGCTGTGTGCAACTCCTCAGGCCTCGCACCAACTCCAGGCTCAGGCCCTGAAGTGGGGTGTGCTGTGTGCCTGAGCCTGGCACTCTTGTGTGTCAGCACGCCCTATGTCAGTTCCCTCCTCCCTACCTACCTCTGACCCTGTTATGGTTGAGGGTCACCATGCTTATGGCTGTCTTGAAGCCGAAGAGGCAGAGAACTACTTAAGCATCTGTAAAACCAAGTTTCCCCTCCTTGGCTTCCTCCTTCCGCTGTCTGGTGAGTAAGCCTGCAGGCGCCCTGCCTGCCAGAGTGGCTGCCCGAGCTACCCTCCTCAGCACGGCTGTAGCGTCGGGGCCTTGACCTCCTGCTGAAACATGTGGCAGGGGCATGGCAGCTGTGAGGGCCCTCCTACATCTGCCTTCTGGTCATGGTGGCTTGGGTTTTTACCCTTATATATCTATTTCTTTTATTCAAAACAAAACAATTTCTAGCACACTGAAAAAAAAAAAAGCTAAACATTTTGTGCCTTTGTAAGGCAGCACTGTATCCCAGGCTGCATTTTAGGACTTAATATGGAAATACCACCAGTCTTAGCTCCTCTACCTTGAGTGTCATTCATTAGTCCTTACAGTCTAGGGGAGAGGACGAAGTGCCCTGCGTGGCTGGAGAGGTGGCCCACAAGGGGTGGCATGTCAGTGGTCCCTCCTCCCTGCCGTGATGCTTAGTCGGAAGAAATGAGCATCGGACCCGGGGATTTGGTTGGTTCCATCCAGAATCTTACCTTTCAGGTTGAATGTTCTGTCTCTACCAAGATGAGACAGAATGTTCCATGATTTCCAGGTATACTGTGAACCACTTCAAGTGTCCCAGCCCCAGCTGCATGGAACAGTGTAGGATGGACTCTCCTGAAAAGTTTGTTTTTGTCTTTTCTTCTTGCTGGATCCTGAACTGGCCCCGACCTCCTGGCTCTCCTTCAGACTTGGCTTCCCTTTCATTTGGAGATTTCAGTCTCAGAGCATTAAGCATTAAGTGCCCCCTTCAGGGCCTAGTTTCCCCTGGAAAGGCAACAAGGACTGTGTGCCAGAAGCCTGTCCTCAGTATTGTGGCCACTTTAGGTTTTCGGCTAAAAAAAAAAATGTGTTCTGTGTAATGTCATTTTACTTATCTCTTTTCCCTTTTCTCGGTTCTTCCCTGCTTTTAACTAATAAAGAATTGGGAGGTAGGAACAGTTCTTTTTAAAGCCCTCCTTATTTAGGATTTTGACATTCTTGGCCTGGGTGGGGCTGGAGAGAACTTGATGCCCTCTCCAGAATGAAGAGCCCCAATCTGTACATCAGTGTTAAACATAAAACAAAAACCTAGATGAGATTTTTGTGGACTATTTTAAAAATGTCATTAATATAAAAAAATTTATATTAGCAGTATTTAATCATTCTCACCTGTAAAGAATAAGAAAAACAGAAGATAAATATTCTTACAGAGAATAGCAGAGCTTTAAGATTCATTTTCATTTTAAGTCCATTTTGTTTTGCCAATGTATTAATGTTTAGAGGTCTGTTATACTAATGTTATTTATTAATTTTTTTCATTTCCATATACAATTAACTAAAGAGCTTTTTCAAGCACCCATGTCCGTAAAAAAATATTTTTAAATAAAATTTCTTTTGATGTAGCAGACCTGAGTTCCCGCACATTCATGGGGGTCGGGGAGTGATTCACTGGTAGCTCTGGGGCAGGGGCCCAGGCCCACATAGCACATCATAGCAGCTCTGCACTGGAGCCCCGCCAGCTGCCCCAGAGCAGGGCAGCTTTGTGTAGAGAAGTAGGGCGGTCGTCCTCTGCAGCACAGCCTGAGTCACCTGCTGGGAAGCAGAGGAACCCCTGGAAAAGTCCTGCTCCCAACTGCAAAGGGTCCTTCTAGGTGTGGTTCCAGTTCTGGCAGCCCTAGGCTGTGAGGGTGCCCATGAGGAATAAGAAGCAGGGGAAGGCTTCTGGGACAATTAAGCTTTATTTCTTATATATATATATCAAGGAAACAATTTGCAAAATTAACAGCCTAACAAAACCCTATACATATCCATACACACGCATAGATACACACACTCACCCCAAAGCTCCAGCCAGGCCCGTTTCTCACCCCTAAGTACCATTCTCCCATTAGGGCCCTTGTGCTAGGATCTAGGCCCATTAGCTCAAGTTTGTAGACGTTTGGTGCTAGTATAACTATGGCTTTACTCTCCATGAAAGACAGTCTACCCTTTGTCTTCTAACCCCACCTTCCAGCCTTACATCATCCCTTGAAAAGGCAGTGGAAACCAAATGAATGCAGGGGGCTTGGGCTCTATGGCCTTAACTCTGAAACAGCTTTCTCACTGCAGGGACATGAGATACACCCAGCGTTATCTTTTTAAGGAATGGCACCAATTGCTGGCTTCTGGCCAGAGAAAGGAGTGTCCAGAAACAGGCAGGCAGGCAGTTGCTGGGGTCTCTCCAGCACTGGTGTGAGCAACACTCTGCAGGGTGGAGGGCAGCCCAGGCTCTGCACAGCCTCACTTCAGTGATGCCACAGAAGGATGAAGCCAGCCTTTGGGGCAGGAACCCAGCAGAAGAGAAATGGGCTATCTAATTTGGCTGCTGGTAGATGACCGTGTTTACATCCATGTTCTGCAAGAAACGACTACCCACTCTGGGATATGAGACCCCTCCTTGGGAGGAGCGCCTCTCAAATTGACACAGTGGTGGGATGGTCCCTGGAGAGGGGCCTCAGGGAGGGCTCAGCCCCAGTTGTCCGCCCTCTGCAGGGGGCTTCTCAGGAGGCCACTTCAGGGGCTGCACCTTCCTGAGCGCTAGGGAGCGGAATGAGCAGGGAGCAGGAAGGGCTCCAGGCAGGGAAGGCAGCTTGGCATGACTAGCGGGCTAGTGCCTCAGATCGATGTATTTCTCTCCCTAGAAATGGATAAAGAGAAGTAAGAGGGGAACGTGGAGACTGACCGGGGTTCAGGGTGTGAGCACTACAGGCCAGAGAGGCCTTAGCAGAAGCTGATGAACTAGGTGTAGCAGCCAGGAGGGAAGAAGCAAGGTGGGCGGGAGAGACTGGCCGCACTTCACAGCCTGAGCCACAGCACTGTCCAGAGCAGGTGACAATGGGACAGGATCTCTGCTCTCAGTCTCGGGAGCTACCCTCTCTCTAGAGTCCCTCAGGTTGCCTCGCCCTACTACCCGTGAGTAGTGTTAGAAAGGCAAGATGGGGCCTGCTCCCCACCTCCAACAGAGAAGGACGAAGGACAGAAAGAGTTAGTGTCCGTGGGAGTGAGAACCATCAGCCCCTGTTGCTCCCGGGCCCTGAAGGTAGGTCAGGCACTGGCCACAGGAACTGCCTCCTACCTGGTCTCCTGGAGCCCTCTTGTCACCGTTGCTGCCCTGTAGGAGGCCCATCTCTTCTGGGAGCTTATCTGACTTAACTTCAACTACAAATTCGCTCTTACGAGACGGGGGCAGTGTGCTGGGAGGAAGGCAAGAGGTTGGCAACTCAGGGGCAGTGGAAGGGGAGGGTCCCTGAGAAAGACGGTGGACTGGGTGATGGGCCCTAAGGGCTCTGGGGCCAGCACAGGGCAGGGAAACGGGCATGAATGCAAGGGAGAAGGAGTGGTTGATGGAAGCTGGCTAGTGGGCAGTGAAGCGGGGAGCACTCGGACCCAGCACCCTTGACCCTCCTGCTCCTAGGGCCAGTGGGCAGGCAGGGGACATCCCTGAGGAGGCAGCAGGCCGGGCAGCGTGAGATGGGGTGGGGGTGCCGGGTACCACGCTTACATCTCTTGCTTGCCTGATCGCCCACACGGCAGTTTGCCCTTCTTGTAGAAGAAATAGAGGACAGCGCCCAGCACGGCGAGGACCAGGACGCACACGGTCACGGCCACGATGGCCACGCCCCTGCTCTCTGGCTCTGGCAGCTTTCTCTCTGTCCACAAAGACACTCCTGGTCACTCGCTGCCCCCACCTGCACCCGGTTCCAAGGCTGCCCCACCCGGCCGAGGGCTGATGGAAGATGGGCCGCAGCTCACCTTTCTCGCCAGGGCGCCCAGGGAGGGCCAGGGCAGAACGAGGATGCCCAGGCACAGCCGTGCTCTTGGGCCAGGACGGGCTTACCTGTGGAGGTGCTGTTGGCCCTGGCGTGAGGGCTGGCTGTGGAGGTGCTGGGGCCGGCGGTCCTGTTGGAGCCTGGTGTGAGGGCGGTCAAAGGGATTGGGAGGTGGGTTAGGGAGCACGCGTCACTGCCGTGCCTGCCCCTGCCACACGGCCCAGGACAAGCCCCTTACCCAACTCCAGAAAAATGACGGTGCGGTTTTTGCCCAGGGAGTTGGAGGCCACACATTCAGCGCCCGTCTCCAGCAGCTCCGGGGTCACAAGGACATTCAGGGTGCTCCGGACAGTCTGCGGATCTTGGTCTTGCTCGCTTGCCTACAAGGAAGGAGGCACAGGGCAGAGGGTGGGCAGGACGTCCTCCGTGGCAGCAGGGCCCAGGCAGGGGTGAACGAGGGCTGGGGAAGATGAGATGTGTCTGCTCACTGTGCCGGCGACATTCCAGGAGATGGCGGGCCGAGGGTGTCCCGACGCTTCACAAGACAGGTTCAACACCCCGTTCTCTTTCACCCACATCTTCCTCTCCCTTAATGTCATCCATGGGGATCCTTGGGGAGGTAGGGGGAAGCGTGAGGCGGCAAGGTGCTCGCTTGCCTCCCCGGCCCCACTGGAGCACTCCAGGGCAGTGGGTGGCTTTTTGTCCTCCAAGAGCTTGAAACCACCCTGGGGGGGCTTCAAGGGGCGCCCCAACCTCTGTCCAGAGAGCCTCACCAAAAATGGCCACATTGACCAGCTGTGTGCGATTCAGGCCGGGAACGCTGGGCACGGACACCACACAGCGGTAGCCTCCCCCGGCCTCCCTTTTGAGGCTGTGTAACTGGAGCACAGGCCCCTTTTCCAGCACCTCGCCTGTCTGGGTGAGAGATGGACCAGAGGGTCACTCCCACGCCGTCCCACCCCACAGCCCCCTGTCCCATGGCTCCGGGCCCGCCGAGTACCTTTTCTCTCAGCCACCGGAACTGCAGGGCCTGATTGCTCTCTGCCTCGCACGTCAGGGTGAGGCTGCTGCCCTCCTGGCTCTCGGGGGCCGCAGGGCTCACCCGGACAGCAGACACATCTGGGGACACAGCAACAGTGTCAGCCTGGGCAGGACGGGGCCGGCACAGTCCCTCTCGCCCCAGCCTGGGCTCCCGTCCTGGTGCCCGGCCCCTCACAGTTCACCAGCAGCTCCTGCTGGTCGCTCAGCAGCGACGCCATGGTCTCCAGGTCCAGGCCCTGACATTCGTAGAGCCCGCTGTGCTCCTTCTGGGCGGGCTCCAGCACCAGAAGGCCGTTGTCGTCGGTGGTCTGTTCCTCCATCTCCCTGGTGCTGTGGTTCTGGGAGGAGCGCATGACGTGGTGAGCTGGGTGCACCTCCAGACCCCCCTGCACCCCCGGCCGCACCCAGCATAGGCCCTCCGCACCTGCTTGCTGATGCTGAAATGGGGCGGTGGGTTGCCATCAGCCAGACACCTGATTTCCACACGATCCCCTTCCTTCAGCAGGCCCACAGGCTCCACTTCCAGCCACACTTTCTCTGCCGGGTCTGCAGAGGTGAAGGGGGGCAGATTTCAGCCCAAGAGCCCCCTGTGCTGGGTGGGGAGGAGCTCTCAGGAGTTTCCACGAGGCCCAGCCCCAATGCAAGGGGCCCAAACTCACAGAAAACAGGGACAGTGACCTCCCTAGATTCCTTCATGTGGTTCCCACTGGGCAGCCGGTAGCTGAGCTCGCAATAAAACTGGGCATCTTTGTCTTCCTTAACCAGCTGTGCCTTCAGAACACTCTGCAAGGTGTACAAACCACTGGACTCCACGATCTGGGATGACTGTATGTGGACTCCTGAGCAGGGAGGAAGTGGAGAAGGGCTCGGCCTCAGCCCAGCCTCCAGCCCCACCTCCTGGGCTTCCCGGGTGTTGGCAGGGGGAGTGTCCAGAGGGACCCCTGCCTCCTGCAGAGGGCCTGGGACAGGGCAAGCTCACAGGTGTACTGCTCGTTTTCACCCCAAACACACACACAGGGGCACACATACAAGGATTTGTGCAAACAGCGCTGCAGGGATTAAAAAAGAGCAATGAGCAACACTTGACGTCCGCTGACAGGAGTGGATGGTTAATTACCGACACTCATCTGGGGGATACTGGGCAGTAGGCAAAACACTCAGGCCTAAACAGACTGACCTGGAAAGACTTCCAAGACTCACTGTCAGAAGAGAAACAAAACTATAACAACGTGTGCTATACCACACCCTGTAGGTCAGGGTGTCCTAATGCCTGCCAGCACTACTGACCTTTGGGGCCAGGTAATCCCTTGTGAGGGGAGCTGTCCAGCATATTCTAAGATATTTAGCAGCAACCCTGGCCTCTACCCACTCCACGCCAGTAGCATCTCTCCGTGACAATCCAAACCATCTCCAGACATCGCCAGATGTCCCAAAGGGGGATCAAAATCACCTCTTGTTGAGAACCACTGATTTAGATAACAACAAAGTCTATATATTCATATACTTAACATGTGTGAGTAAGTACACAAAAATAGTCTTGATAGAACACACCGAGAGCAGAAAGCACTTCTGGGAGGGGGTCAGGGGCAGGGAGGAAATGTTCCTTCTGGGTTTTCTGTACATTTTAAGTTCTTATGAAAATATTCGCAAGCAGCACTGTGTACTTAAAAAAAAAGTGAGAGACTATGCAAAGTGGTGCCCGTGTGGCCCTGTATGCACAGCTCTTAAGGGCTGAGAGGATTACTCACGGTTCTTCTCCTCCTTCAGGGGCTGGCCGTTCTTATACCAGATGACCTGAGGAATGGGGTACCCGTTCCTCCCCACACAGGTAGCGACCTGAGGAGGACAGGGCGTGAGTCTCCCTGTCTCGGAGACCCTGCCAAGCCCTTCCTTAGCTCCGGTCACCACCCGGCTGCCCTGGCCTATCTCACCTCTTCAGGTTCCTTGCTGTTCACAGAAATACCCAAGGCATTGACTTGGATACTCGGCTCCTCTGGAGCTTCTGCAAGGGAAAGAGATGAGGAGGGGCATGCAACCACCCTTCCCACGAGGCACACTGCCCACGAGGCCGGAAGGGGCACTCACTGTACACCCGGAGCTGGACGCGGTGCTCCTGGGACCGAGGGCGCTTGCCCTGGCACAGGAAGATGCGTTCGTCCTGGGGGCTGACGTGCGCCAGGGCCAGAGTAGTGCCCCTGTCCTGGAGGCTGAGCCGGCGCTGGTACTCCCCAGGTTCGCTCTGGCCCTGGCCCTGGCGCACGCGGAAGATGAGTGTGGGCTTCTCCCTGTGGACCTGAGGGGCGGCGCAGAGAGGTGGTGAGCGCCCTGGGACGACGGAGGGGCGTGGCCTCCTGCCCCTGCAGCCCTCTGTGGTCCAGGCACTCACCGAGAACCAGTCCGCATGGCTGAAGTTGCTGCGGGAATGAGACGGGCCGCACTTCAGAAGGGCTGTGCCGCCCACCTCCACCTCCACTAGCTCTGGGGCAGGCTGCTCCACCTCTCCGGGCACACCTGGGGGCAGACGCCAGGGATGCTGGGGTGGGGTGGCAGCTCCAGTTGCTCTCTGTGACCCTCCCTTCACACCCGCTCACTGCAGCTGTTCATCCTGCCACTTCGTGGGTCCGAAGGGGGCCCTGTCCTCTCCCACCCTTCAAACGCTCTCTACCCCAACCCCTGACCCCGGCCACGTCATTCTCCCAGCTGAAGGGAGTTAAGGGTGGGCCTCTCAGGTCACTAGAGCAGAGACCACCTCCCAGCTGAGGCTGGCAGGGGGCAGCCCAGGCTCTGGGCCAAGAGGAAGGCCCCTTTCCTCCAAGCCCTCTCCTGTCCCAGTGAGCTCAGAGTAAGAGAATGCAAGGCATGTGCCAGGCTGGGGCACACAGGCCCCTTTGTGTCCCCACACCCAGGGGAAGACATCACTACTCTACCCTTCCCTCCTCTCCCCCCAAAAAACCCCTCTCCAACTCCCCACAAGACTCAGCAGGCCAACCCTGGCCAGAAGCCCCCATCTCACATTCCCTAAGCAGCGCCTCCGTGTTCACCCCCACACACTCAGAGAACTGCATCCTCTGGCGTCTTGTGAGTCTGGAGGGCTCGGAGTCCCAGGAGGGGCGGAATCTCCCCCCGGGGTCAGGGCAAGGGCTGGACAGTGGGCAGGAGTGACATCAGTGGTGCCAGCGTGCTGCCCGCCCTGTGAGGAGGTGATGTCACTCACTGCCATCTGGCTGGACTGTGGGGTGCTGCCCTGGGCTGGATCCCAGACAAGAGGGCAGATGGAGTGGTCCTCAATGGGGAGCAGAAGCCTCAGAGCCCTGACTCTGTTTCCCCAGAGCTGGAAGAGCAGAGCAGGGTGGGGCTGGACCTGCTGCAGCTGTGGGGCCCGGTTTAGCCCTTTCCCAAAAAATACAGTCAGCTTGGGAGGCAGTGGCTAGGGTACCCCAGGGACGCTGCCAGCTCTGGGCATGAGGCCAGCGAGCTGGGTACTGCCTAGCCCTCCCCTTCCCCAGCCGGAGAGCGGCTGGGACTCGGGAAAGGGAGCCGGGAGAGCCACGGGACACCGCTGCGGGCCATACAAGGGCAGCGTGGACCGGGGAGCTCCCGGCTTCTAGTCAGTTCCAGAGAAAAACTCCGAGGTGTAGGGGCACCCTTCCCATTGGAGTGTGGTCCCATTCCGGGAGGAGTAACAAGTCTGGGGCGCTTCTACTCCGGGAATTCTCAGTCCTTCCTCTCTGCCACCTGTGATCCGGTCACCCGTCTAGGCGCGAAGAGACCCACACCGCCCCGCAGCCCCTGCCAACGCCCTGCCCGGGCCGGAGCGGCCGTCCCTCCCCCCGCGTTCACCTCCAGCCTGGCTGGAAGCCCAGGCGAGAGAGGGAGGGGTCGATGCACCCCCTCCCGCTCAGAAAGCTGCCTTTTCCAGCAACAGGAGGGAGCGGAATTCGGGGTTTGGGGATGCGCTCTAGGTGCGCCTCCTGCCCGGGCTGCAGTGGCGCGTTCCCAGCGTAAGCACCGGAGGGCACGCTCTCCCCAGCGCCCCGAGATGCTCGGCTCCACCCCTTCCCCGCTCCGGGCAGCAGCCTCCTTCCCGGCCCTGCTCCCGGGATACTCGAGAACAGAGGCTGCGGACTGGCTGCTCAGAAGAGTTGCACGCGCGCAGGGCGCCCGGGAGCCGGGGACCCGGGAAGGAGCAGCGCGCGCCGGCGCTCACGGCCCGCGCCCCGCCGCGCAGCCGGCTCTGGGACCGAGCACGCTCCGCTGAAGACCCCTAGCCGGGGCCCGGGCGCGGGCCCGCAGCGAACTCACTCACCCGCGGCGCGGCGACTGCAGCAGGCGGCGAGCAGGAAGGCGCAGACGAGCCCGGACAGCTCCATGCTTCCCGGCCTGAGGGCGCGAGCCGAGTGAGGGAGCTGGCGGCCGCCGGGGGCTGACGTCAGGGGGGGGGCGGGGGAGGGGGCCCGGAGCGCCCAGACCGGCCGCCACGCCCCGCGCAGCCCCCCGCCCCCGCCCCGCGCCGCAGCCCTAGGGGGCGGGCCCGGCGCCGCGAGTCCAGGAGCGGCGGGGATCCAGGCCGCGCAGCCCCCGGACCCGGGAAGGGTGAGGGGATGGCGACAGGTGTCTCAAGGCCAGGCCGACTGGCCGAGGGGGCAGCGAGGAGAAGCTGGTCCCGGCGCCCAGAGTCACGCTGGGTCAGAAGCAGCCGCGCTGACCCTCGCTCCGCTCCTACCAATCAGTGCAGCCGGGGGATCTCCTGGCGGAGGAGTGGCTGACAAAGTCCTCGGTGACCCCGACGGGACCTCCCATTCAGGCTTCTCTCCCAGCCGCCTCCTCTACCCTGCCCGACCCCTGCCACAGAAATCGGACGGTCACGGTCTCTTCCCAGAATGATTGCACCACTGCGGCTGCTCCCGGCCTGGCACTGCCCCCAGGCCTCGCAGTCCTGGCAGCCTTGAGGACAAGAACCCTGAGCCGGGTCCCACAGACCCAGAGGTACCTGTGTTGGGGAGTGGAGGTGGTACCGTGTGGGCTGTCCCTTCCACCCCGACCTCTTGAAAGTCCGCCTTTGACTCGAGGAAGAAGGGATGGGACTGAATCACAGCCCCCAGGTTTTCACACTTGACCAAGCCCAGCCCTTGGAGAATTCTGTTAATGCCCTCTTCGCTCATTGAACCTAGCTAGCCTGGGATTCAATTTCTCTTCATCTAAAGAAGAGGTTAGGGGAAAGAATTAATGGGTGCAAGGTCTCTAGCTTGACCCCTAAAAGCCTGTTGCTAGTTCTGATGGTTGAAAAGACACTCTACAGCAGGGCTCCACCCGCCTCTCCAGGGTCCCCAGCTGGGGTGGGGGCATGCACAACCAATCAGATCTGACTTCAGACAGCCCTGCCTCAGTGGGGACTGCCCCCTGGCAAAGGTGTGGGGAACTCTGCAGTCCCCCTTCTGTCCAAGCTCTGCATCTTCCGGCCTTCTGCATTTACAGCTCTGGAGAATGGGGTTGCCCCTAGCTCCACACCTGCTGGGGCTCCTTCAGCAGGGAGGGGCCTGGATTTGGGGGTGCAGGTCTGTTGCCTGGCAGGGCAGCCTTTCTGCTGGTTGGGGGAGGAGCAGGGTGAGGCAGCAAACACCGGAGATCGGCAGGTGACTTGAGAGAATGCTCAGGGACGGTGTTTTGATGACGCAGAGATGATTCGCAAACCACATCAGCCTCTTGCTGACCCCGTCCTCCCACTCCATTAGCCTCCAGCCAGCGGCCATGCCAAGCTGGCCAGACTGGGTCCTGGATCCTGGGGGGAGAGAGCAAGAGGAGGACCCAGCCCTAGAGGGAATGTGTATGGACTGGCCGTGGGCCAGGAGTGGAATGGATGAGTTTGATTGTCTGCAGGGGAAGGAGTGGGGATGGCTGAAGGATGCTGTTTGCTGGACCAGCCCAGAGCTGAGCAGGGACTGCTTCATCCTTGCCCCACCCCCTTCCCTTCACGTAACACAATTAACTAATCATTCTCCTCTCTCCGCCTGCAAACAAAGCCTGCTGACCTCCAAGGACAGTCAGTTTGGAATTCTTCCGTCCTGAGGAGATTGAAGGCAGGTGGGGGTAGGGAGCTGCCTCTGCAGGGAAGGGAAATGAGGTTAGAGCCCAGGGTGACATCCCTTCCCCGTGAGCCCCCCCACCCCCTGAACCAGCACAAAGAGCGCCCTTTAAGGAAGCCAGTGGCTTGGGGCCATCTGGCTCAAGGAGTGGGTGGCGGAAGTCAAGGGGCACACAGCCTTGGGATGGCCTAATGAAGGGGCCACACTGGGATTCCAAACCAAAGAGAGGTCAGGACCTGGAAGAGGATACAGAGGGGACTGGAAAGAGGAAGACAGGGGAGTGGAGGCCAAACAGGGTAGAGGGAGCAGGCAGACGGTGGAGGGTATCAGCCCTTCAGCAGCTCTAAGAGTCTAGAGCACAGAGTTTCAGCTGGAGCAGGAAAGAGATGCAAGAGATCCAGCTGAAGGAGATCAGGCAGCAATGGGCTTCCCACCCGCTCGCTGAGTCTCTTGCACCTGGGCTGGTTGGCCGCATCCTTGCCCAGGTGCAGGCCAGACCAGAGAGGAGGCCGCGCGTGTGCCCACCTTCATTTCTCTCCAGAAATCAGGGGCTGGGAGCTTTCCTCCACCTCTGGGGTTGCCCCAGGCTATTCAGAGATGAGAGACCCCACTGTGAGGAATACCCTCTGTGTGTCTCTGGCATAGGGCTGACCACAGGCAAAGAAACAGGCTGGGTGGGGGGGTCTGGGTCCCCAGCTACAGTCTCCAATGGGGAGGTGGGGGAGGGGGGCTTTCCTTTCATGTAAGGAGAAGTGGGGAAGGTGGGGATCCAGTCCCAGTGAGCCTGGAGGTAAAAAGACTTGATGGGTCTTCCCCCGATGCATGCTGGGGGTCCTCTCTCAGCCCTAGGGTAGTGGGCACAGTGGCCTCCCATCCACCCCTCTGGTCGAGGGGCTTGACCAGGAAGAAGACGTGAGAAAGGCGGCTGGGCGGAGGACGGAAGCTTATAAAGACAATCTTGCAGCTGCTGTGAAAAGGAGCTGGGGGTGGGGCGGGGTGGCCCAGCGGTCTTGGCAGTTAGGCAGTTTGGGGAGCCCCCTGGCCTGGCTGCACGATAGGGTCTAGTCTGCGTCTTTGGAGGGCCTGTAGGAGAATTTTTCCAGAATGGGGGTCTGAGTTAGGAGGAGACTGCTTAGGAAGTGAAAAACGAAGGAGGGGCGGGGGGCAGTTGCTGCTGAGGACATCACCAGGCCAGGAAACCGGAAACCGGGGGGCTGGGTGGAAGAAGTTGGGAAGAGATTGAATGGGGGGAAGCAGCCCCTATCCTGGCCGGAAGTAGTCTCATCTATGTGCTTTGCACCTGACCCAGGGCAGAAGGAAGGAGGTGCAGCCTGGGGTGGGGTGCACCTTAGAAACTCCTGGAAGAGGAGGAGGGTGACTTGGGGGTGGGACAACTATTTTTAAACTTGGAAAAACCGTGAGTGAGTTCATCTCCACCCTGAGTGCTGGAGGCGCCAAAGGCTCCATTGTCCTGGGGTCCAGAGAAGGGAGCGGGGGAGGGGGCGAGTGGCACAATGGCCAGGATTATGTCCAAGCAGGCAGGGCAAGCGCTGGACGGCAGAGGGGGTGTCTTCGTCACAGCTGGCCCACGGAACTCTGGGGGTCGGGCCAAGCTGGGACTTGAACAAGGGGGGTTTCCACTCTCCCGAAGCCCCCTGCCGGGGGCAGGGGTCTCTGGCATCCGGCAGCTCATCTTGGGGAGGGGGCTGTGGGTGGGATTCCCACAACCTGGCTTTCCCAGGGACTGTAGGGTCTGTTCCCAGGCTCCCAGCATTCCCGCGACTCCCCTGGGAGCTGCTGGCCTCTCTTCTCAGCCCTGTCTCTGCCAGTGGGGGGAGAGGAGAAAGAGGGCGTGGATGAATAGGGGCTCCTCCTGGGGACTGGGGACCATTAAGCCAGAGGGGGGGAGGGGGGATGCTTAAGGGGTCACAGCGGTTCCATCCTAGCCTCCAGCCCTGATGAGCCCTCGGGTCCGGGACTGTCACTCTCGTCCCCTCTGACTCCAGGGGCCTTTCCACGTGGGCGGCCCTCTGGAACCCGGGACCTCGGCCCAAGGGATCCCGCCTGGCGTCCCAGGAGCCCCTGCTCCCCGGCTTTTGCCCGGTAGAGGCCTCGGGGAGGCGGGGCATCCGGCCTTGCTCACACCAACCCAAACATTACCATAAATGCTCAGGCGGCGCCTGCGGCCGGGGGCGGGGCTCGGGCGGGGGACCCTGGGGCTCTCGAATCCGGTCTTCAGGCGTCTCCCAGCCAGGACGGCCACCGGCATTCAGTCTGCTGGAAAGTGGCGCGGGGAGCTGAGAGGGAGTTGGAAGAGGGCCGAGGCTGCACGGGGATTCCCTAGGGGCTGCCTACGGGCGCACTGACCTCTAATCAAGGAAGGGGTGGGACCCTCCAGCCAGGATTTCAGCGCGGGAGTTCCTGGGTCCCCCCTTAGTTCTGTCAGCTCTGATAATGGAGCCTCCTGCCCCAAAGCTGGGTCTCAATTCTCTTGGCTCCTGCAGGCCTAACCCCCTTCCCAATTCCTCCTCCCACCCTAAATTTGGAGAGTGGAGCATGGGGGTGGATGGGGGATGCAGAGGGCAAGGGAGCAGGATGCTGGGAGCTTACACCTCTCCCCTTCGGATGAGTTCACATCCGCTCCTCACCACCCAGGGGAAGGAATGTCCCCAGGGAGCTGTTTAGATTTGACTTTGAGTTGTCCCTGAGGAGAGGCCAGCTAGTCTAGAGAGGGAGACGAGCCTGTGGGAAACCTAGGGATACCAAGTTCTGGTCCCTTGGCCCCCCTCCCTGAAGGCCACTTCTGCATTTTATTTTCCCTTCCACACAAAGCTGTGAGCACCCCAGGAGGAGCCCTGGAGGAAAGGAGCCTTGTTCCTCTGCCCCCTAGGCCTGTGATCCCCACCCCAGTTCCCAAAGCTGATCTTGGAGGAGGGGAGAGAGAGAGGAGGAAAGAGAAGAGGGCAGGCAAATGCCCTCTCTTCTGGATGCACCCAGTGGCTGGGGCTTCAAGGAAAAATGAAAAAATGAGAGAACAGGATTTGGAGTCAGAGGAAAGCCCCAGACTTCCCTTCGCATTCCATCACATGTTCAACTTGGGTGTCAAACATTCTGCTGTAAACCCCATGAAGGAATTGGTGGCTTTGAGCAGCCCTGCCACTTAATTAGATGGTGGGCAAGGGTTAGAACCAGCGACTATTCAGAGAGGCCGTGAACGAATGCTCAGAACTAGGGAAGAAGCTGCTTGTATCTAAAATTTGTACAGTGCTTTACAGCTTAGATGTTTCACTTGAGGGTCATTTTCATCACCAGTATTTGCCTTGATATTTGCAGCAAAAAAATGAGGAAACAAGCACAAAGGGCTGCATGACCTAAGGCACACAGGCTGTGAGTGCCAGAACCACTATTTTGGTATTGTGGTAAAATGCACAGAACATAAAATTTGCCCTTTTAGCTATTTTAAGTGTACAATTCAGTGGCATTAAGGACATTCACATTATCCAACCATCACCACTGTCTGGTTCTAGAACTTTCTGACGACCCCAAGGAACTAAAATTTAAACCAAACTCCAAATCTGAGCACTATTCCTGTAATAATTTACGGTGGAATTAAGTAAACATATAATGGAAATGAAAGTAGAGGGTTGAGTACCACTGAATTTTGTGATATAAACAGGAAATGCAACAGGGATTCAGAAAGAGAGCACCGATGTGGACCTCTGCCTGCACTAGCCGGGAAGTCTTTCCGAAGGGTGGAGGCTTCAGTGAGAAGTCAGGTAGAGATAAGGGAGGAGTTAGGATAGATCACTGCAAGCAGGCCAAGTGCCACAAGCAAAGAGAGAGGGATGAGACTGAAGAAAGGGGCACATATGTGACAACTACAGAATTTCTGTTTAAGAAGAGTTTCAGAATAGCCATTTGACTAAGAGGTAGGACTGACATTGTATTTGCATAGCAAGCCCACTCCTTTCATTCCCATTGCATGTTTACTTGGAGTGCCTTGAGTGCTAAAGCTCTGGTCAGCCACCTGCTACTGCCCACTGGCACCACCCTAATGCAAACAGCTGGTACGCCCTAAAGGGTGGTACATGACCAACAAGAAATTCGGCATGGTAGAATGGACACGCATATGACAGCGTGGGCAGAGGAGGGGGAGTCAGGGAATAGGGAGCCACCGGAGGTTCTTGAGCAATGGCAAAATGGTGTGGTGAAACGGGAATTAAGATTTACAATGGCTTCTCTATTTTGTCTTTGCCTAAGAGCGCCCCCTGGTGCCCCTATTTGGAATTGTACAGAGTAGGTGGGAGGATGGGGGACTGAAGAGCACGATTAATGAATTGGAAAAAGCCTGACTGTTGGGTCTCATTTCAATTCATCCTGAGCGATGACAGCACTGCGGTAAAAATAGAAGTGACATGTGACCAGAGAGGGTTTGATGGGAAGGAAAAGGGCATTGTGGTGGTTCGCTTCTCTGTCTCATCTGAGTAGGATACTGCGTGTCGGGTGCTAAGCAGGGGCCTGGAGATAGGATGATAACTAACACAAGGTCCATGTGCTTGAGAGCCGGGCCGTGTGCTCCAGTGAAAGGGACAGAGAAGTAAGCAAGTAAGCAATTATAGTGCAACATGCCAAGTACTAGGGTGCACATATGCACTTAACAGTCACTTATCCCAGCCTGAGGCAGTCAAAGAAGGCTTCCTGGAAGGGTTGACATCTAGCTTCATTTTAAGAGATAGTGGTAGATATTCAGGTAAATGGGAGATGGCGAACTGTTTGCAGTGTGACATAGCATGCTATGTGCAGGAGGCCACTAGCAGTTGGTTAGCACCCTACAAGGAAGGAATGAGTTTAGTGAGGGATCAAGCCAGATTGCAAAGGATTTATAAACCATGATAAATTATCTAGAGCTGCAGGGGAGCACCCACAAACCGGTTTAGATCCATCAGAGTTCAGGCCCCACAGGGACAGAACCAAATGCCCCACATTATTTTAACTTTCAACATGCCGAGACATCTGGTCACAAGAGACCTGCACTAGAATGAAAGGTAAGCGTGAAGCAGGGCTGCTGTCCTGACGTCACCTGCACGTGACCGAGAGCCTCTCGGCAGCCTCTGCCCTTCCCACGTCAACCTGAGGCCACACGCAACACTTTCTGGTCCCCTGTAGACAATCCTGAAATAAACTGACCCTCGCAGAGGAGTGCTGTGCAGCTGTTCAAAGAATAAGGATGATCTCTGTGTGCTAATAGGGAGTGACTTCCAGAATATAACTTGAAATCAAGAAACTAGGCATAGAACGCAATACAGAGAATGCTACCATTTATGTAAGAATGAATGAATGTTTTATATATTGCACGCCTATATTTATACTTTCAAATAGAAACAATGAAAGGGCCCAAAGCAAATAAAAAGAGTTACCTAAAGAGGGATAGAAAGAACAGGCCCTACCCCAATATTGGTGTGGCCGGTTCACAGTACAAATGAAGACTCACACATCACATGCTGAAATATTTGCCTTATTTGAAAGCTAACTGTTAAATATGCTCCATCCTCTTACCTTGACAAATATACTTTATAATGACAAAATTAAAAAATATGTAAAGCTATGGTTTTGTATGACTTAAAGTCAGCAAAAACTATCCAAGATAAATTACCTTCATTACTACTGCGCATGCTTGAGTAATCTCATACTGCGCCAGCAGTGTCTGGATGGATAATAAAGTCATATACAACTCATAAATTATATATTTATCCCATTAAATTAAATTTCTTGTCTTCATTTTGGCAAAATCCCTAATTATGTTCTTATAATAAAATTTTTCTCATAATGCATATTCTATTGCCAGTAATGCCAAATTAATTGACCTTTCCTGAGTTATTGGTCTTAGCTGTTTAAAAACTAATTTCAGTTTTGAAAAAATATGCTCCGCACTGAAATTATTATTAATATTTTTAAACACTTAGATCAGAATTGAATCGTAAATTTTGTATGTCATGTCCAAACATTATAAAGGAGTTACATATAATCAAAATTTTATCCCAGAAAATGCAAAAAATATTTTTTCATCATATAAATTGTTATCATTTACATTGTAATGTCCACCATCTCTTAAAGCAATGTCTACATCCATTTGGTGTTTCTTGTTTTGACTTTATTCAAATTCTTCAATGGTGAGATATTATAAAGAAAACCCCAAAGAGTTGTATGTTGCTACATTTCTTCAAATCTCTCCAATTGAGACAGTAACTTGACCTTGGCCAGAAGACAGTCACTATAGAAATTAGTTTGGGGATTATCTACATGTGAATCTTTTATGGTCATGCAAACATTTTTATTTCCTTGTTTTAGTTTTTGTATGTATATATTTAACTCTGTTTTGAAATGATTGCAGTAAGAAAAGTTGCAAGGATCATATAGCCCTTGTTTATCCTTTACCTAGTGTCCGAGATTGTTAACATTTTGCCACACTTTTTTGCTTTATTGTTCTCTCTAAATGAGAGTTTTTGCTACATTTTTAATTTTAAAAATGTTATTTGACATATGTGTGTATTACATATGTATAATTTTTCTTTTATGAATCATGAGTAGATTGTATACATTATGCCCCTAGGTCCCTTAATACTTCAGTGTTTCCTAAGAAGAAGGATAGTTTCTTATATAACCACAATATAAGTTACCAGCCTTAAAAGATTTAAATTGATACAAAACCTTTCTAATCTATAATCCTATTCCGGTTTGACAAGAGTCCCAATAATATCCATTGTGGTATTTGTTTTTCCCTCAAGTACAGGACACAGCCCAGAATCTTCTATTGTATTTATCCCCAGCTGTCATTGCTATTCTTTAATCTGAAACACCTCGGCAGGCTTTGCCTTTCATATGTACCAATTTGGATTTGTCTGATGTATCCTTAGTTTAAATTATGTTTATGCACCCCAGGCTGGAATACCACATCAGTAATATGTACTTATCATCCCCTGATGGTCCTGGCCTGGACCAGTTTGTTAAAAAAATTCTTATTGAAATATAGTGGACATAATATTATACTGGTTTCAGGTGTACAATATAGTGATTTGACATTATATACACTGTGAGATGTTAACCCCATTGTGTTACCGTCTGTCACCATACAGAGTTACTGCAGTATTACTGACTATATTCCCTATTTTCATCCTTGTGACTTACCTATTTTGTAACTGGAAGTTTGTACCCTTTGATTCCTTTCACCTATTTTGCCTGTCCTCCCTCCTCCCTCCCCTCTGACAACTACGAATTTGTTCTTTGTATTTATGACTCTGTTTCTGGGTGTTTTGTTCATTTGTTCTGTTTTTTAGGTTCTACATGTAAGTGAAATCATGGTATTTGTCTTTCTCTGACTTATTCCACTGAGCATAATACCCTCTAGGTCCATCCACATGGTCACAAATGGCAAAATTTCATTTATTTATTATTTGTAGCATTTTTAAAATTAAGGTATCATTGATATACAATCTTATGAAGGTTTTACATGAACACCATTGTGGTTATTACATTCACCCATATTATCAAGTCCCCCCCACACACCCCATCACAGTCACTGTCTTTCAGCATAGTAAGATGCTATAGAGTCACTACTTGTCTTCTCCATGCTATACTGCCTTCCCTGTGACCCCCCTACATTATGTGTGCTAATCAGATTTCATTCTTTTTTATGGCTGAGTAATGTTCCCTTGTGTATATGTGCCACATCGTCTTGCTCCATTCATCTGTTAATGGATATTTAGGTTGCTTGCATATTTTGGCTGTTGTAAACAATGCTGCAATAAACATAAGCGTGCATTTTTTTTGAATTAGTGTTTTTATTTTCTTTAGATAAACACCCAGAAGTGGAATTACTGGATGGTATGGTATTTCTGTTTTAAAGTTTTTGAGGGACCTCCATACTGTTTTCCATAGTGGCTACACTAGTTTAAATCCCCACCAAAAGTACTTTTCTCCATGTCCTCACCAACACTTGTTATTTCTTGTCTTTTTGATATTAGCCATTCTGACTGGTGTGAGGTAATTGTGGTTTTGATTTGCATTTCTTTGATGACTAGTGAGGTTGAGCATATTTTCATGCATCTGTTGGTCATTTGTGTATCTTCTTTGGAAAAATGTCTGTGCAGATCCTCTGCCTATGTTTTTTTTATTAAGGTATTATTGATATACATTCTTATGAAGGTTTCACATGAAAAAACAATGTGGTTACTACATTTACCCATATTATCAAGTCCCCACCCATACCTCAGTGTAGTCACTGTCCTTGGGTGTAGTAAGATGACACAGATTTACCGTTTGCCTTCTCTGTGCTGCACTGTTTTCCCTGTGTCCCCCAACACCATGTGTACTAAACATAATACCCCTCAATCTCCATCTCCCTCCCGACCCGCCCTCCCCCACCCTTCCCCTTTGGTAACCACTAGTCCCTTCTTGGAGTCTGTGAGTCTGCTATTTTGTTCCTTCAGTTTTGCTTCGTTGTTCTACTCCACAAATGAGGGAAATCATTTGGCACTTGTCTTTCTCTGCCTGGCTTATTTCACTGAGCATAATATCCTCCAGTTCCATCCATGTTGTTGCAAATGGTAGGATTTGTTTCTTTCTTGTGGCTGAATAGTATTCCATTGTGTATATGTACCACATCTTCTTTATTCATTCATCTACTAATGGACACTTAGGTTGCTTCCATATCTTGGCTATTGTAAATAGTGCTTCAATAAACAGGGGTGCATATGTCTTTTTGAATCTGAGAAGTTGTATTTATTCTTTGGGTAAATTCCAAGGAGTTGGATTCCTGGGTCAAATGGTATTTCTATTTTTAGTTTTTTGAGGAACCTCCATATTGCTTTCCACAATGGTTGAACTAGCTTACATTCCCACCAGCAGTGTTGGAGGGTTCCCCTTTCTCTGCATCCTCACCAGCATTTGTTGTTCTTAGTCTTTTGGATACTGGCCATCCTTACTGGTGTGAGGTGATATCTCATTGTGGTTTTAATTTGCATTTCCCTAATAATTAGTGATGTGGAGCATCTTTTCATGTGTCTGTTGGCCATCTGAATTTCTTCTTTGGAGATGCCTATTTTTTAATTGGGTTGTTTTTTTGGTGTTGAGTTGTATGACTTCTTTATATAGTATGGATATTAACCCCTTATTGGATATATCATTTACAAATATATTCTCCCTAGTAGGTTGCCTTTTCATTTTGTTGATGGATTCCTTTGCTGTGCAGAAGACTGTTGGTTTCATGTAGTCCCACTTGTTTATTTTTGTGTTTGTTTCTCTTGCTTGGGGAGACATATCCATAAAAAAATGCTAATGCCAGTGTCTAAGAATTTACTGCCTATTTTTTTAGGAGTTTTTATGATTTCAGCTCTTACACTTAGATCTTTAATCCATTTTGAGTTTATTTTTATGTACGGTGTAAGAAACGATCCAGTTTCATTCTTTTGCATGTACCTGTCCAATTTTCCCAACACCATTTATTGGCTAGCTTGTCTTTTTTTTTGTTGTATATTTTTGCCTCCTTTGTCATAGATTAACTGACCATGTAAGCATGGGATTATTTCTGGGCTCTCTATTCTGTTCCATTGATTTATGTGTCTGTTATTGTTCCACTACCATACTGTTTTGATTTTTATAGCTTTGTAGTATAGGGTAATACCTCCAGCATTTTTCTTCTTTCTTGAGATTATTTGGGCTATTTGAGGCCTTTTGGGGTCCCATACAAATTTTAAGATTTTAGTTCTAGTTCTGTGAAAAATTCCATTGGTATTTTGATAAGGATTGCAGTAAATCTATAGATTGCTTTGGGTAGTATATATATTTTAACATTAATCCTTCCAGTCCACAAGTATAGTATGTCTTTCTATTTATTTGTGTCATCTTCAATTTCTTTCATCAATGTCTTATTGTTTTCAGAATACTTGTCTTTCACAGCCTTGGTTTAATTTATTCCTAGGTATTTTATTCTTTTTGATGCAATTATAAATAGGATTGTGTTCTTAATTTCTCTTTCTCTTAGTTCATTATAGTATTTATAAATGCAACTAATTTCTGTACATTGATTTTGTATCCCTAACTTTTCTGAATTCATTTATTAGCTCTAACAGATTTTTGGTGTAATTCTAAGGACTTTCTGTATATATTAACATGTCATTTTGTAAATAGTGGGAATTTCACTTCTTTCTTACAATTTGGATGCCTTTTATATTTGGATGCTCCTTTTCTTGTCTGATTGCTGTGGCAAGAACTTCCAGTACTATGCTGAATAAAAATGTTGAGTGCGGACATCCTTGTCTTGCTCCTGATCTTTGAGGAAAAGCTTTCAGCTTTTCACCATTGAGTATGATGTTATCTGTCAGTTTGTCATATGTGGACTTTATTATGTTGAGGTATGTTCCCTCTTGACCCACTTTGTTTAGAGTTTTATCATGGATGGATACTGAATTTTGCTGTATGTTTTTTTCTTCATCTATTGAGATGATCATATGGTTTTTATCCTTCTTTTTGTTAATGTGGTGTATTATGTTGATTGATTTGCAGCTATGGAACCACCCTTGCAACCCTGGAATAAATCCCACTTCATCATGGTGAATGGTCCTTTCAATGTATTTTTAAATTCAGTTTGCTAATATTTTGTTGAGGATTTTGCATCTGTGTTTGTTGAAAATATTGGTCTGTACTTTTCTTTTTTTGTAGTGTCTTTGTCTGGTTTTGGTATCAAGGTAATGCTGGCTTTGTAGAATGAATTTGGAAGCATTCCTTCCTTGGCTATTTTCCAAAATAGTTTGGTAAGGGTAGATATTAACTCTTCTTTAAACAAGAATATAAAAATGTTCTTTAAATGTTTGGTAGAATTCATCTGTGAAGCCATCTAGTTCTGTACTTGTGTTAGTTGGGAGTTCTTTGATTATCAGTTCAATTCCATTACTAGTAATTGGACTGTTCAGATTTTCTATTTCTTCTTGACTCTATCTTGGAAGATTTTATGATTCTAGGCATTTATCCATTTTTTATAGGTTTCCAGTTTGTTGGCATATGATTTTTTTGTAAAATTTTCTTATTATCTGTTGTATTTCTGTGGTATCAACTGTAACATCCTCTTTCATTTCTGACTTTATTTGAGTCCTTTCTTTTTTCTTGATGAGCCCAGCTAAAGGTTTATCAGCTTTGTTTGTTATTTTTCTAATTTCTTCAGGTATAAGGTTAGATTGTTTATTTGAGATTTTTCATGTTTTTGAGATAGGTCAGTATTACTATGAACTGCTTTTGCTGCATCCCCAAACTTTTGAACTGTTGTGTTTCTGTTTTCATTTGTTTGCAGGTACTTTTTTATTTCTTCTTTGATTCCTTCATTGACCCATTGGTTGGTTAGTAGCATGTTGTTTAGCCTCCTTTTATTGTCTTTTTATTGAAGTATAGTTGATATCCAATATTATATTGGTTTCAAGTATACAACATACTAATCATTTATCTATATCATTAAATGCTCATCCCAGCAAATATAGTTACTGTCTGCCAACATAGAAAGATATTACAGTATTATTGACTATATTCTCTATGCTGACTAACATGTTATAATTGAGATTTTTGTACCTCTTTATCCCCTTCACCTATTTCACCCACCCACCCAGCCCCTCCCCCATAGTAGCCATCAGTCTCTTCTCTGTGTTTATGGGGCTATTTCTGTTTTGTTCATTTGTTTTGTCTTTAGATTCCACATACAGATGGGATCATATGGTATTTGTCTTTCTCTGCCTGGCTTATTTCATTTAGCCTACTACCTTCTAGGCCCATGCATATTGTGGAAAAATGGCAATATTTCTTTCTTTTTTAAGGCTGCTATGAACCTGGGTGTACAAGTATGTCTTTGGGACCCTGCTTTCAGTTCTGTTGGATAATACACTCAGGAGTGGGTTGCTGAATCAGTGGTAGTTTTAATTTTTTCCATATTGTTTTCTATAGCAGCTCCACTGTATAGCACACACTGTAGAATGTGTGTGCACCACCCCACAGTCCCACCAACAGTGCACAGGGCTCCAACCTCCCCACACCCTTGCCAACACCTGCTATTTTCTGTTTCCTTGATAGTAGCCATCCTACTGGGCATAAGGTGACATACCCCGTCAGCCCTACCAGCACCTCACTGATGACCAGGGACACCAAGCATCCCCCCATATACCTGCTGGCCAGACATATATCATCCCTGGAGAAATGTCCATTCAAGTCCACAGCCCATCCACAGTTGGGCTCTATGATTTCCTGTTGTTGAGTGGTAGGAGCTCTCTTCACATGCCAGACACCAACCCTCACTAAATACATGACCTGTAAACTCCTACTCTGTTGGTTGTCTCCCCAACTCTGTTGGTTTTGTTGCTTGATGCACAAAAGCCTCCTCATTTGATATAGTCCTATTTGTCTATTTTTTCTTTTGTTGCTTATGCTTTTGGTGTCATATCCAAGAAATCATTGCCAAATTCAATGTCATGTTGATTTTCCTCTATGTCTTCTTCTAGGAATTTTATAGTTTTGGGTCTTATGTTTAGGTCTTTATTCCATTTTGAGTTAATTTTTATATTATGATTTAAAAGAAGGGTCTAAATCCATGCTTTTGCATGTGCATATCCAGTTTTTCTAACCCCATTTGGGAAGATTGTCCTTTTGCCACTGAGTGGTGTTGGCACCCTTGTAGAAAATCATTTGACTATATATGCAAGCATTTATATCTGGGCTTTCTATTCCATTCATTGGTCTAGATGGATGTCTATGTTTGGGCCAATACCACACTGTCTTGCTTACTGCAGCTTTGTAAAAATGTGTGTGTAATTACTGTAGATATTGTTAGACTCATCTCCACTGGGCTGGTGATGTTCTGCTTTCCTGCCAGCAGCATAAGAGAGTGACTGTTTCTCCAGAGCCTTGTAAACAGAGTGTACTATCAAGATTTGTTTCTCTATAGTTTATCAGAGTGGGGATACTTCAGATTTAGAAAATATTTTAGAATTTAAAAGAAGTCATTTAACCACTTTGCAAGTAAAAGAACTACTGAACAGTCACATGCAAAAGAATTCATCTCTACACAGGCCTTATATGTTCCATAAAAATTAATTCACTCTCATAAATCTAAATGTAAAACATAAAATTATAAAACTTCTAGATACCATCGGAGAAAAATCTAAGTCATCTTGGGTTTGGTGATGACTTTTTGGCATGATCCATGAAAGAAAAATTGATATAAGTTGGACTTCATTAAAATAAAAAACTTCTGTTTTGTGAAAGATGCTGTTAAGAGACTGAAAAGATAAGTCACAGACTGGGAGAAAATATTTGCAAAACACATCTAATAATGAACTGGTATCCGAAATATACAACGAACTCTTAAACTCACCAATAAGAAAACAAAGAACCCAATTAAAAAATGGTCCAAAAACCTAAACAGACACCTCACCAAGGAAGATGGGTAGATAGCAAGTACCCATATGAGAAGACGCCAACAACATTTGTCATGGGGGAGTTGTAAATTAAAACAGCAATGAGATGTTACTACACACCTATTAGGATGGCTAAAATCTGAAACACTAACACCAAATGCTGGAGAGGGTGTGGAGCAACAGAGATGCTCATTCATTGCTGGTGGGAATGCAAAATAGTATAGCCACTTTGAAAGACAGTTTGGCAGTTTCTTACAAAACTAAAGATACCCTTACCATACGATCCAGCAATCATTCTACTTGGCGTTTTCCAAAATGAGTTGAAACCTAACGTCCATCCAAAAACCTGCGCATGAATGTTTATTCCAGCTCTATTCATAATTGCAAAAACTTGGAAGTAACTAAGATGTCCTTCAATAGGTAAATGGATAAACAAATTGATAGGTACATCCATATAATGGCAGTATTATTCAGGGACCAAAAGAAGTGAGTTATCAAGCCACAAAAAGACATGGAGGAACCCTAAATGCATATTGCTAAGTAAAAGAAGCTAATTTGAAAAGGCTATGTACTATATGTTTCCAATGATATGACATTCTGGGAAAGGATATGACATTCTATAAAGGAGACAGCATAAAAGATCAGTGATGGCTGCAGGTGGGGGTGGAGAGAAAGAAAGGGATGAATAGGTAGAGCACAGGGGATATTTAGGGCAATGAAAATACTCCATATCACTGTAATGGTAGACAATGGCATTGCACTTTTGTCAGAACTCATAGGATGTACAACACAGAGTGAACCCTGATAGAAACTACGGACTTCAGTTAATAATAACAACATATCAATACTGGTTCATCAATTGCAAATAAACAAACTAAAATAGTCAAATTTAGATTTTTTTGGTAAAACTTTTGTCAATGTTATTAATATTAGGCAATAGTCCATCTCAAATACCTTTAGGTAATGCATATTCAAAAATAATTTCATTTTCTACTTGACACCATTTGTTGTTTGAGCACCTTCCATTGTTTTGCTTAACTCTTCAAGTTCTTTTAGTATTTTGTCTAAATTAAACTTGTTAAGAGCATTTAGGCAGCAATTCCATCTTGTGTCCAAGAGTGGTGTAAGGTCAAATGTGAGGTGTGTTTTTCCAAGATGCTTCATCTTTGGGCAGATCTAGAAAATATAAATATATATAATCCTTTCATTGTTCTAAAGAATGCTACCATGATTAGCACAATTGAGGTCATGTCTAGCAACAAGTTCAACTATGTGCCATTTGGCACAGAAAATGCTTCTGGATTTTTGGTTAAAAAAATGACCCATTCACCTTTAGCTTTACTAACCACATCAGTCCCATTATCATGGACTTGCCCTCAACAATATTCTAAATCAAGGCCTAAAGCCTAAAATTGTAAGCTGCTCTATTCCAGTCCTTATGTCAAAACAGGGCTGAAAACAATTAAGTATGCATGCATGTTTCATGTTTCATCTAGACTTACATTATACACATTTTAAAAAATATGAATTAATATTACAAATGTTCCTCAGTCACTATTGTAAATATTTCATTATTCTGAGTACTTCTGGAACTATGTGTGAGAACAGGAAGAAAAGTTAATTAATGTATTTCTTTTCTCACCTAAGTGCTTAACTTCTCAAATCCTCCCTACCCCACAGAAACCACAGATCTTTGTGGCATCTGGACACAGTCACCTCATGTTTCCAGGAAGTGGGTTATAAGCTGTGGAGAGGAGCTTCTCTGGGCCTGAACGGTGTTATTACCAGAGCTGATGTTTAGAGTTATGGATTCTGCTGTACCAGTGCCAAACCCTGGATTCTGATGGACCAAGGAATGTTTGGTATGTTTGTGATTTGTGGGGCCCTGTGTGGTACTGGGAGGGAATAGAGTGAAGGGGGCAGGATGAAAGCAAATCTTCTACGAATGTACCTTTTTATAAAGTTTTGACTTTGAGATCCTGTCAATAATTCACATAAATAAAAAGCAAAATTAAGTCAAAGAGGAAAAAAAAGTCTACCTCTAAAACCAGGGCAATAATACAGATTTTACTGAATGCTTGATGGGGACGTTGAGGTTATAGCATCCACAGTGCCATAAAAACAAAACTTGAATTTGCCTTTGATAATTAGTAGAGAACACCAGACTTGCAATATATTTGGGTTGGGGTCTGAAATATATTTTGCATATTTGAATATTAAAAGCATAACTCCTTGGGAAACCTGGAGCCTTCAGGGAGTAGATATCCAACTAGAGCCTTCTAGTAAACAAAGTAATAGGGGCTTGTTTAAGAGAGTGCGCTATTTCCAGCCTGTGGCCTCCTTTTCTCAAGGACAATGAAGTAATCCCCTGAGGGTGAGGGAGCTTGAGGAAATCAGAATAGCAGTTTGGGAATCCCCCGGTAACAGTCTGTTTCCCCTTGTGAACTGTTTGCGAGCATGTACCCTCTTAAACACTTTTTGTGTTCCCAATGCATTTGTATCCCCAGTAACTGATAGAATAAACGAACGAACGAACGAATGAATGAATGAATGAATGGAGGGGGACGAGACAGCGAGTCTGAGGAAGCGGTGCAATTCCAGCTCAGAGGCAGTAGCCGCCAACCGGCACCTATAAGGCTAACGCCCCGAGGCCCAAAAGAATGAACAGCGCCCACATTTGGCCCAGTCCAAATCCACACCTTTAGCGGGTAGGGCTAGGAGGGCATATTCCGCCTCTGCGAGCCAACTGACCAATCACCGCCTCGAAGGGGCGGGGATTTCAATCTGTCCCCGTTCCTCCCTTTGGAAAGTAAATATGTTTGGGCGCCGTTCGAACGGACCAATGAATGCTCGATGTTTCCTGGGACTGGACCTCAACGATTGGCCAGAGTTCGTCGCCCTCCCTCTGCCACGCCTCTTTCCCCACCCCTTCACAGACAAGATGGCGGCGCCCAGAGGAGGAGAGGCCGCGCCTGGGGTTTGCTGTGGCTGATATCCTTACCCACTCTCTCTTTGGACGCAAAGGGCCGCGAGCCCAGAGGACGGGGGCCGGGCGGGGACAGGGGCACCTGCGTAGCTGGACCGCGAGCCCGCGCCCAACTTGCGCCGCCCCACCCGGCCCCGGCCCTGTCCCGTCTGTTCCCGGTCTCCTCTCGGTCTGACCCACCGCCAGGCTTTGGCAAGCCACCACCTCCAGAGCTGGGATCTCTCCTCCAGCCCGGGCTCACCTCCACTTTAGGATGTTTGGCCTGTTTCCTCCCAAACAGTCCGCCTTCAAAACGGTGATTCCTGGACTGGCACCTGGCCCCGTCTCCCAACACTGAGGCTCCACTTCCTCTAACCCATTTCTTCCTCAGATTCTTGATTATCCCTGGGTCGGAGACTGCTCATTTCCGTTTCAAATTAATCCCTGACCTCCTAAGCCAGACTTCCTTTTGGACTAACTTCCACATCCCTATCATGGAGGCTGTGTACCTGGTAGTGAATGGGATGGGCCTGGTGCTGGACCTGCTGACCTTGGTGTTGGACCTCAACTTCCTGCTGGTGTCCTCCCTTCTGGCTTCCCTGGCTTGGCTGCTGGCCTTCATCTACAACCTGCCACACACGGTACTGACTAGTCTTCTGCACTTGGGCCGCGGAGTCCTGCTTTCACTGTTGGCCTTGATCGAAGCCTTGGTCCGGTTCACCTTTGGGGGCTTGCAGGCCTTGTGTGCCTTGCTGTACAGCTGCTGCTCTGGACTGGAGAGTCTAAAGCTTCTGGGGCACCTGGCCTCTCACGGGGTGCTGAGGAGCCGGGAGATACTGCACCGAGGTGTCCTCAATGTGGTCTCCAATGCCCATACTTTGCTGCGCCAGGCCTGTGACATCTGTGCCATCGCCATGAGCCTGGTGGCCTATGTGGTCAACAGCCTGGTCAACATCTGCCTCATTGGCACTCAGAACCTCTTCTCCCTGGTGCTGGCTCTGTGGGATGCAGTGATGGGGCCACTGTGGAGGATGACGGATGTGGTGGCCGCCTTCCTAGCGCATATTTCCAGCAGTGCTGTGGCTATGGCCATCCTTCTCTGGACCCCCTGCCAACTAGCCCTGGAGCTCCTTGCCTCAGCTGCCCGCCTCCTGGCCAGCTTTGTGCTTGTCAATCTCACTGGCCTGGTGCTGCTGGCTTGCGTGCTGGCAGTGACGGTGACTGCGTTGCACCCAGACTTCACCCTGAGGCTGGTTATCCGGGTACTCAGTCAGCTCCATGCCTGGCCATCCTACCACCGGCTCCGAGAGGATGTTGTGCGGCTCTCTCGCCTAGTACTGGGCCTGGAGGCCTGGCGTCGAGTCTGGAGCCGCAGCCTGCAGCTGGCAAGCTGGCTGAACCGTGGAGGGGCCCCTGGGGCCCCTCAAGGTGGCCCTAGGAGGGTGCCTTCAGCCAGGACCTGGCGCCAGGACCCTCTTCCTGAAGCAGGGCCCAGATCTGAGGCTGAAGAGGAGTTGGTCAGATTGGCCAGAGCCACAGCTGCCCGGGGCCGGGAGAAGCTCAATGAGGAGGAGCCTGTAGCTGGGCAAGACCCATGGAAGTTGCTGAAGGAGCAAGAGGAGCGGAAGAAATGTGTCATCTGCCAGGACCAGAGCAAGACGGTGCTGCTTCTGCCCTGTCGACACCTGTGCCTGTGCCAGGCCTGCACGGAAATCCTGATGCGCCACCCCATCTACCACCGCAACTGCCCGCTCTGCCGCCGGGGCATTCTGCAGACCCTCAACGTCTACCTCTGAAGACTCCCTTCCTGCCTGTCCGTCCCTCCATGCTCCATGCAGCCACCTGTGCTAGGACAGCATTAACACCTGACCTCTGGTTTCTGGCCTGAATCCTTTCCTGCCCCCATGGCTGTCATGCCAAGCCTCCAAGCCATAGATCCAGGACACTGAGATGGGATATTCTATAAGACTGACTGGGCTGAGGGCAGGGCAACAGCTTTTCCTAACCCAGTGGGTCCTGTGATGAGTGTGCCACTGTGTAAGGCCTGAGACTGTTCACTGTGGACTCCCCTCCAGTCTGCCAGGGCCCATCCAAATGCCAGCTTCCAGGGCTCCCTCTCTCTGCTTTGGGTTTTTCTGTTGGGGGTTTGCAAGTCTTCTCCCTGCCCCCTTCCCACTTCTTCCCTAGCTTCTGCAGCCACAACACATTAGTGTCACTTGAGTGTTTTAGCAGCTTGGGCCTTAGAATGAGCTGGAACCTTTGCTTTCAGCCCAAGCTCCTGTGCTGGTAGCCTTGGGGGTGGTATCGCTCAGGTGCCCTGAAGCTGCCACTTTTACCTCTCATGATCTTAGGAGGCTCTCTCCCAACCTGATCGAACAGCTGGCCTGCGGGAGTCTGCCTCTGGGTGGGTGGGGCGGGGTGCACCTGGCTTCGGGACCCTGTGGCCTCTGGCACACCAGCTCCCCTGGGAGCCTCAGGGGGGATCACCAGATTTCTACCCATACCCCTTTCACTCCCCCCATCAGAGAGATGACATTCCCCTTCTGTTTGTCTCCCCTGGCCTTGGGGAAGGCAGACTGCACATTTCACTAGGGGCCAGACACACAAGGGGCCAGTGCCTAGGGGCATGCAGCTCCCTGAGGGGTCCGTCTGGCCCGGTTTCCAGTAAATAAAGTTCCGTTAACAGCAGCGACAGCCTCTGTGTGCATCCTTGCATGGGTGAGCCGTTGGTCAGGGTGACAGGCTGCAGCAGGGCCCTTCAGTCTTGCTGGCCTCACAGATGTGGGCCGTCGGGGACCTGGCTGGGGAGGAGCTAAGGGACCGTGCCTGCGGAGAGCCCCTGGTATGGCTGGATGAGCTTTCATCCCGTCTGACTTGTGCCTTTCACACACGGCTTTTGGAAAACCCTCCCTTTCCCTTTTCTGTCTTTTGTGGGGATGAAGCCCTAGTAGAGAGGAGTGTGAACTCTCACCCCAGCAGCCAGCCTTCCTAGCTTCTCCTAGCCCCAGCTGCCGCTCTTCCCAAAGGGGCACTTGGGGCTCCTGCTGCCTGGAGTCCGATCTCCCCTCTGATCTCCGGAGGAGCTGGGGCCTGCCTTTCTGTCTCTTGACACACAGGGGGCTGTGGTTGGCTGAAGTATGGCTGCGCGGCCTCCCGGGGAGAGCTGGGGCCTGCAGCCCAGGGCGCCAGAGACTTGTTTCTAGCTTACTTAGATGGCCCTGTTCTCGTTTGGTCATATGTGCCCTCACATGACCAGCAAGAGAGAAGGGGGCCACTTCCCTGTAATTGTATGTTAAGTCTAGGAGCATAATGCCAGGAACAACCTTCTGGAAAGGGGTGGGGGAAGTGGGAAAAGGGGTAGGTCAGGAAGACACTCTGAGGAGAGGCTCCCCCACTTTCTCTTGGTTTGAGAGGCTGAGCTGATTGTTGTGGGCCTCCCAGCCCTGGTTTGTTAGTCATTGGTTGGGGGTGGGGACAGGGGTGGTTTCTAGTCAGAGGAGAGCCACACAGGGCCTTTGTGGCTAGCCTCAGACTTAGTGGCGCGGCCGGCCCAGGCTATGCCCAGCACACCGGGGAAGTTCCCCAGGTCCACCTTGGAGTTGGGAGGCCTGAGGGAGAGCTTTTTCTTCCCTTCCCCCAACCCTGCAGAGGAAGCTAAGCAAGGGGAGGCTTGGCTCTTTCTAGTCTGTTTAATGTGAGGATAAACATTTTATGAGAGAAGATAAACTTCCTGAGCTGGGAGCAAAGACCCCCTTTTTCCCTCCGCCACCCCACCTCTGGAATTTCAGTGGCAGACTTCAATAGCCTGCCTCCCCCACCTAACCTTCTAGTAACCAGGAGCTTAAACTACCCAGGGTTATTCTGCATTCTGAAACTGGGGCACCCCCTTGTGGTCATCTTAGAAATTACTTATCTCTGGACACCCAGGGACACTCAGCTTCCTGGCACTGGGACAGAAATAGCTTTCCAGTCATCTAGGGACCAGGCAAGCAGCCAGAGCAGTCATAAATGCAAATCTCAGTCTCCTTTTTGTTGATCAGGGCGGGATAACATATTGAAGTTAGAAAAAGGTGTCCAGAGTCCCATGCCAGGAGGGCACCCTCCTCAGCCTGGCAGTCCTTTTCACAACCTATATACAACGTAGGGGGAAGCTCTGTGACACTGGCCTCCAGTTCACCTGGGCCTGCCTCCTAGCTTATCCATCCCAAGAGCCCTCCCTTCTGCCTGAACACCCTCCATCTTCCCCCTCTCCGCCAACTACTTCCCACTATTCTTAGAATCAGGGCACCCCCACCACTAAAGAAGAAAGGCTGAGCCAGTCAGGAGGTTTTTTTCAGTTTTATTGAATGATTGATTTCTGAGAGAAGGGCCCAGGAGTGGGCAGGACAAGGGAGGATGCAGAGAAGCATAGGACTAAGAAGAGAGCACCCCACTTTGGGGTCCTGGACCAGAGCAACTGGGGGACTCACACCTGCCAGCACAGCACAGTGCACTCCTCCGGTCTTGGGCAGAAATCCAGCCGCTGCCCCGTGCTGCCAGCCCTGATCTCAGACGCCTCTGTCTCTATACTCCCTGCCGGCGGCAGGACAGAGAGGCCCCCACCCTGCCTCCGTAGTCATTCGCAACGTTCCAGGGGGGCCAGCCCTCCCGGGTGACGCAGCTGTCAGTGTCACACCCTCCTCCCCAAGGAGTGAGAGCTCACTTGCGGCGGGCATCAAGCAAAGACAGGGGAGCTGTGCCAGTCAGAATACACCAGAAATCCAGAGAAGGTGCTGTCTGTCTTGATGCTGGCATAGATGCCAATGTAATCACCCACGCCCACCTGCACCCACACCTGGTCCTCGGGCTCCAGCCTCACCATGGCACCCCCGGAAAGCGAGGCCGGTTTGGGCCATCCCCCAAAAAACTGGAAGAAAGAGGCGATGGACTCGCCATTCTTGACCAGATCGAACTGCAGGCTAGCCCGGTAGACGGTGGCGTGGACCGCGAAGTAGTAGACCCCCGGCACCTGGCAGGTGAACTTGCCGGTGGTGGCGTCGTAATGGCCCTGCTCGTTCACCAGCACGCGGTCGAAGGGGAGGGGCGCGTCCGACGGTGGAGGCACGCGGCTCTCGGAGCGCTTGGCGCTGAAGGCGGAGCGCGGAGGCACGGAGCACTCCCCCGCTGGCCCGGTCGCCCCCACGGGCCCGGCCTCTCCGCGCGGCCCGGGCTCTCCACGGGGCCCTGGGAGTCCTGAGGGGGCAAAGGGGGCAGTTAGGGTGAGTGTGGCGGCCGGGTTCCCCCGCAGCGGGCCGCGCGGGGGGCGATCTAGGGACCCTCCTGCAGCCTCTCTGAGCCTCCCCCGCCGCCACCTCCGCGGCCGGTGCGCCCTGCGCTCCAGGCCCCCCGCCCCCTCCCCCTGCAGGGCTGGAGGCAGATCTGCGGAGCTGGTTTGGAGGGTTCCAGTCCCAAGGGTTCTGGCTGCAGTCGGTGAGTCACGCTCCCCTCTCCGCGCCCTCGGGGCCCCGCGGGGACGGGCGGGAGCGGGAGCGGCGCCCCCTGGCGGGAAGCCCGGGACCCCGGAGCCCTGGAGAGCAGGAGCAGGACCCGGCCTGCGCCGAGCCCCCCGGACGGCCACCGAGGGGCCTTCTTACCCGGCCTCCCGCCCTCGCCTTTCTCTCCCGGAGTCCCGGGCGCGCCGTCGCGGCCGTCGCGGCCGTCGCGGCCCGGCAGGCCCTGGCTGCCATGGTGGCCCGGCGTGCCGGGAAGGCCGGGCTGCCCCGGGCATAGGCTGGGGATCTTGTTGTCGTTGAGCGGGGCCGAGCCGGCCGCCAGGCCCAAGAGCAGCAGGGCGAGGAGCGGCCTCATGGCGTTGGCACGGGGGTCCTCTCGCCGTCTGTGGGCCAGGCGGGACAGGAGTCGCGGCCCCGAACCCTGGGACCTGCCTCTCTTCCCGCCCCAGCGCAGCCCAGGCGGCGCCCGCCCGGCTGCCAGGCCCCTGAGGCTGAGCGGCCGCGGGAGGACGGAGAAGGGGGCGCCCCCAGGCCCGAGGACCCGAGAACACAGGCGAGTGGGAAAGGCGAGGCCGCCCGCCCCTCCTCTGCGCCCGCGCTCAGATTCTTCCCACAGTCCTCCCAGCCTGTGCCCCCACCCCGCCCTCCGCCAGACTCACCCCTCCGGCTCCCGGACCGCCTGCGCTCTCGGTGGCCTCCCTCCGGGCGCTCGCTACCCCGACCCTCCAGGAACCCCTGCTTCCGCCCCTGAGCTTCCCTCCACCAGGCTCCCCCTGCCCTCCGTGTCCCCCTGGTCCCGGTTCGCTCCCTGCCGGCTCCGCTCTGCTCCTCCCAGACTCCAAGAGGAAACCAGTTGTTCAGGGGCCAAAAGCTCCAGGCCGGGAAATAGGGAAATAACTCGTGGTGTCGCCCGGCGGCCGGCCAAGGTTTGGGAGGAGAAAGGAAGGGGAGAGAGAGTTGAGCCCGGCACAGAGAGGCCGAACTGTGAGAAGCAGACGCTCAGGACACCTACTGCTCCCAGGAACCTGAAGGAGAGAGGATGCAGTGACAGGGGCCAAGGATGGGTCTCTGGTCCAGGAGAAGTATAAGCCAAGAACTGGGGTGGAGAATTCTAGAGACGGAGAGAGACAAACGGATCCCCAGAACTTAGAACAGCAGAACAGCACCAGCCACATTATTCGGCACTCAGTATATTTTTACTGAATAAATAAAAAAGTCAGAAAGTGGGTGATAGAGAGTCCAAACAAGCAGATGGAGAGGGGGAGGGCAGGAGACAGGAAGTCAGGGTCAGCAGCGTGGTGGGAAGATTGTCAAGGGCACAGGGTGGAGTTCATGCAGGTCCCCTTTCTTTTGTCCCCCTGCCTGCCAGCCCTGATAAGCAAAGGAGGATAGGCAGGCAGAGGGCAGGGGCCCGCTTCAGGGTCAGGGCTGGGCACAGGCCTCCAGGCCAGCCGCCTCAGGCAGCCTGTTGCAGTTGAAGGGCCACGGGGTGCCCAGTAGTGCCAGGCCAGACTGGCACTGGCGCTCTGCCTCCTGGCAGACGGAACGGCAAGGGGGAAGGACACTGCCTAGCGAGGTGCAGTGGGGCACAAGCAGCCCGCACAGGAGCCTCCGGAAATTCTGGTAGCAGGGCAGACTTGTTAGGCTCTGTGGGAGGAAGAGATCAGCCCTCAGGCACTCTGCTCCCCAGGTTCCCATTTCCCAGAGGTGGGGGGAAGTGGGGTGGCCCTCTTATTGCTGCCTAAAGCACCTTGTAACCTCTGAGGACCTCCGCCACCTCCTCCTGGGTGGCCATGCCCACCCAGATGTTAGGGAAGGCCGTGGTGTTGTAGCTCAGGCCGATGCACATCTCCACCTGGACAGGCTCACAGGCCAGCTCTGCAGGAGTGGGAGGGGAGGGTCATCGTGGGGACCACTCACTGGTTGGGCGACCCGGGACAAGTCACCTAATTGCTCTATATGGGTCAGACAGGGGTTGTTGTGAGAATCGAAGGAGGTGACACAAAAGATGCTTTACACGTATTTCAGATTCCTTTGTCCCCGAGAGCCTGCTCCAAGTATGGCAGCAGCCCTGGACATCACGCAGGTACCTGGTTGATCTCAGGGAGCATGGGGTCCCAGCATTGGCAGGGAACTCCCCTGCTCTCACCTTCATCTTTGAGGCAGGCTGTGGCGGGGCTAGACTGGTTCTTGAAGCCCCAGCCATGGGTTGCCAGATTCCCATGTCCCGTGGGGGTGACACGCAGTACTCTTGCCACCATGGGGAGAGAGCGATCCCAGAATCAGGGTGGTATGAAGTGTGCCTGCAGGGTTTCTGTGAATGGGTCCCCAGCCTGTGCAGGCCTGCAGGCCTTGACCGCGGCCCTCTGGGACAGGCTTCTCACCTGGGGCAGGGAGCCAGGGGCTGCTGCAGTCATCAGCGCTGTTATCTTTGCAGTCCCTCCATGCGTCACACATCCACTGCAGACTCTTACACCCTCCGTCCTGGCAGGAAAACGCTCCAGACCCACAGGAGTCTGAAGGCAACGGCAGCATGGCAGTGCCCTGGGACACGCCTGGACCTGCACTGCCTTCATGATGCACTGACCAGGGTCCAGGGCCTTTCCTCATTCTCTTGGTGGCGCCTCCACTGCCCACACCCAGTCCCCCAGGGGCACCTACTGTCTGTGGCATTGAGGGCCCGGTAGGTGGCTGAGAAGCCCCCGTTGCTGATGCCATGATTTGTCCTAAAAAGCACAGCCAGCTGGTGGCGCGAAGAGATGAGGTGAGGGGGTGGCTCTGCTCCACAGAACCTGCCAAAGCAGAGAGCAGTCCTGGGCACAGCAGGGGGTGATGGAGGGTGTCCTGAGGCCTCCCACAGGCCACACTCAGCTGGGTGCTCTGGGTGATGCCAGAAGGGAGGGGAGGAATGGCCGCTGATGCACGGAACTTAGAGCCTGGCAGGAAGACCCAGATGTTCAGTATACCAAGGATTAGACAGATGGCTTGAACTTGAGCCACTCCGAGATGGGAGAAAGCAGGGAAACGTCATGGGGGAAGTGGGAAAGGAGCCTGTGGGGCAGGAGAGCTGGCTGGGCAGAGGCTTGGGAAAGGACCTGGTGGAGAACGGCCATGTAAGGAGCATAGGCTTTGAGCTTTTTTGAACCAGATGGTGGAGACCTTTGGCTTGGAGTAGCAGAAGAAAATGAAGCCAGGGAATGTGTGGGGTGAATTTCTAGAAAGCCTTGACTGCTAGACATGGAGGCTGGAGTTTATCCTTTGTGTGTCCCAGGCTCTACTGATACCTGCCCAGGAGGCCAAGGGCCCCTGAGATGCTGGTCTCATACACCTCCACGTAGTCAGATTTGCACTCGTCCTGAGCTTCCAGGCTGAAGTTGTGGAACTGGAGCTCTATGCCATGTCCTGCAGGCACCGAGATATGCCAGGTGCAAAGCTGGGGGCGGGCACAGATGGAGTCATTCACGGGTTCCTTCTTCTGTCCCAGTCTGGGTGTCCAGGCTGAGCTCCAGAAGGGCTTCCTCTGTGCTGCAGGCTAGGTGGGGAGTGGGTGGCACTGCCCACAGAGAGCTCATCATGCTTGAGGGGTCTGTGAACTTGTCTGGTCTCAAAGATGTTTTCCCAGCCTGGAAACATCCGGGAACCTAGTAGACTCCTAATAATGTTCCCTTCTTGCCTGCTTGGTCTCTGACCTTCCCAAGGACAAGGCAGTGTCTACCGTGGTGTTCCCAGTCACACTGACCTACGTGTGCCACACAGCACCCCCACGGAGCGCTGCCTTACCTGCTGGTGGGGGTACTGCTGCAGGTAGCTGGGAGCAGAGAATGTGCCCTGGAGCCCAGTCAGGTTCCCCCCACACCCTGTGGAGAGGCGGAGAGGCACATGAGTTTGCCGGGTCTCTGCTTTCCCAGTAGGGCCTGCAGTGACCACTGGGAAGAGTCTTGACCATGCCCTTGTGGAACCAAGTTCTGGGCTGGAGCTGGGGAGCCCAGGCTCGACTGGGGTCAGACAGCTGCAGCCGGTACCCGCCCCAGGCCTGGTGGTGCCCGTACCCACAGACTCGGCACTGCAGTCGGTCTCATCGCTGCCGTCTGCGCAGTTGGTGAAACCATCACACACTGAGTCAGGGAGCAGGCAGGCGAGCTGGTCGCAGGGGAACTCGTCATGAGCGCAGCTCCCTGGGGGCGGGCATCGCCATTCAGAACCCCCAGATCTCCACCCCTGTGGAGTGTCTGAGGGGAGGGGAGTGGACGCCTGGCAGGGAGCTGGGGTCACGGTGGGGGAGCATTCACCGTGTCCAGGAGCCACAGCCTGGTACCAGGCATGGAAACCGAATCCTTGCACACTGCTGTCAGAGACGAAGGCCACCCGGAGCCGGCTGGTGTTGGTGTTGAACGTGGGGGGAGGCGCCCTCCCGCACACTCTGCAAGAAGCCAGGTTGGGGGCTGCGGAGGCAACGGGCTCAGGGCCAGCCAGGTGGAGCCTGCCCGTGCCCTGCAGCGCCTCTTCCTCAAGCCCTGACCTGGTGATGCTGGGTCAAAAAGGCTCCTTTCGTTTCCCCGGGGAGCTTCAACCTTCCCCGCACCTGTGCGGCCATCCTTGCAGCATTTATACTTGGGGAAGGTAGGCGGGAGCTCCATTTTACAGATTTGGAAACTGAGGTCAGAGAGAAGTGCCCTTCCCAAGGTCATCCAGGAAGATGGTGGCCGAGCTGGGCCCAGAGGTCAAGTCTCTCAGTTTCCTTCCAGTTCAGCCTTTCCCACTACAGCTCCCTCGTTCTGCCCTCCAGACAGTGGTTCAGAGCAGAGGTGGATCTCCTGGGGGCAGAGGGACCTACCTGAGAAGGGGGCCTTCTGGTTCAGGGGAGATTTCCAAGCGATCAAAAAGACAGGAGGCCACACTCTCCATGCTGAGAGCTTCGATCTTGAGCTGAATTGCATGGTCTGTGGCCACCTGGATATGCCACACGCAGTGAGCATTGGGTGGGTAAGGGTCTGGATAGTTGGGGCTGCTGAGGAAGCCTCTTGGGCCAGGAAGGAGGCCCCCACAGGCTGCAGAGATGGAGGTTAGAGTTCAGAGGTTAAAAGGAGAGAGACCCTTTCGTTTCATAGGCACGTCTTCCTGTCCCCGCCTCCTGCCGTCTCAGACCTTTCTCCAGGAAGATCTGCCTTGAGTACTCACTAGGCTGGGGCGTGGGGCTCATGCCTGCCTCCTGCTGTCCTTTAGGGCTCCCAGTTGCCTGCGGGGCAGTGGTGGTGAGGCCGTGGGCAGGCAGTGAATGATAGGAGGCCCTGGATGGGGGGGTAGCCTGCAACTCTGGGGGTGGGATGACAGGGGAGTGGAATTCAGAGGAGCTGGATGGTGGTGGGGGACGGACAGAGCAGCTCATGGAGTCTCATTCTAAAGCCCTTCTCCCAAGCAGAGCCGGGATACTTACGGGCCAGGATGATGGCTACCAGAAGCCCGAGCAGCAGGAGTAGCAGGCTGGCCAGCAGGAGGACACACAGCCAGGAGAAGTGGCAGTCTGGCCGCAGCCCGCGGGGACTCCGGCCTGTGGGTGGGATTTTGAGACCTCCTTCCCTCGGGTGTCCCTTACACTGCTCTTGGCTCCTGGGCCTCTCTGTCCTGCCCCCAGGTCACCCCTGAGATGGTTACCGTGCCAGGGAGCTCGGATGCTGTGGCTGGCATCCTCCTGGAAGGCTGGTGCGGGGCAAGTTGGCCCTGACTCGGGCTCAAATGCAGGGTTGCAGAACTCGCTCTGAAAGGGAGAGACTTGAGGGCTGAGGGCCCGTGGCAACACTGCTGGGCAGGTGTGTCCACTGGGCACTGCCAGGGCTGGGTGGGCATCTGGGACTTGAGCGAGTGGTCCTGTGTGACCCTTACCTTGCTCAGCTCTGTCGCCTCCACACAGAGGATGATATCTGAGCAGTCCTTCATGGCTCAAGGCTCTGCATGGCTCCCTGGATTCCCTGTGACAGTCTAAGACCCCTGAGGGCCCACTCCCTGACCCCAAACCCCCTATCAAAGGGCAGCCTCTGCTCCCTGAGGGAACAGGCTGCCCTTGGCAGATTGGTTCAGGCTACTGGCTACTTCTGTGTGGGGGAAGGGATAGCAGCCAGAAGGAATTCGCAAAGGCATGAAATGGTCCCTTAATCCAGCTCAGCTGAGGATGCTGAGGTCAAGACCCTGGCGCCGGGCAGCAGTCCTTAAAGGCACAGGCAGTAGCTGAGAACATCCCACAGAAGAAACTAGGTGCTTGGGGCGGGGGGTGTGTGTGATGAGGGAAGCTGGGCACCCCATTTTCCTAACCTCTCCCAACGTCCTGCGTGAGCCTCTGAGGGGTGCTGGGAGGGCAGGAGGACAGTGGGGCTGCTCTGTAGGCATGAGGAGCCTTAGAAGTTGCATGTAAGGGTTTGGAGCTTCAGGGCCTATGGGTCCCAGGGGCCTGGCCAGAACCAGCCACGCACACTCCTCATTGGGGTGGCTGGCGCATTAGCCAAGCCTGGGTCTTGGAAGGTCCCTGTTAAAGTACCTGTGTGACCAGGACGAGGAGATAAATCATTACAGGAAGAGCGCGGTGTGTCCAGGGTGCTTATGCCTGTGCTGACATGAGGAGCTCGAGGGCCCCGCAGCCTGCAGGAGGACGGAGAGGTGGGAGGAAGGACAGATCTCAGACAGGGCCAGTCAGGGAGGCCCCCCAGAGAGGCCGTGGAGTCTAGCAGTCGGTGCCACCTGCTGTTGTATGACAGGAAACCTTCACTCTGCCAACGACGTCACCTCATGCCTCTCCCTCTATTAGGGACCAACTCACGGGAAAACCCAGCCTGGTGCAGCCTTCTCAGGGAGAAAGGAAAGGGGCTGTTCATTTGTTCTGTGTTAGTCATGCCAAGGCTGAGAGCTGGGCAAGGCAGGAGGTGGGGAGGCAGCGTCATATTCCTGGCTACCATTTGTAGGATGTTTTACGTTGGAGGCCCTGGGCGAGAGGTCCTTTAGTCAGGCTGTGAGGTAGCATAACCATTTTACCAAGGAGAGGCTCTGAGAGGTTAAGTAACTTCCCCAAGGTCGCACCGCTGGCAAGATACAGAGACAAGAGTTGAACCTAGGACTGGACAAATCCAAAGCAGACGTGACATCCCCTCCCTACACTGTGGCTGAAACATGTTGGTGACAGCAGGGAACAAAATGAGGCCATCGGAGAGGAGAGAAGAAACAGAGGAGACAGATTCTGTGTTTCTAAGGCAGCTCTCCTGCACTCAGGAGGGTCCCCCCGCCCCCAGGTTCTTCTCCACACCCCATGCCCCCTCCAGGGCTTTGGGCTGCTTTTGTCTAGCAGGCAAACCTTTTATTGGATCCTCCCATGTGGACTACTTTTGGAGGCTTTGAGAGGTCAGAGTATTTCCATAATAACACTAAGACATTTGCCTTTCCTACTTTCATTCGTGAGCGCACAGTGTGGTTTCCCAGAGGCGTGGCAAGCTTCTCTCTGGCTTTGCTGTTGCCCATGGCCATCCTCTGGGCAAAGGGGATATACAGTGTTCCTTCCAGTCTTGCCCAAGCAGCCTCGAGCCCTGGAAGCTCCACTGGGCTTTTGTTTTCTTCCTGAAAGCATGGTTCCCTGGAACTCCCCCGTGCTGGGCCCAAGCACAGCTCTCTCTCCTCTGCTCTCTGCGGCCACCAGGAAGGGCGAGGCCAGCTTGGGGTTGGCCATAACATTCTAGGTCCCCAGCTCTCTGGCTTTCTCCCCTGATAGTTCTCCAGCCCAAACCTTCTACTGCAGCCAGACGTGCATCTCCAGTGTCCCTGGAGCACTCTGTGTCTGCCTTGTGTGTCTTCGTCCAGGCGTGTCCTCGGATCTGCAATCCCCTCCTTTTCCTGGCTCCGAGCACCAGCATGAGAGGTGTGCATCAGGACCTGACCTTGTTTCCCCCAATTCTGTCACATATCCTCCTTCCTCCTCTCCTTGTTCACTGCCAGACTGGCCTTGACCCTCATGCCCTGGTTCCTGGATCTTCCCTTGTCTCTAGGAACCTGGAAGACTGCAGCTCAGTCCCAGCCAACCCACGGCTACCTCCAAGAGGCAGGCATGCCAAACACTAGGAAATCAAAAGAGCTTACCTTGGATTTGGAATGTCGATTTAGTGGTATTCTACCTCACTAATTCTGCTTGGTTTGGGCGATGCTATACTGACATTGCATTCCTAAGCCTTTATCGTGTTCTTTGTGGGGAAAAGAAGGCAGACTAGGTGGACCAAACATTTGCCAGGGATCATCCACTGAAATCTTAATGGAGCGTTGATGGTGCGGTCCTAGAAATGGTGGGGGTGGGTTAGGATGGACATTTGTTGACGACCTACTATGTGCCAGATACAACTCAGAGTAGATATGGTTATGCTCAGATTAAAGAGGAGGAAAGTGAGGCTCAGAGAGATTAGTTGATGTGCTTGGACTAAAATGCTAGCCTCTTTCTGCCGCTGCCTGCCTCTTGCCCACGTGCTTGTTTCTGCCCATGGATCAATGAAGGTTGGGGGACGCTCAGAGATGCCCAGTCTAGACCTTGCTGGTACCTACATATGCAATAGATCATGCTGGTTTTGCTCTGGGGTGTGTGTGGATGTATAGTTAGGAAGTTTCCTAGTTACACTGCTGTTCGGCTCAGTTCCTAATAGTTATAGGGTTGGGAAATTTGCTGCAAAATGCTATAAATTATTCACTCAAAAGGCAGAGAACTGAGATGGAAAGAGAACTGGGTGGAGAGTCGGGATACCTCGTCCCATCCTGCCTCTGCTGTTGACAAGCTGGGGGGCTTGAGCAGGCCTTGCCTCCTGCTTGTGTTCTCACTGGCAAACTGAGGATGCGGACAGGGCGACCCCTCTGGTCCGAATGCTAGCTTTATGGGAAGTCATATGCATTTCTGAGCAGCGGTCACTTACAAACAACTGTATATAGAGTAGCTTTATAAACTGGAACCAGGAAACCAGAGGTAATTCCTCTAACTTAGGACTTGAGGCATGGATTTATAGAGAAAAAGGGACTAGGGGACACTTGAGCTGAGACCTTCAAGGTCCGCTAGTCCAATCTCCTTAATTAACAGATGAGGCCCGAGGCCCTGAAAGAGGGAGGTTCTTGCTCAAGGTCACACAAGAGCAGTGACAGGGGGGAGCAGCTTCCCTAGGGAGAGGCCTGCTGGAATGCAAGCAGAATGGGGAAGGAATCCCAGTCGCTAGGAGGCAAAGCTGATGGATTAAGAGACATGGGACAGATTGTGTTTGGGATCTGTGTAGCACTAGGACCTGTTGCCATGGGGATGAGAAAGCACCACAGGTTAAGTACAGAAGACAGAGCTGGGAGCAAGGGTGGAGTGGGCTGAGCCCCTGCCCGGACAGCCCTCAACATTACCTAGAGTCTGTCCCCAAGCGGAAGACAACAGAAGCTAGCTAAAGGAGAGGTGTGTAGCAAGTTACATTTATCTGGGGCTCACCCATCCGTTTTGCTATAAGCCTAATGTCATTTTGAAGGCCACCCTGTTCATGTGTTGTCTGGGAGAAATCATCAAAATCTATCCTGGGTCAGGCCACTTCCAGGTTAGGAGCCCAGGGTCTGGGGCACTGTTTTCAATCTTTTTCCCACTTTTGGGGAATGCCCGGAAAAAGCACCCCTGCTACTGTTTCATCCCACCAGGTGTGTTTGACAGCAGGCACCGCTGTCTCAGCCAGGGTGAAATAGATAGGCCTTGTCTGTTCAGTGTCTGGAGTAGGGAAGCCAGTTAGGAACAATCCCAATAAAACGCGCTAAAGCTCAACTGCTGGAGACTTTAGCTTCCCAAGTTACAAAATCAGTGGCAGAAATGGAAAATCTGAACAGTCTTAAGAACTAAAAAACAAAACCAAAGGAGAGGAGTCCCTGGGTGCCCCAAAGAGGCAGTCTCTCTAAGGGGTTAAATCTGGTCATGTCATGAAAAAAGCACTTTTAACCGAAAAGTAGCTCTTTGTAGGTATCGATAAGGCAGGTTGAGATCGTCGGCTGAGGACCAAGCTTTGATCACCCCACATCCGGGCACCGGCACTCTCACCCAAGGGCAAGCTGTGTTGTGTTTGGCCTCTGCTGGAGGGGCTTGTTTCAGTGCCTCATACGTCTGTACAGGCCCACTAAGTGTGACCACCAACTGCTGCAGTGCACCTACCAGCCGTTAAAAAGCACACAGTCCATGTAAAGAAATGTCTGTTGATAAACTAATTTTCTTAACTGTGAAGAAGTGTTGAGATTGCGGGGGGAGGTCCTTACACTCAGGAGGTGCATGCTGAGGTATTTAGAAGTGGTGAGAACACCTCACCCCTAAATGTTTTACCCAAAAGAATAAAGTATATGTAAATGGATGGGGCAAAATGTTCATAACCAGTGAATCCAGATGAAGAATATAGTGTGTTCTTTTCAGTTTCATAGAACTGAAAAGTTTAAAAAGTGGGTAACTTTCCAGAGCTTGGAATTTATAATCTGGTTGAAGCAGTAAAATATTTGGCCACTGATATGCTAGGAGCTTATTCTGGGTTCAAACCCCTCCCAAATCAAGATTCCATCACTTGCCAACTTATTTCTCAAAGCTATGATTTATTCTGTACAAGGTTCCACTGTACATTAGACATTCTTCTACTCTTGCTTACACAGTAAACAAGTACACAGCAGCCCTTTGGCTCAGGTTCATAGGTCTTCCCTGGAGAAGGGCGTCAGGCAAGTTAAACTTGGGGTGTCTTTCCCTGATGCCTCCTGCTGGGAGCACTGGGAAGCTCCAGGCCCTGAGGCGCACAAGCCAGGCCCAGCTGTGTGCATACGAAGAGTTCCATGCACAGAGCTCCTGGCCTTGGTGCCGAACCACTTTATTTTCTGCAGCAGAGTTTTGTCCAACTACTTAGGGCAAAATCAAGCCCATGGGAAGGAGTCATACAGCTGAGGCAAGATGTCCCAAACACCCAGGCTCCAGTTCCCAGGGCAGAACTGCAGGCTGACGTCAAGAGGAGCTGAGGGGCGGCATGGGCGTCCCTGAGAAATCCAGTCCAAAGGGCCTACATCTGGGAGGCTCTGAGAACGTGGGGGCAGGATGGTCAGGGAGAAAAAGCATGTTAAAAGGGAATAAATAAAGGGGAGAGTATGCAGGGAGAAGGGGCTTGCACGTTCCTTCAAACAACTGGGGAGTAGACCAGAGGCAGGTTAGAGGAACTGGGAAGGGAGAACTCGATACGCTGGCAGAAGAAATCTTTTACCTACTCTCCTTCACCTCACTGCAATGTGAAACAAGCCAGGGGCTAAGGACATGGCCCACATGGCCCCTATCTCCCCCAGCGGGCTGAACATGGCACTGGGGAAAAGGAAGAGGCTGAGGGATATTTCAGGGAGGGGCAGTTACCCCCTGGTCCCCAAATGCTATAAGGCACAATTCTTGGAGGCAACTAGATTCCATCTAAAACATTAAAAAAAAAACAACCAAAAAAAACAGAAAAACTTATTAGATCCCAGGTCTACTGTGGCTGTGCTCGGGGCGTGGCCAACACCCACCTAGCACCACTGAGGGCTAGCATTAGAAAAGTTGTATTTGAAGAATTAAAAAAAAAAAAAGACCAGTGTCCCAGCTGTGAAGGAGAGCATCTCCGGTCTGAATAGTTATGGTAATTAAAAAAACAGCTGGGCTTTTAAAAACCAAAACCAGCTTTTTTCAAAGATGTCCGGTCTGCCCCCCTGCAGTTAGCAGCTTTAAGAGGGCTCTTGGCTCAGGGTGTTCTTCCTGCTTCTGGATGGGTGAGCAGGGTCCCGGTGAGCAGGCCAGGCGCAGGCGCCAGCGCGCCCAGGCAGCCATCCTCCTGAGGCTCTAGAGGGCGCTGTGTTCTCAGGAGGCGCTGGGGCTGGTGTGGGCAGCAGTGGACGAGGATCTCCTCCACACAGACCGCTGCTGTTTATTACACACGGGACAAAACCGCAAGTCTAAAAATGCAAACAAGAGAAGCCGAGAAGGCGCTGTGCTGGCTCTGGTCTTTGCGTCCTGTCGGTCTTCCCTGCTGGGCATGGCCCGGGAGCACCTGGCTCCCTGCTCCAGGCTGTGGCCAGGCTGAGGCAGCTCTGGCTTGGCAGCTTTAGTTTATTTTTCTCTTATTTGTCGGTATTTTTTTTTGTCTTTAAAAAAAAACTTGGGTGTGGGGCCACCACAGGGAACGGAGAAAGGGATGTAGCTCCTTGCTGCTACATGCGGGAGGCTGGACTGGCCAATTCGTAGAAGAGCAAATAGGCGTCGCTGGTGCGCACTTGGCTGGAGGACATGGGTGTGACACTGTGGAGAGAGCAGGGAGAAGTCAGAGTCTGGGGAGGGGGCCCCTGGGACGCCGGGCTGAGGGGCGGAGGGCCCATCTCTAATCTCTCACTGTACACCAGAAGCCAACCTCTTTTGTTGGCTTCTAGAGATTCTTCTAATGGGCAGGAGACTCACATGTGACACATGTCCAGTCAGGTGGAAGCCACATGGATGCATGAGGTACAGGTGCCTGACAGCCAGGAGCCCTGAGACCTGCCTTACCTGGAGTCATTGAAAGTGTGCCATTCGCCTGTCACTGGACTCCGGCAGTAGGCTGTGTAATGGCCTCCCATGGTGGTACCGGAGTGATTCGACACAGCGTACAGGTTGTAAACAGTGTGGTCTAAGGAGGAAATGGAAGGCGTTGAGTCCCTGCGGCACTCCTGGGCCCCATGGCTCCTCTCCCAATCTGTGTAACTCACTCTCTAGCAGCCTCCCTTCACCCCCTGGCCTGCCATCTGGATCTTAAGACACGTGTGCCTAATTTCTGACCTTCCAGCTGAAAAATACTCACTGGTGTTTTCTGAGGCAAATTCTCTCAAGTCCAGGTCCCTTAGCGGGAAATTCACAAATGTTGTGAGCTTGCTGGTTCGTATCCTGGATTCCGAGAACCGCTTCAGATCTGGTGTGGATGTGGGTCAAGGACGGAGAGGGTAGCAAGAACTGAATCAAAGCATTGGAGGCTGAATCCTAAGAGGGCGACTGCGCTTCTCAGGAAGCAGAGGAGCAAGCAACAAAGGAAAACCTCCAACTTGCTTCCTTCCTACTCTGCTCACCTTCACCTTGGCCCCTTGTCATCAGTCCCTCTAAGGCCAAGGCCCTGCCCTGCCAGATCTTAAGGATACGGAGCACCAAGATCTTTGGGAACCTCTGGATGGAGAACTTCTTGATACATCGTTTTCTGGCTCGGCAGCGACAGCACATCTGAAAGACATGATGTGAAGAGCCAGGTAGGGTGTGGGGGCGCCAAGGGGCCGGACGCAGTAACCCCTCAGCTGGGGCTGCTGGTGATAGCGTCTTTCCCTGGGAGGTCTGGAGCTGCGCTCTCGCAGGTGTGCAAGGGCGACTTACTGGCTTTTCGTCGCCATCAAGCACATCCTCTTTGGTGAAGAGCCTCATGCACTCCATTAAAGTCACCTCAGCATAACCTCGCTGGGAGAGAAAAAAGTAAAGGTCTGAGGTCAATGACACAGAAGGATTAGAGTGGGAGTTTCAAAAGAGGGGCAACCGGGTGCATACCTTAGCAACGGGCAGTGAGAGGTCCCAGAAAGGATCGAAGACTGTAGAACAGTACCCACAGTCGGTACATGTCAGGGAACTTTTCAGCTGCCCCACAAAGAGATCTGGGGAAGCAACGGACACGGGCTGCTTTAGCACAAAGCACGGGACACATGGGTGGCCGCACAGTGTCTCCCTTCCCAGTGCTCCTGCCTCTGTTTCTCGGACCCCAGGCAGCAGCGGGTTCCCTGATTCTTAGGGCTTCTCATGCTGTTTAGGCAGAAGCAGTTAGGAAAGAAGGGATTCCCCCCAGTCATGCACCTACCCCCAATCCGACTGTCTTCTCTTTCGAGATATTTCCTCCACATGTGTCGCCCTTTCTCATCATCACTAGGAACCAGGAGGGGAAGACAGCTGGGTCAGAGTTCAAAGCATGAGAAGCTTAAGGGTCTACGATTTGAAATCCTTAATATTCAGCATTCTCCCCACATCACCGCCCTCAAGGAAGTAAGAAGCTCCAGCTCCCCACGGCGTTTCTCTCTTACTTACGGAAGATGCTCGAGGTTCTCAGGGTTGGACTTAGGCCTCACGGTCACTCGGTTCACCTCGTTGTGGAGCCCGTCCAGGAGGAAGCGAAGAAACTCCTGAGCATCCTGCTGACTGAACCCGAAGAAGAGGTGTGAGCCGTGCTCGCCCTGAGGACCCGCTGGGGCTGCCACCCGCCCTGGGGGGCATGCTTGCAAGGCCCTTACTTATAGCCGACGAAGCGAGGTGCATATCTCTGGATCTGGGTCTTGAACTCAGAGGGGCTTACCACATCATTGGGTGATGAAGTCCATATGGTCTGGATTACTTTTGCAAACTCTATTGGAAGGAGAGGGCAGAAAAGGGGTGCGGGGGCCTGGTGACACATTTTCTGTAAGAAATTCTGAACTGAGAATCTCAACAAAAAGAGGCCAAAAAAAGAGAAACAGGAGAGGTGCATATAAAACACAACTACTAGTGCAGCAATAGTAGAGTGGAAGAAGCCTCGGAGGGTCATGGGCCGTGTCCACGTGCGGCCCCCTTACCTTCCGTGAGGGCTGTGTGCGCATTGCTGCTGTGGCTGAGATCCCGCATGTAGAGCCTCTGCAGGCAGTAATCTTTCAGCTCCCGGGTGTTGCTCAGACACTGCAGAATGGAGTTCATGAAGCACTGCAAGAGACCACCTGGCCAGTCAGAAGCAGGGGAGAGACCCCCGTCTGACATGTCTGCTGACTTAGTAAGAAAGGCCGTCCAGTTCATCTGCCCTAGTAATGAATACTTCCACAGCCTTAAGTTCCTCTTTTGCTAAGTGGAAGGGGTGAAGTGAAGCAAATTCCCACTACTGGCACAGGTGACGTAATGGTTATTTACTACAGAGGTGTATAAAAGGGTGTGGGTGAGCTGGACAGAAGTGGGTGGGAAGTGATGGATGGTCGAGAAGGATCCAGGAAAGTAGTTAATATGACAGTTAAAAGGGCAACTCCCCTTGAGCAGAGCTTGCTGCTGGGGGTGGGGCTGAAGCACAGCCCGACAATTCTAGAAAAAAACTGCCTGGAAGGGCAGGTACCATTGGCCTAGAGGGTAGGGGTTCAGGTGGAGCTGGGAGGGAACTCTGGTAGATTGTCCCTTAGGAAGGAAGTGGGCTGGGAAGAACTCACTGTGTTCCCAAGGTTGCGAAGACCAGCCAGTCCCTGGGCGCTCTTAGAATTCTGTAAGCAAAGAAAACATGGCATATGAGAAGGAAGGCAGAGAGGCTGGCCTGTGCAGGCCTCTCTCATGCAACTTTCTAAAGCTGGAGCCATGAGCATCAGGCCACACATACTCTCTGTTCAATTTTAGTCTATGTACAATTGTAGGAAAGAGGAATCGAGGAATGCCTGTCATTTTCAACACACAACAAAAATATTCTTCAGAGCTTTGCTTTCTTTTATTATGTATTTTCCCCCACCTTTATCTTATTCTTCATTTTTCTGTCATATTGGAGACTGGAGATTAGAACTAGAGACTACAAATGAATGTATTTGATTACTTCAGGCCCCAAATCTGGGCACTGTCTCAAATGACCTACATTCCTACGCCTAGATGTCCAATATACAAAGCGGCTGTCTTAATGGGCACCTCAAGGGGGGGTCTTCAAAAGTTCAATGGCAAAACATCTTAATAGAGTTTAAATCTTCAGCAGGGAGAAACTCAAAGTAGCATGCCATTCTGAATTGCCAGAGACAGGTGGAATTCCTTCCAGCTGAGCTCAGCTCCTAAGGGCTGATTAAAGCCTGGGAGAGTCTCCCTGCCTGGCTTAGGTTTCAGTATCCCGACCAGCCGCTGGCTAGGCATCCTCCTGATGGCAGCCTGCAGCCAAGTAGAGGTAAGCACCTGCTAAAGGTACCACTCTTGCTCGCTCTTGTTTCTATTATGGAGGATGGTGCAGGGGTGGGGAGAGAATAGGTGGTTGGTCAAGGACCCTGAGCATCGTTTGTCCAGGTCTCTTGGCTAATCCTGGCCCGATGGTCAAGGAATCAGACAGTCTTCGGGCTCAAAGGGTTAAAGAGGCAGCATGCAGATGAGCCTGCCCACCCCCACCCCTCTCACCCCCTCACCCCACCGTCCCCAGGGAGGGGGCCTGGGAGCAAGAAACTCTGAAGCAGCCCTGGCTGGGGCATGCGTGGGGCCAGCTCAAGCCTCCTCAGAACAGGAGCCTGAAATAACTCAGCTAAAATTACTCATGCTGTGTGCTGACAGCCTCTGAGGCTGTCAGCAGCTCAAAGCCCATGAGGTTGTCAGCTCAAGGGGGTGGGGTGGGGAGAGGCAGGCTGAAGGAGGGCTTTTCTCAAGCATTGCCCTGCTGATCTCACAAGTAAGAGGATCCCTCCTTGCCAGGCACCAGCTCAAACACTAACAGGAAGGGAAGAGAGAACTGGGTTCCACCTGCAGTGAGAGAGAAAAGCCTACTGGCAGCAGGTGAGGTAAAAGCATCCTTGAAGAAAGTAGCCAAGGCCAGGGCCTATGGCCCCAAACACAAAATGTGAATCTTACCTGACAGTCTAAACCCTGGGGTTCCAGTAAGAGGGCCCCAACAGAGCTAAGTCCCTGCACAAGGACCTCATCAGCTTTTTCAGACAGACCTGGAGGCCGACGCCTCTGGCGCCCAAATAGAAAGCACTGACGTCTCCGTGTTGCCCACTCAGAGCTAACTGGTCAGCCTGCCCACAACAGAACATCCGCTCTTACTCTTATTTCTGGCAGGCGTTATTGGTTCTTACCCCTGTGTTTCAGACAACCTCTGTGTAAAGAGGCTCTAGAAGCAAAGCATTCTACCACTGGTGATCACTGGTCCAGCAAAGTGGGCCCTCAGCTGAGACAGTGGGCGCTCGGTCCTAGTGGGGGGTGGGGCAAAGGGAACCAGGGGGCATCTGCCTGCTATGGTGCTCCTTTCCACACTTAATTCTGACCCAGCAGAGGGAGGGTCAGCGAGAACACGTCATTGCCTATGGTTCCTGTCCTCGAGGATCTAGCCCTACCCATGGCCTGGCGGATGGAGAGCCTCCTTTAAGGCAGTGCTAGGATCCTCTCATTTTTCTTTTTTTGGGGGAAGGGGGATTGTGCCTTTATTTAAAATTTCCTGAGTGCAAAACTACTTGCTAATTTCTAAGTGCTCTGTGTAGAAGGCGGTTAGATAACAGGAGCCGGGGGTGGGAGCGGAGGGGAGAGAGCAGGGCTGTTCTATGCCCAGCTAGATATTCTTCTGCCATGAATAGGAAATCAGGAGCTCCAGGGAAAGTCAGCACTTTCCATTCCAGAGAGGAACAAAATGTCCCAGGAGTGACCTTTCTTATGGGGAAAACAATCCTACCTCAGGACTGACAGGGAGAGGCTGCACTGGAGAAGCGGCAGACCCTGCACAGCCAGCCTCTCACCAGGGGAGGAGCAAACGACTCCAGCTGGGATGCTGGAGCTCTGGTGCAGAGTGGAGAAAGTTTGGGTCAAGATCTTCCTTAAAATTAGCCATCAGCAAACCTAATTTTGATTCAGTAGCTAGCACTGTTCTTGAAAGTAGAGGCCACCTCGAGAGCCAGGAAACAGACAGCACTCACAGTCTGGTGAAGCAGCAGGGGACTTGGGGCGGGCCTGCCCTGGGTTGATGCGGAGGAAACACCTGCGCCCATGGGCCATATAGTAACTGCTGACTGAGGTTTGTGTCTCCACGCCCAAGACCCCAGTAAAGGGCTTTCCTGCTTGCTTCACTTGGGCCATGAGGGTCAGCCATGAGTCGTGGCTGTAGCCAAGGAGCCTGGTGTGGCCCTGGCATGGGGCAGTGCACACACTGCCAACATGGAAGCTGGTGCCTGTTGTATAAGATCTGTCAAGCTCTGGCCCCTCTCCCTTCCCCGAGCGGGCAGAGCCCAGCCTTCAGCCCTAGCATTACTCGGGGGTGGCTACTTCATTTGAGGGATCCAGTATCCACTTAGCAGAACTGGGAAGGGCTGGAAAGTAAAGGGAAGGTGCCCTCTTTCACCTGTCTGTGTGTCCTCTGCCCTTCACAGGGTCAAAGGACCCCTGTTACCAACCCTTTGCGATCAGCGAGGGGGAGGCGGCCCCTTTCTGACCAGCCTGTCTTGCTGCGTTTGGCTTGGTGTCGGAGGAGTCACACCTGCAGTCCAGCGTGCTGCCGGTTCCCTCACACAAGGAGCACCGGCCAAGGTGACGCTTTCCGGCACCTGTCCTGATAGGTGCCAGAAACGAAGAGCCCGGGAGTCACCTGGTCGCGGACAGGGAGGAGGGGAAGGGGCACTTCGGGGAGTCGGGGGCTGGGACCTCAACAAGCGGCTGGGGCGCGAGTAAGCGTGACATCACCCGGGGAGGGGGCGTTCCTTGCCCGGAGACCCTGGGAAAACAGGGCTGGGGGCCGGCGAGAGCCCGTCCCCGGGCGAGGGCGCGCGGCGCCCGGGAAGGCGGCGGAACCGCAGGCCTCGGCGTGGGGGTTCCGGAAGGGGGCCCCGCGTACCTTGGCTTTGTTGAGCAGAAGCCCCACGAAGGTGGAGAGCAGCAGGGAAGGGGAGAGAGGGGAGCGCGGTCGCAGCTCCTTGGCGAGGGCGGGAAAGGGGGCGGCGGGGGGCTCCTCGGGCAGGGTCACCGTGTACGAGGTGCGCATGCTGCGGGGCGGGCGGCGGGCTCGGCCCCACGCTTAACGTTCGCAGAGGGGGCGCGGGGGATACCGCGCCGTGCCCACAGCCCGGACGCCGAGGCCGGCGAGGCCGCCACACGACACGGTCCGCGGCGCCCGGCAGGAACCGCTACGGCGACCCGGCCCGCGATCCTCCGCCTCAGCCTCCCCGGCGCGCGCCGCCAACCACCCGGCACCCGCTCCCGAGCTCCGACCGACTGGCGGCCCAGCCGGCGCCTCCGGCCCCACGACGTCAGCGCAGGGGGCGGGACCACCGCCGGCCCCGCCCCCGAGCCCCTGCGCGCGGACCTCCGCGAGGCCGCAGCCCCGCCCCCCCTCCCCCGCGGGTCCGATCCCCGCTTGCCGACCGGGGCCCCGGCCCGCCCGCCCGGGAGACCTGCAGCCCCCGGGGGAGGGCCGGACGGGCGCGCGGAGCCCGCACCGGCCTCGGGGCTGGGACTCAGAACGCGTCCCCAGACCGAGTGCGGCGGGTGAGCATCGCCCGCGGCGGCATACATTCCCTAACTTTTGGGGGACGGCACATCATTTTGAGAACCCAGTGAACGCTCTGCAAGCACCGTCCTCTCTTCCGGGAGTGGTGCCCCTGGGCGTAAACTTTGTACAGCATCCAGGCGGACCCAGGCCTTCTTGGAGCGCGACATCCCGTGAGGGTCGATGGGCCCACGTTAGGAAGAAGATTTACCCCCTTCGGAACTGCACTCCCTACTTCCCTCCAGTCCTGCTTTGGCCCATCAGGAGAGGCAATGCTAATATTCTATAAGGTACCCTAGGCCACTGTCCCCTATGGCCCCCCAGGGAAGAAACTTTTCAGGCTGCTTCTATCCAGTTAACAAACTCCACGTCACAGAGCATCTCAAAATTCGTTTTGTTTTTGGGAGGTGGGGAGAATGCTCAGCTGGTGTGAGGGTGGGTGCGCACCACTCTGACCTCAGGGCAACCCATGCTTGAAGGTCCGAGGTCTTGGGTTTCAGTTCTGATGCTGCACCCAGCTCACCTATCAGGGAGCCACACAGAATCCGCCTAGAGAAAGTATCTTGTTTGGAGCTTGCTGGCTATTTTTAGCCAGTATTTTTAGCATTTAAAAAATACTCTGAGAGGCAGCAGTGTGTGCTGTTACTCATCTGTGGCCTCCTTCTGTTCCTCTTGGCGTGCTCATCCCCATATGTACACGTGCACTGCACACACCACCACAGCCACATAGGGAATGTGTCCGGGACACATGTATGGAGTGGGCAGGAGGCAGGGCATTCTACTTGGTGATAAGAGAGGGTCCCAGTATCAGGAGGGGTGATCGCCACAGCCACATCTGGATTCTGGACAAACTGCAGTGGCCTTTTCCTCCAGGCTTCCTTCTTTCTAGCCACACCCGTTTGAGCCATCCTGCATGCTTGCATTTGATCACATTGCTCTTCCCTGAAACCCCTAGAGCACCTGACTCTGGCACGCAGGCTGGAAGCCTGAGGCGGCGCTGTCTGTGGGACTCCGTGGGGCTCTGTGCATAGGCTCCTTCCGTTGTCACCACCCTGACACTTCTCTGAGCCCTGCCTCTAGCCAGCCTGCTCTTGTTTCTCTGCTTCAGCACAAGCTTTCTCACTCTTAAAAAACAAACTGCCACTAATTAAGTACTTACTAAATGCCAGACACTGGCTGACTGCTTTGTATATATTATCCCAGTTAACTTGTGTAATAGCACCATGACGTAGTAACAATTACCTCTATTTTCTAGATGAAGGACTTTAGGCCCTGAGAGGTCACATGACCTGCAAGGCCTGCAAAGCTAATAAAAGACAGTGTGGGGATTTGAACCCAGACCTGTCTTACAGTAAAACCCATGCTTTTAACAACTACCAGGGGATTCTGGAATGCCCTTCCTGCTTTCTGCCAATTACCTGCTTGTAAATGCTGCTCAGACAAAGCCTCTAATGAGCGCCACCCAACTCTAACACCCCATTACCGCACAGCCTCCCTTGTCTACTAGCATGTAGTTTACACCTTATTCACTTACCCTGGTTGAGTGTCTCTAAGACTTGTGTAAGTGATCTTAGATCAGATGTTGATTGTGTCCTCACACTGACACCTCCTGAAGGACAGGTTTGTGGGTTTTCTTAGCAGGTGCTTAATAAACAGTGTTGCTCTCATTTTTAAAGAGCGCAGGCCAGGCCCTGCTGCGTGCACATCCTGGAAGTCCCACAGAGCCTCAGAGGGCGGGATGAGTCTGGGTTTGTGTGTTGAATAAGTATGCTTTGGGGGCTGCTGTCCAGCGGCACTTGCCCCTGGAGCATTTTGGCCTGTCTCCCCAGGACTTAGGCCAGCACTCCCACCCCAGGATATCACGGCCAGCACACTCCCTCCCTCTTTGCTGGGATGCAGAAGGTTAGGGGCATTGCTGGGACAGGGAGGCCCAGATGGGAAAGCTCCTGCCTGGGAGCTCTTTGAGAGGTCTGGGGTGAGGGGAAGGAATTCACATAGGGTCTAGTCTCATTGAGCACATCTGACTGCTGCAGGATACAGCCAGCAAAGAACTGTGGCTCAGCTCACAACTAGCCTAGCCCTCATGGAACTTTCTCCTTAGTGTTATTTCTTGGGGTGGAACGGGTAAAGGATACAGAAGGTGTCCGAATCTGGTGCTGGCTCTGTGGCTCTGCCTCAGATACACCGAGCTAATTGAGCAGGGCTCGCTGCTGCAGCCTGAGACTCTCTTTTCTGAGCCTGTGCTTGGCCTGCCTCCCTTGTAGGTGAAGTCATTTTCTTTACCTCAAATCCTTCCTGGCATGGATGGAGTATAAACATAAGTCAGGATTAGCTCTGGGAGGGCAGGACTGAGAGTATCCTGCTTCCCCAGAACTTAGTGAGTAGCTGGTCCAGGGTTTGGAAACACTGTTCACAGGCCCAGGCAAATGCCTTCTGGCCAGTGGCCACGCTCCAGCACGCACCTGTGATTACCATTGCAAATGGACAGACCTGTGGCCTGATTGAACTGGTAGGGCTCAGAGTCCTTGTTAGGGATTGGCTTTGAGCCCACAAGTGCCCTTGAGGAGGGAGGGCAGCCCTACCTGCAGTCAGGAAGCCCTGCTTCCCTGCATCACTCAGACCCCAGGAGGCCAAGAGCTCTGTGCTCCTTTGGGCCCCAGGGCAGTCTGGCCTGAACCAGCTGGATTCTGGAGGCCTACACACTTCCCTCTGTGTGTAGGTGCCAGTTTTATGTATCTGTTGAGGCGAGAGGGTGCAGGGGCCCCATGTGTAGCTTGGAGCCCTGAACACGGTGTTCATTTCTGCAGTCGTGGTCAGTGGAGCAGCTCCCCCAGGTGCAGGGAACATTTTTCCAGGCTTAGATCAACTTCTGCATTGCTGATCTCCACCCCAGCACCACATTAACTCAGGAAGATATCCTGGGCTGTGGGTGGAGGAGGAGGCGGGCTAGTGCTGGGCACTGATTGAGAAACTGAGCCTGTCTTCGAGGGATGGAGACATTGGTGTCTTGCTGACTCTAAGCACAAATAGCAAACCGGTTGCCCTTTCTTTCTCAGCAGCCAGTACCGGTCCAGGACCCTGGGGCTTAAGGTCTTCTCTGAGTGACTTTCCCATGCTGTCAACACAGATGCAAGCCCTCAGGAAGTCCAGCCTCCTTGGGCTGGCTGAGTGGGAGAGGGAAGGCCCCAGGGTCTCAGGCTGCCCAGCAGGACAAACAAGACAGCACGGATGCAGTTTGGCGTGACCAAGTAAACAGTGCGAGGCCAGGGACAAGGAGGAAGGTCACACCTCTCACCCAGGAGCTCTAGGGCAGCCCCTGCTGTCCTCAACTTGTCCTCTTCGGAGTAACCCCATTCACTGCAGGGCAGCAGTCAAGTCCAAAGTCCCACCCAAGAGAGAAACCACATGACCTCAGCTTATATAATCTCTCTGTCACTGAACAGCGGGAACCCAAGGCTTTGGGAGATGAGTCAGCAGCCCCAGTGGCAAATAGGAGCCAGGGACTCTAGGTTCCCAGACCTTTTGCTCCTAGCAGCAGGTCCAGGAGTGTAGGGCAAGGGTGTGGAAGAGAACATGTGGGGAGGATAGGCTGGGCCAGGCTCTGAGCCTCAGTCCCTGGCTCTGCATTGGAACAGCAGGTGCCTGGCCTGGTGACTGTGCTCTGAGGGCCCTGGGCAAGCCCCAGCTCTTCTGGGAGGGGAGGGAAGGGGTATAGCCTGGGCAGGGCAGGGCTGAGGCAGGCCGAATGCCAGGGCTGGGGAGGGAGCACATGGAGGGGGTGGTGCGGAGGAGGATTAGGATGGATTGTAGGGGTTAAAGCACAGCCCTGGCAGCGCTCCGTGGGAACAGCTTGTCCTTCCATAGGCCCAGGGAACAGGAGAGGTGGGGCGGAGGGGGGACATGACCAGGTGGGGTGCCTGGGCTTCTGGCTTTCTGCAGGGCCAACCCACCTGGCCTGGCTTGGAGTCCCCACCATGGGTAGTGAAAGTGTCGTGTTTTTTTTTTAACCATTTCTGAACCACTGTGTCTCCCAATTTGTCTGCATTTTGAACAGAAGGTCAAGCCTGGGGCAGCCCTCATTATTCTAGGCTGAGCTGCACCCCTGAGGACTGGCATTTTGTGGGTGCTTATGCCAGCATGGGGGGTTATTTAGAATGTCCCCCACGCCACCAGTTCTTTAGTGCCGCTCAGCCGAACCTGTAATGTGCCCAGCATACGTTGGCTGTCACTATGATGAGGGGAGTGACTCCGGCTAGAACTGTTCTACTCCCTGGTTGGGGATAGCTTTTGACCTCCCTTTATGAATGACAGCTGGAGTTCAAGTCAGCTACCCTGAGAGTCCCCAGGGCCAAGGCGGCCCCGAGGACCTCAGGGGAGTCAGGACGCTGGACCCGCCACAGGACGCACTTTCCCACCTTTGCTGCACCCAAGGGTGGTCCCTTCTCCGTGCTAGTCAGCTGCCAAGTGCCCCCTTTCTATCATCCCTTTTCCCCCCTGAAGTTCAAACCAACTCTTCCATAGGATTTTACCGGTTTCAGAATTCCTCCACATCCATTATTTGCTTTGAGCCTGATGACATCCCTGTGAGGTGGGCAGGGCAGGCAGGGCCATTTCCTTTTATGGATAAGGAAACAGCTTGGATGAGAGGTGTCCAAGGTAAAGAGGCAAACTGTTCCTTCCAGCTGTCACAGCAGCCCGCCCCAGCCTCAGGTGACCTCTCCCTTTCCTACCGCCTACAACACTTAAAAACACCTGGAGCTGCTTCCTATTGCAACTGTTCTTATTTCCCTAAGTTAGCTGTGAATTTTGCCGAGGGTAGGGACCAGGGCCCACACATCTCTTGCCTCCCAGAGCTCCTGGAAGGGCGCAAGGGGGATTAACATCTATCGGGCACCTCTGCGCGCCAGACCGCCTTCACATACAACCTTTGATCCCTCACCGTAATCTGTGAGGTGGGAACTAGGATCGCTCTGGCTGTACAGAGGAAACAGGGTTAGAAGTCACGGAACTTCTCCGGGGTCACACTGCTAGTAAGCTAGCACTATAAATTAATGACTAAGAAGGTAAGATCCCAGGTGGAGACCCGAAAAGAAACCGGACCTGGTTTTAGAAAGAAGTGGTCCAGGCCCCATGAGCAGAGTTGCTTTCACCTCAGTAAGGTGCAGTCAATGCCAGGAAGTGAGGATGAAGTGCTGAGGGGAGGGGCGAGGTTCGATCAGGGTCTTACTACAGCATTGGCCCATAAGGGGCCTTTCCCAGTTGGCAGTACCTTCTTGAGCGCCAGCTCAGGGTGAAACCCTAGCTCAACTGTAGGGCATTACTGGCTACTTAAGTGTGTTGTGAGTTGTTCCTGGATGGGAAGGAGGGATGCTAGGCTAGCTGAGTGTCCCAGGGCAGTCTGCCACTCCTTGGAGGTCCTTTCCCCAAAGCCCCCTCACCCTGGCCCAGGGGGTGGAGGAGGGGCTGGGATGTCCACTGCGGGGGGAGGGGGGGGCGGCAGACTCCAGGGAGGTTTGGGATGTACCTGTGGAGGAAGGAGGCAGGGTCACAGGGGTCTGTTCCCCAGTGAAGGAGGAGACCCTGCTGAGGGTGGGTCTGTCGTTTAGTCTGTGGAGAGGAGATGTTTAGACCTCAGCATGCTCAAAGATTCCCTGAAGAGCTTGTGAAAAGGACAGATTCCCAGGCGCTGTCCCCAGGGAGTCTGATTCAGGGGACCCAGGTGGGGCCCAAAGCCCCGGACTGGTAAGCCTTGCAGGTGATTCTGCAGTGGGCCGTCTGCAGACCCCAGGAAGAAGCCTCCTCTCTGGAGCCCCTCAGAGGCCTCTGGCTTCCTAGCCCTTCCACCGAGAGCTACCTTCTGATTGCCCCGAGTTGAGCAACAGCTGACATGTCCAAGTGAATCATGTACCAGCCCAAGCACATGTCCCTCCGGGAGCATCTCTCTCCCCGGCCAGCTCGTTCACCTCCCGCTCCAATGTAGCCAACCCTGCCTTGTCAGGCTCTGAGTGCTCTGGGAGACACTCAGCTTTTGCATCTCCCATGCCACTTCCCAGATGGCCCAGCAAGGCCGATACTCTTTACATGATGTGATCAAAGTTGTCCTCTCAAGACCTTTAGTTATGACAAGGTTCAAAGCCCCGCCCCTATCCTGCTCCCCTGCTCCATTGGTTCTGGACAAGCCCTCTAGGCCGTATTTCTTGCTGTGGAACAGTATTGTTTCCAAAAGGTACATGTCCTAGAAGTAGGGGCAGGGTACATAGGTAATGAAGGAGACCCAATACCCAACTCTCCTGCCCCTATGCTTGCCTGTCCATCTGTCTGTCCATCCACCCACCCATCCATCCATTTGTACAGTCAGCTGAGCCCTGTGCTGTGTGCTAAGCACATGGTTAAGGACCCAGAGATGTGAGTTCTTTCTCATCCTCTGAGAGCTTGCCCCCTAATGGGCACACTAATAACTACAGAAAAGGAAGACTAGTTAGTACCTCAGGAAAGGTGCGTCTAGGGATTAGATGCGAGCCAGGCTGCGCTAGCACTAACTCAGTCTCTAGCAGAGCCTCCCCCCTCATTTCAGCCCAGGAAGGCCTGGAATATAGAGGTACTGGATTGTCTAAAGCCCTATACACAAATTTCTCCACCATTTTCTCTCATGACACATGAGAAGTACTGTTGTCTAGACACCCTGGTCCTGAGTCAGCCAGTGTCAGAGAGAGTCCCTCTCCCCCTGGTGTCTTACACCCAAATAGTAGCCAGGTCTCCAGGCTGGAAAGTAAGCACTGGAGCAGGAGGACGGATGTGGCCAGAGGAGGGAGGAGGCCTGTCTTACCACAGGGAACACTGGTGGTCTGGGGGCCTCGGCATTCAGTCCAGGGTGGGGCAGGTCCTGCAGGGGACCATGGCATGCTGGGTGGAAAAGTAGAGGGTGAGAATCGCAGTGTATGTAGGGGTAGCTGGGCATTTCCGAGGGCACTGCTGGACCATCGCCGAGGGCACAGGTGATGAAGTGGGTTTCCTAGGGAGAGTGGGAAAGCCCCTGAGCAAGGCACTGAGCCACCAGGGTGCAGACGTGCTGAGATGCCTTCTCTGGCTTGTCCGCTCTTGGGGTGCAGGAGCAGCCGCCCTGAGGTTTGGGAAGAAAACCTCTGCCTCCAGTCAGCTGGGAGTCTTTTCCTCAGCCCAGCTCTTCCACATCAATGGCTTCCCCCCAGCCCATCACTGGGCCCCAGTGGGCAAACTCACCATGGTGTCTCGCCCTGAATCGCTGGAGCGGCTGGACCCAGAGGCCTGGCTCTTGCTCTTCTCCCACAGACTGTAATGGTCATTCGGTCGGTAGGTGGGGCTGAGGACTTCAGGGACTCGTGAGGGAGGTGCGCTGCCCTTGCGGCCATAGTTCTCCAGGTAGTTGGCCACGTACTCTGGGCGGCTGGCTGCCTGGTAGAGGCTCTGCAGGGCACAGAGCTCCTTACGCGTGTTGGCCAGCATGGGGCTGCGGCCCAGGTTCCCGGGGTCTATCCGGTAGCTATCTGAGGTCCGGAGGCTGGAGAAATCCTGGGCCAGGTCTGATTGACTGTTCAACTTCTTTTGGGTTAGGGTTACCCCCTTGTCCCAGGCATTGATGGGCAGGTAGCCGAGGGAGCTGCTGGTCACTCCATAAGGGAATCTGCCGCCCCCACTGAGTCCACTGCCTGAAGGCTGCTCAGTGCCCCGAGTCTGGCTCTCTGCCCTCTTTCCACCCCCGATGATGTCGGGTCTCAGCAGGGGGCGGCCCCAGTCATAGTCCAGGATGGAGGAAGGGCCATAGGTACGGGGACGGGTGAGGAAGCTGGTGGGGGGACGCGGCTTGAAACCAAGCCTCTCCTTCTCCAGTAAGGAGGCAGCCAGGTCAGCCCCGTAGGAGGAGGGCATGTAAGTGCCATAGCCTGATTTGGCGTAAGGGGCATCTGTGTAGTGGGCTGATTCTGTGTAGTGCTTCAGGGTGGAGGAGAGCTGGGACATCCTTCAGGGTGGCACTCAGTGGAGACTGGGAGCCTCATGGGCTGCAAGACAAGGAAAGCAGATATCAAAGGACCCTGCGGGTGTCACGCTCCCACTGTCCCTGCTCTCTATCCCTAGCTGGCCACAACCTTAGATCCCAGCCAGGGACCACACACACAATCCATTTCCACCAGCTGCTAGCCCACTGCCAAGGAACACACCTACACGTGTCTGTACTCACACATGCATGTAGGGCAGCAGAGAGGTTTGCACACACCTATGTGTTTTACACCTGTGAAGGCACAAGAGATAACCTGGCTTTTATAAACCACACAGGGCAATAGTTCTTGGCATGTCCTGGCCACTCTGAAGGGTGCGCCCCTCAAAGACCCATATGTGAGAGCAGGGACTGCCCTGACTCTGCAGCCCTCCGGGTGACGTGAAATATTCCAGCTATATCCCATCTGCTTCCTCTCAGTTTCTGCAGAAACTCCCGAGGTGAGGGGAAGGGGATGCCACCGTCCTTACTCCCTGGACTGACAAGGCGGGACATTTCAAGAGTTCAGACTGCTTCCCTCCCTTCCGACTTAAGGCACAAGCAGGAGTCTTTTAGGAATCATACACTGTCTGAGCTGCAATGACCTGAGGGTCATTTGATCAGATCCCTGGTGAGGAAAAGGAGGCTTGTGAGAGGAAGTGATGGGGGCTGGAGGGAGGCTGTGCTGATCAAGAATGTGGCAGTGAGGGGAGGGACCTCGGTCTCCCCAGAGTTCTTCCCTGCACAGGGTCATTTGCTGCAGTGGGGGATCCTGCTATGCTAGAACCCACCCTCTTCACTGATCTCAGCCTCCTGTCCTAAGTGAAGTTACAGTCCTGTGGCCTCCCAGAGGTTCCCCTACCAACATGCACGCCAGACTGCTCATGGTGAGAATGACTTGTGCAAAGGGGGCCACCTGGAGGCTAAAATCCTGTGCTGCAGGCAGGTCTCCCTGCTCCCACACGAGTCCTTGCAGCCTGGGTGGGTCTGGTGAAGGAACACAGAACCATTGAATTAAGGAGTTTGTAGGACCCTCTGGGTCATCCATTTAAACGTCTCTGTCTTACAGATGGGAAAAGCAATGCTGATTTGCCCAAGGTCACACACTAGCAGAGGCAGGATTGGAATCCAGGTCTTTCAGATTTCTACTTTGTATTCACCCTCCCCCATCAAATTTAGACTCATTTGGGGATCCCCTGAATCCCTCCAACACCCAAACATGCAGGCTTTATCTACAATGGAGCTGGAAGGCAGAGGTGCTTTGGAGAGAGGAGCAAATAGGGTCAGGCCCCCTTCTCTGAGGACCACCTGGGGCTCTTAGGGGTGGAGGGTGGGGAGCGCCGTCAGAGCTCTCAGTACAGTGTGTGCAGGAGCGGGTATGGACTTGCCCTTTGATTAGCTGGTGATTTTGCACTAGTCATTTAGCATCTCTGAGCCCCAATTTCCTCATGCGTAACGTGAGTCTAATAATCATCACTGTGATTCCTACCCACAGGGTTGTGGCCCGGAATAAATGAGCTAATAGCATGTAAAGCTCTGAACAGCTTATTATCCCCACCCCATAAGCAGCCCCTGCTAGGCAGCTGGGTTTCTCTCTTTGTAGGTCTATACTAATGTCAAGGCTGGCTGTCTCCTGGCCTGGCCAGCCTCTGACCTCAGCCCCGGGTACCAGGCTTTCCCGGGCAGCCCACAGTGAGACGAGCAGATGAATGGGCAGTGGCAGAATCTAGCTGCTCAGCAGACACGGGCTTGGGCAGCCCACAGCCTGCCCTAGGCCGGCAGCCCAGCCCAGTAGGGCAGAGAGGAGCTGGTTCCAAGCCCCAAATGCTGAGAGCTTGGCAGAGAGCTCTAGAAACTCAGTTCATGCAAAGCATGGGACAGGGGCAAGGAGTGGGAGACAGTGGGTGGCAACTTCCCTATCAGCCCCAGAACAGAATCTGCCAGAGACCTCCAGCAGTTTTTGGTCCAGGCTGGCATCAGAAAGGCCTGGCCCACAGTTACTGTCTGCCCTTTTCCCACCTGGTCCAGGGACCCCCTACCTTCCTATACACTCCCTTGCCTGCGGTGCTTCTACCCCTTTGTAGGAGATGGAACTGGGGGAAGACCTCATGCAGGTTAGGGGGAAACCACAAGCTTTCCTGCCATCTGCTTAGCTTTCTGGGGTGCAGAGAGGGAGAGAATGAAGGCTGAGGGAGTCCAGGGGGAGACACAGACAGAGGCACCCGAGGGGGCTTGGGACCAGTCCTGCTCTATTTCACATTGGAGAACTCCATCAGTAATGCAGTCAGAGACTCCAGGTCTCAGGATCTGGGCTCTGGGATGCCTTGCAGCCAATCAGATATGACCCCTGCCCCCAACCAGGTCCTGAGCTCCTGCTTCCTCCCCAAGCCCTCCCCCTCCCCCATACTAAGGCTCCCAGGGAATTGGTATTCTGCAGGCAGTGCCCGGTGCTCCTGACCTCTCTTGGCCCTGCTGATGACCCAGAAGTGCTGGGGCCAAACAAGGAACAGCAGACAGGGATAGGCAGGATCACCCACAAGTAGCCTGAAGGGGCTGGGGCTGGATGGAGGTGGAGGCACCCATTCTGGCCCAGGATCCCCGGAGAGCTTCTAAATCCCACTCTCCCACCTTCTCCAGTGCAGCAGGCAACTGATAGACCTCCCCTTGGGAACCACACCATCACTAACAGCCCCCTGGAAGCTGCATCTCAGCACTGACATCTGGCTTATAGTTCCTGTCTGGGGAGAGGGTCCGTACTGGGGCCGAGGCCTTGAACATGCCTGTCCTTTCCCCCAGATCCCAGTTTCACTCTTGAGAAGGTGCCAGCAGCTTCCAGGTGAGCAGACAGCTTGGGTTGGTGTCCCTTGGCATTACCTGGCATGGCTGTCCCTGGAGGTTGCAGAAAGCACGGCAGGTGGGAGAGTGGCCAGGCCCTGGCCACAGCCTTGCTAGGCAAGATGGGGACAGGACGGGCGCTCACATGGCTGCGAGTCTCCTTGTTGCCACAGGAACAGCCCAAACTGAATGGCCCTTTCATGGGGCAGTGGAAGGCCAGCCGATTGGCTGGCTTCCCTTGTCTCCCTCCCTGCCCGGTGTGGGGCCCCTGCTGCCTGACTCCTTTCACTGTTTCCCTGGAGCTGGCAAGTACAGGCATGTGGCTTCAGGACAGTGGGGGCACTCCACCTGCCAAGCTCCTCCTCTAGGCCATCTTAGCACGGGCACTGCCCCTCCCCTCCCCCGCACTTTGCTCAGTTTCCCCTCTGGGGAGGTGCAGCTGCATTCCACTGCACAGAGCACCAGCTTCCTGAAGGCACATGTGAGCCAGACTGCCGTCATCCAGGCCAGCAGGTGTCAAGCACCTGTGTGCCGGACATGGTGCTGAGGGCCTCACATGCAGCTTCTTGCTCAGCCTTGACCCTGACACGCACCCCTCACTGCGTGCCTAGTGGCCCTCCAAGTGCAATTCACAGGCGGTGTCCCAAGAGTCTTAGTGCAGTGTTAAGTGTTCATTCTTTCGGAAGAATAAATCCCTCAAATTCACAAACATCGTTTACAGTTGATTGAAATTAATACTTAATTCAAAATTTAAAAAATAGACAGGAATTAAATAATGAAACTTTGAAATGAAGCATTTAGCATGTGTATTTTTGAAGTTCTTAACACTTAAAACTTCACTAAGACTTCTGGGATACTGTGTATTAATTCACTTAATCTTCACAACTGCCCTAAGCAATTGCTATTACTATGCTCATTTGCAGAGGTAGAAATGTGGAAGGGATGTGGATTTCCCAAGGTCACACCGGGAGCAGTGGCAGAGCTCGATGGGGACCTGAGCTCTGTCTGCTAACAGCCACCCTGCAGCCAACCCCCCACTTCACATTTCCCTGGCCTCTCCTGGAGCTGGCACAGCACGGGGGACATGGAGCAGGGACCCTGGCGCCCACTGTCTAGGCAACAGCATGGCAGTACAGATGCCCACAGGAGTGGCCAGCCAGAGTTTCCGCTGCAGGCTAGTGAAAGTGGAGCCAGGCGCAACCCGAGCCCCAGTACAATACTGATCAGCCTCGAGATGGTCCAGGAGGCCTCCATTTCACTCATGGTGCCAAGCTCCTGTGTGTCCCTTGGCACCAGCATCCAGCCACAGCCAGGTTCTCCGCCCAAGGCTTCGTTATGGACATGGCCCCCGGCTCCCTATCTCCGCTGCAGCTTGGCCCACTCCCCAGGGTACCGGGCTAGGTGAGTCAGGGGCTAAAATGAACCCTGTCCCCCTGTGGCAGTCAGCCTCCTTGAGTCAGCCACTGTCATTTCCTGTTGCTCACGTGAAGGCCTTCCTAACCAGCCCAGCCAGGGGAGGGACTTGCTCCCCAGGAATCCCAGGCACTCCTGGCCCCCAGGGGACAGGATGGGTAATGTTCCCTATCCCAACAGTCTCATGGCACCTCTGTGCCCAGATCTGCTCTGCTTTTTAGGGTGAAGGCATGCCAGCTTCTGTGGCCTTGCCACTGCCTGGATAGAGGCCCCTAGGTGGGTTTCAGTGGCATGTCTCAGAGGGCTCAGTTCCTTGCCCCCTACCCAGGTGTCCAGGACAGGTGAATGGGGAGTCACAGGCAGTCCCACCAGGTGCTTTGGAACCTCCACAGTGGTGACCTCAGAGCTTCCCAAAGCCACTGGCTAACAACATCGGAATGAGGCACAGCCTCTGTGCTGACCTTGAAGGGTAAAGTGGGCTGAGAGAGGGCCCTGTCTCCCTTCATCTACCCTCTCCAATCCTGACTCCTGCCGCACGGGCACTGTGTGGGCCAGCTTCTGAATTGAGGGGTGTCCTGGCAGGTGTGGAGGGCGCAGGTAGAGTGGAGGACTAGGGTTGGGGATCCCATCTGTGGTTGCCTAGTCCAGGCCCCCAGGACTCTCAGCCACCTCCTCCCCTCCAGCCTGTTACTAGCTGCTCTGTCTCTCAGGACCTGGCACCCAGGGACTCACTAGTTCAGTGCCTAATCCTCTTGCATGCCTTGACAAGGAATCATCCAAGGGAATTTGGGTCCTCGGTCTCTTTCACTCCCAGCCGTTGCCCAACAGCTGAGAGAGGGGCAGAGAGGTCAGATAGAGATTGGGGATTACAGGAAAAAATCCCGAGCGGTAGAGAAGTGGGTGGGTTCAGGGTGCTTCACAGGATGCTTATTGATCTGAGGTTGGGAGGGGGTAGGCATCTCTACACTTCCAAGAAAAGGCCAAGAAATGGGCTAGGCAGCACTGTGTCCTTAAATTCTCTTTTCTAACCACCTCTGTCCGGACATTCTCCTGGTGCTTCCTTCCCAGCGGACAGTCCCAGTCTCCCTCCCTCCCTCCCTAGGGCTTCACCTTTTCTCTGTCCTTGGCCTCCCATCCTTTAGGGTTGCCCACAGTACCCACCAGCCCCCGTGGGCCCAGCCTCTCACATGCTCCTCCAAACAGGGCTCTCCCAAGTAGATAGCCCAACCCCCTCTCAACAGCAGCCCTGTGGAGCTCAGATACTGAAGGAGCAGCTACTGACCTGTGTCTAGGGCACTACACGGGGTCTGGGGGCTTCTCCTTCTCCAGCAGGGCAGGGAGCGCAGTGGAGAGCCCAGAGGCTGGAGTCTGACTGGGGCTGGATAATCCGGAGCTCAGGTTACTGCCTCTGATATATATAGTATCTTATCTGACCTCACAGAGATGGCTAGCTCGACTCACTTGCATTCCAAGCCCTGGGGAGAATTAAAGGGACCCTGGCAGGCCCTTCTTCGAGGTGCTGCTCTGATGGGTGAGTGCCAGGCAAGGAGACCCTATGAGGACTCTCTGAAGGGGGACATTTTGAAGTGGCACAGAAGGGGGATTCAACTGGCAACAACACTAGAGAGAGGGTAGAGGGATGGGGGTGGGATTGAAGCAAAAATATGGAGAAGGAGGTGTCAGTCACAGAACTAGAGCCTCGTGCGAGGCCAAGTCCTTTACTTTTGATATGGAGAGATTTAGAGACAGACAACAGCTCCTTCTGGGGTGCACAGAGAGTGAGAGGCAGGGGGGACCAGCTCTCAGGTTTTCAGTCCAAACTCTTGTCATGGACTTGTAGGCCTGTGCTTATATTCCAGGTCTTTCTCTTTTATTGGCTCTGAGACAAGGGGCAAGCCACTTAAGCTGCCTGAACCTTAGTTGTTCAATCTGTAAAACAGGAATAAAAATTGTAATAATGATAAGGCTGTACCTCACAGTTGTGAGGATTAAATAAAATAATATTTGTAAATCTCCTGGCACAGGGTAAGAGTTCAGTGAATGATTATTATTATTATACAGATCCTCTTAGTGTAATTAGCGGTGGTATCTGTAGTAGCACCTGGCAGAGGAACCTTCCTAGGCAGAAAAGGGCTTCCAGGTTACCTCTCACAAATGCTATTCTAATGCCAGAGCACAGCCCCATGGTTTTCTGAGCTGGTCTGTGCCCCATCACTGGCTACGAGACTTGCTGTATTCCCAGATGTCCAGTCCATCCATCAGAGAAGGACCAGGCCCATTTAGCCTCCTTCCCCCTTTGCCCAGAAAAGAAAGAAAGAAAGAAAAAAAGCAGCAGATACAGCTTTCCCCAGACTCCCAGAAGAAAGTTGCTCTGGGGTGTTTGCACTCTACCTGTTGGAGTGCTCAGGGATCCAAGAGCACAGAGCCGGCTGGGCAGGGTCACAGGAGGAAGGAGCAGGGTTCTTAACCTCTTGGGCCTTGGTGCTCTTGTGCGCGCCCACTCCGCTTCTCCTGTTTCTTGACGGCTCTCCCTGAGGACTGGGAGTACCCAGGCTGGTGCCTCCACCCTGTCTCAGCAGAGGCTACTGACTCAGCTCAGTCCTCATGATGCACTTGGGAGGACGCCCTTGTCCTCAGCCCTCATTCCAGTCCTCATTCTGACTCCAGTTTGGCACATGCCTGCAGCATCACAGGAGTGGGGATGCCCAAGCCCCAGGCCAACCAACTCCCCTTCCTCCGCTTTACCCAGCCGTCAGTTGAGTTTGGGGGACCTTCTCATGGCCACGCTGGGGAGGTGAGCCTCACCACAGTCTCCGACTCAGCCCCATTCTAGAAGCAGCCAGAGCCGGAGGTAGGTGTTCACTCCTGGGAGGACAGCTAGAATGGGTTGGCCAGAGCTTCCCTAGGCTGTGAAGTGTAAGTGACTTGCCTTGGAGCACCCGTGCCTGCTTCTGGTTTGGGATTGGTAAAAATTTCAAAGCTGCCTCTTTCTAGTTTGGAATTGGTGGAAATGCTCCCCTTCCACTTAACTGCTGCCCTCCCCCCACCCCCACTGCGTTGGGCAAACTGACCAGAGACAGCCCCTGGGAGCTTTCACAGCGGGAGCTTTCGCACGGGAGCTGGAAGCACACGTGGGGAGGGGCTGTCAGTGTGCAGGCGTCACTTTCAGGCCACATGTCACAAGGTCCAGAGACCTGGACCTGCCGAAGCAGCCTTTCCTTAGAACACACCGATCAGCACACAGATGGCCCTTCCTGGCACCCCGGGCTGTCAGCTGGCAGGTCCCACCACACACACAACTGGCAGTCACAGCTGGAGTTGCTCCGCGCAGCTGGTATCCGCCCTACATTTCTAGTGCCCATTCTGCCCAGGCTGTCATTGACACCTCACTTCCTGAGCCCCAAACGGCACTGACACCTGCATCCCCCTCCCGGGTCTCCGACAGGTGGCACGTACCTGCCTCTTCTCTGAGGATGGAGGAGTCGAGCTGGGCACAAGCATGGAGCTGTGGGTGAGTCCCGCCTGGTGCTGGCGCGGCGCAGTGAGCAGCGGCCGACGCAGAGGTCTCCCTGGCCTCGGCTCCTGCCCGCCTCTCCCCAGCCTCCGCCGGGGGCCCAGAAAGGACCTCCCCGGGAAAGCGGCGCCACCCAGCGGGCAGCCGCCTCATTGCGCCACCCCGGCAGGCAAGCCGCACCCCGCGCCTCGCGTCACTGAGACGCTCATGGCTATTGGCTTGTCCTTATAGTGGCGTCATCAGAGCTCCGCCCTGTTAGGGTCTCCCAGGCCACCGATATAAACAGAGAGCCACGTGGAGGATCAGCACGCGAATTTGGAGGGGGTGGAGCACGAAAAGAAGCAGACCTGAATGTGGCACGTTGGGGCAGCTGGAAGGTATTGGGTTAGAGGAGGGGTCATGGCAGGGAAGGCCCAGAATTTGATCCCCAGGGCATATATCAACGTTCAATTTTTAGGGAAGGCTTAATGTACCACACGTTCTCTGTTGTTCTCCGGCTGGGAGAGGCCTGCTCTGCCTCTTCTCTTTTTCTTTACTCTTAAAGACACTCTCTGCTCACTTTGCTAACATGAGATCCAGATTGGTGATGACTTCTTGAGTGGGTAAACAGGCACTGAATCAGTGGAAGGGATTCCCTTTGGCCATTCAAGAAAAAGCCAAGATAAAACTTGAATTTTTGCCACTCCCTTTCTTTGCCTAGAACCTTTCCTCCCCTGAGGGTGGTGAGGGAAACCACACAGCCAGGAAGATTGGTGCCAAGGCAAACCCAGGTTTTCAATTTCACCAGGACCATCAGTCCTTCCAAGTGTCTGTAACTCCTCCCATTCTCCACCGCTGGTATTTCTGTCCTGCACCACTCTCAAGTTCTTCCTGTCTTCTGTTCACCGGAGAAACTAGAGGCAATCAGAAGGGAACTTAACATTTCTGCCTACAAATGTATCAGAACCCATTTTTCTGCTTCAGGAGCAGTGAAAGAGGTTTCCCTCTTCTTGTCCAAGATGAATTGCTTCTGATCTCAACCCTTTGTGTTTCCTTAGGGTCTTCATTCCTTCACGTTTAATGGATGGCTGTTGGGTGTGCCAGATACTCTTCTAGGCACTGGGGAATACAGCAGTGAACAAAACAGGCAAAATCCTTGCTTTCAAGGTGCTTACGAATATTCTTAGTAGAAGCAGAAGATAATCACCAAATAAGTAAAATATTTAGTATTTACATGGCTGTAAGAGCTGTGGAGGCAAATAAAGTGGGGAGGGTGGGGTGGGATACAGAGTGTGTAAGGTGTTGTCAGAGCTGGCCTCAGTGAGAAGGTGACATTGGAGTGACCTGAAAGAGGTGAGGGAGTGAGCCATCTGGGTATCCGGGGAAAGAATGTTCTCAGCAGAGGGAATGGTAATTGTGAAGGTCCAGAGATGGACTGCACTTGCCATTTCTGAGGAAGAACAAGAAGGTTAGTATGGCTGGAATGAAGAGAGAGAGTGGAAGATGAGGCCAAAGAGATAAGGGGTAGACCACATCTTATAGTCTTGATGACTAACTTTTACTCTGAGAAGGGAACCATTGGAAGATTTTGAGCAGAGGAGGAACGTGATGGCTCTGACCTTTGTTGTAACAGAATCCTTTTGGCTACTGTATGGAAAGCAGATCTGAAGAGAGCTATAGTAGAAGCAGGAGACCATTTGGAGGTCATTGTAATCATCTGGTGAGAAATGATGGTGGCCTGGGTTAGTGTGGTAGCAGGAAAAGTAGTTGGATTCTGGATGTATTTTGAAAGTGGAACCAACAGGGTTTTTCGATGGATTAGGTAGTATGAGAGAAAGGAGGAATTTTTGCCTTGAACATTGACTGAGAAGATATAGGCTGTGGAAGGAGCAGATTTTGGGATGGGAGATGGCCAGGAGCTTTGTTTAATACATATCAACTTTGAGATGTCTGTTAAGTAAGCATGTCATTAGAGGATTAAAGATGGCAGCATGAGAGGTGAGACAGAGGCTTCCTCCTAAAACCTCATATAATACAAAAATATAATTAAAATAACTACTCCTGAAAGAGCAACAGAAAAGAGGACTGCGCCAGACTGCATACACCTGGAGAAAAGAGCAGACCTCACAGAACAGGGTAATGTACCAAAGCTGTAGCCCAGCGGTACCCAAGCCCTACCCCCACTCCAGCTCACTGTCTGGAGGAAGAAACAGAGCAGGGAGGGAATGGAGGCCTGGGATTGCTGAATACCTAGCTCCAGAGATCTGCTCTGGGAGCACAAACCTACATTTCATGGTGCTTGCATGGTACTCTCATGATTAGGGGGTTGTAAAGCTAAGACAGGCAGAATTCCTGGAGAGACTGAGATTCCAGCTGCTTGTGGAAAGCAGGGATCCATATCAAGCTGCTCTGGGAAAAAAGAAAGGCAGGCAGTCTGAGAGACTTCCTCACAAGGAAGGCCTTAGCAAGAGGGCTGCTAAAGGGGCAAGGATTGCACAGAGCTTACTGCTCAGGAGAAAGAGCAGGTAGACAAAATTGTCCGGGAGAACTCTGCCCTGTGGGTTGGGAGCTTTCACGATCTTCAGGTACTCCAGCTCCCCTCCAAGGATCCCCTCTGTGATACGCAGCATACTGTGCCTTTCTCCCGGCCAGCCCCACCTGGCTTGCAAGCCAGCAAACCCTACCCTGAAGTTAGGCCAGCCGGAGGGAAGATCTGTCTACAGCAACTACAAACGCAAAGCACAGAGGCTTATAACTGTGTGCTCGGCCCACTTGTTCAGGCAGTGGAGTCAGGCATAGCAGCTGGGAAGCAGGAAACAACTCTTTCCTCCCCCCAGGCACCAATACCACTCCCCTGTGACCCCTGACATTGTTTCAGGGGCTGAGCAGCTCCAGAGAGTAGAGCTTCTGGGCACTAGAGGGCGCCATATACAAATATGAAATGCCAAAGGAACCTAGTTCAAAGTAAAATTATTAATACAACTCCTGAGAGAGGTTTAAATGACATTGACCTCATGAATCTTCCTGAAAGGGAGTTCAAAATAAAAATCATTAACATGCTCATGGAGGTACAGAAAGATATTCAGGAACTCAAGAATGAATTCCGGTCAGAGATCCAATCATTGAAGAGCACAATGGAGGGTATTAAAAGCAGCTTAGATACAGTGGAGGAGACAATAAATGAAACAGAAACTAGAGAAGAGGAATACAAAGAAGCTGAGGCACAGAGAGAAAAAAGGATTTCTAAGAATGAAAGAATATTGAGAGAACTGTGTGACAAATCCAAACGGAACAATATTTGTATTATGGGGTACCAGAAGAAGAAGAGAGAGAAAAAGGGATAGAAAGTATCTTTGAGGAGGTAATTGCTGAAAAATTCCCCAATCTGGGGAAGGAGATAGTCTCTCAGGCCACGGAGATGCACACATCTCCCAACACAAGGCACCCAAGGAAGAAAACACCAAGACATATAATAATTAAAATGGCAAAGATCAAGGATAAGGACAGACTATTAAAAGCAGCCAGAGAGAGAAATAAAATCACATACACAGGAAAGCCCATCAGGCTATCATCAGACTTCTCAGCAGAAACCTTACAGGCCAGAAAGGAGTGGCATGATGTATTTAATGCAATGAAGCAGAAGGGCCTGGAACCAAGATTACTTTATCTGGCAAGATTATCATTTAAATTTGAAGGAGGGATTAAACAATTTCCAGACAAGCCAAAGCTGAGAGAATTTACCTTCCACAAACCATCTCTACAGTGTATTTTGGAGGGACTGCTATAGATGGAAGTGTTCCTAAGGTGTAATAGCTGTCACCAGAGGTAATAAAACCACAGTAAAGAAAGTAGAACAGCTAATTACTAAGCAAATGCAAAATTAAATTAACTGTCCCCAAAGTCAATCAAAGGATAGACAAAGAGTATGGAATATGATACCTAATATATAAAGAATGGAGGAGGAAGAAAAAGGAGGAGAAAAAAGAGAACCTTTAGATTGTGTTTGTAATAGCATATTAAGTGAGTTAGACTCTTAGATAGTAAGGAAGTTAACCTTGAACCTTTGGTAACCACGAATTTAAAGCCTGCAATGGCAATAAGTACATACCTATCAATAATCTCCCTAAATGTAAATGGACTGAATGCACCAATCAAAATACATAGAGTCACTGAATGTATAAAAAAACAAGACCCATCTGTATGCTGCCTACAAGAGACTCACTTCAAACCCAAAGACATACACAGACTAAAAGTGAAGGGATGGCAAAATATATTACATGCAACTAATAGGGAGAAAAAGCAGTCGTTACAGTACTTGTATCAGACAGAATAGACTTCAAAACAAAGAAAGTCATAAGAGACAAAGAAAAACATTACATACTGATAAAAGAGTCAATCCAACAAGAAGATACAACCATTATAAATATCTATGCGCCCAACACAGGAGCACCTACATATGTGAAACAAATACTAACAGAATTAAAAGGGGAAATAGAATGCAATACATTCATTCTAGGAGACTTCAACACTCCATTCACTCTGAAGTACAGATCAACTAGACAGAAAATAAGTAAGGAGACAGAGGCCCTGAACAACACATTAGAACAGATGAACCTAACAGACATCCACAGAACTCTATACCCAAAAGCAGCAGAATACACATTCTTCTCAAGTGCACATGGAACGTTTTCAAGAATAGATCGTATACTAGGCCACAAAAAGAGCCTCGGTAAATTCAAAAAGATTTCAATTGTACCAACCAGTTTCTCAGACCACAAAGGTATGAAACTAGAAATAAATTACGCAAAGAAAATGAAATATCCCACAAACACATGGAGGCTTCACAACATGCTCTTAAATAACCAATGGATCAATGCCAAATAAAAACAGAGATCAAGCAATATATGGAGACAAGTGACAACAATAATTCAACACCACAAAATCTGTGGGACGCAGTGAAGGCTGTGCTGAGAGGAAAGTATACTGCAATACAGGCCTACCTCAGGAAAGAAGAACAATCCCACATGAGCAGTCTAAACTCACAATTAACAGAACTAGAAAAAGAAGAACAAATGAGTCCCAAAGTCAGTAGAAGGAGGGACATAATAAAGATTAGAGCATAAATAAAATCAAGAAGAATAAAACAATAGAAAGAATCAATGAAAGCAACAGTTGGTTCTTTGAGAAAATAAAATAGATAAACCCCTAGCCAGACTTATCAAGAAAAAGAGAGTCTACTTACATAAACAGAATCAGAAATGAGAAAGGAAAATCAGTATGGACACCACAGAAATACAAAGAATTATTAGAGAATAGTATGAAAAATTATATGCTAACAAATTGGATAACCTAGAAGAAATGGACAACTTTCTAGAAAAATACAGCCTTCCAAGCTGACACAGAAAGAAATAGAAAATCTGAACAGACCAATTACCAGCAACGAAATTGAACCAGTAATCAAAAACCTACCTAAGAACAAAACCCTGTCCCAGATGGCTTCACCGCTGAATTTTATCAAACATTTAGTGAAGACCTAATACCCATCCTCCTTAAAGTTTTCCAAAGAGTAGAAGAGGGAATACTTCCAAACTCATTCTGAGGCCAGCGTCACTCTAATACCAAAACCAGGCAAAGACACCACAAAAAAAGAAAATTACAGACCAATATCCCTGATGAACATAGATGCAAAAATACTCAACAAAATATTAGCAAACCAATTCAAAAATACATCAAGAGGATCATACACCATGATCAAGTGGGATTCATCCCAGGGATGCAAGGATGATACAACATTCGAAAATCCATCAACATCATCCACCACATCAACAAAAAGAAGGACAAAAACCACATGATCATCTCCATAGATGCTGAAAAAGCATTTGACAAAATTCAACATCCATTCATGATAAAAACTCTCAACAAAATGGGTATAAAGGGCAAGTACCTCAACATAATAAAGGCCATATACGACAAACTCACAGCTAACATCATACTTAACAGTGAGACGCTGAAAGCTTTTCCTGTAAGATCAGGAACAAGACAGGGATGCCCACTCTTCCCACTTTTATTCAACATAGTACTGGAGATCCTAGCCACGGCAATAAGACAACACAAAGAAATAAAAGGCATCCAGATTGGCAAGGAAGAAGTTAAACTGTCCCTGTTTGCAGATGACATGATATTGTGCATAAAACACCCTAAAGAATCCACTCCAAAACTACTAGATCTAATATCTGAATTCAGCAAAGTTGTGGGATACAAAATTAATACACAGAAATCTGTGAGATTACTATACAGTAACAATGAACTAGCAGAGAGAAATCAGGAAAACAATTCCATTCACAGTTGCATCAAAAAGAATAAAATACCTAGGAGTAAACCTAACCAAGGAAGTGAAAGACCTATACTCTGAAAACTACAAGACACTCATGAGAGAAATTAAAGAAGATACCAATAAATGGAAACACATCCCATGCTCATGGATAGGAAGAATTAATATTGTCAAAATGGCCATCTTGCCTAAAGCAATCTACAGATTCAATGCAATTCCTATCAAAATACCAACAGCATTCTTCAACAAACTGGAGAAAATTGTTCTAAAATTCATATGGAACCACAAAAGACCCCGAATAGCCAAAGCAATCCTGAGAAGGAAGAATAAAGCTGGGGGGATTATGCTCCCCAACTTCAAGCTCTACTACAAAGCCACAGTGATCAAGAAAATTTGGTACTGGCACAAGAACAGACCCATAGACCAATGGAACAGCCTAGAGAGTCCTGATATAAACCCAACCATATATGGTCAATTAATATATGATAAAGGAGCCATGGACATACAATGGGGAAATGACAGCCTCTTCAACAGCTGGTGTTGGCAAAACTGGACAGATACATGCAAGAGAACGAAACTGGATTATTGTTTAACCCCATACACAAAAGTAAATTCGAAATGGATCAAAGACCTGAATGTAAGTCATGAAACCATAAAACTCTTAGAAGACAACATAGGCAAAAATATGAATATAAACATGAGCAACTTCTTCCTGAACGCATCTCCTTGAGCAAGGGAAACAAAAGCAAAAATAAACTAATGGGACTACATCATACTAAAAAGTTTCTGTACAGCAAAGGACCATCAACAGAACAAAAAGGCATCCTACAGTATGGGAGAATATATTTGTAAATGACATATCTGACAAGGGGTTAACATCCAAAATATATAAAGAACTCATATGCCTCAACACCCAAAAAGCAAATAACCCGATTAAAAAATGGGCAGAGGATATGAAGAGACAGTTCTCCAAAGAAGAAATTCAGATGGCCAGCAGGCACATGAAAAGATGCTCCACATCACTAATCATTAGGGAAATGCAAATTAAAACCACAATGAGATATCACCTCACACCAGTAAGGATAGCCAGCATCAAAAAGACTAAGAACAACAAATGCTGGTGACGATGCAGAGAAAGGGGAACTCTCTTACGCTGCTGGTGGGAATGTAAGCTAGTTCAACCATTGTGGTAAGCAATATGGAGATTCCTCAAAAAACTAAAAATACAAATACCATTCAACCCAGGAATCCCACTCCTTGGAATTTACCCAAAGAATACAGCTTCTCAGATTCAAAAAGACATATGTACCCTTATGTTTATTGCAGCACTTTTTACAATAGCCAAGATATGGAAGCAACCTAGGTGTTCATCAGTAGATGAATGGATGAAGAAGAGGTGGTACATATACACAATGGAATACTATTCAGCCATAAGAAAGAAACAAATCCTACCATTTGCAACAACATGGATGGAGCTGGAGGATATTATGCTCAGTAAAATAAGCCAGGCGGAGAAAGACAAGTGCCAAATGATTTCCCTCATTTGTGGAGTATAACAACAGAGCAAAACTGAAGGAACAAAATAGCAGCAGACTCAGAGACTCCAAGAAGGAACTAGTGGTTACTAAAGGGAAGGGGTGTTGGAGGGCAGGTGGGGAGGGAGGGAGAAGGGGATTGAGGGGTATTATGTTTTTAGTAGACATTGTTTGGGGGATCATGGGGAAAACAGTGTAGCACAGAGAAGGCAAATAGTGAATCTGTGGCATCTTACTACACTGAAGGACAGTGACTGCATTGGGGTATGGGTGGGGACTTGATAATATGGGTAAATGTAGTAACCACATTGTTTTTTCCTGTGAAACCTCCATAAGAGTGTATATCAATAATACCTTAATAAAAATTTTTTAAAAAGTAAGCATGTCATGATGTCAAGAAAGCAGTTGTATGTACTAGTTTGGGAAGGTCCAAGTTGGAGATATAAAACAGGGTTATCACACAAGGATGTTATTTAAAGCCATGAGATTAGAAGAGATCACCAAGGAAGCATGTTTAAATGGGAAAGATGTGCTTGGGATGAATCCTGGAGCTTTCCAAGATGATCTGATTTTAGAAATGAGTAGAAACCATCAAAGAGACTGTCGAATGGCCAGTGAAGTAGCAGGAAAAAAATGCAGGAGATGGTGGTATACTGTAAGCCAAGAGCAGGAAGCCTGCCAAGAGAAGAGAAAGAGCAATTGTGTCAAATCCTGCATATGGATTAAGTATGATGATATGAGAATCGACCTAGAAGGTTGTTGGTGACCTTGACAAGAATGGCTGTGGTGGAGTGGTGGGGTGAAGGTCTGACTGTGGATGAGTTCAAGAAAGAATGGGAAGAGGGGGATGGACAAAGCACAGACAGCTCTTTGGAGGACTTTTATGGGGAAAGGGAGGAGAGAGGTTGGGTGGGAGCTAAGAAAAGTGAGGTCAAGAAAAATTTTTAAATGGGAAAAAATAACTTAAGTATGCTGATGAGAAATAGCGAGTAGAGAGTAAGAACTGATGACGTGGGAAAGAGAGAGGAATAGAGGAGCCTGTTTGATGAGGTGAGAGGGGATGATGTCCAGCAGAGGCAAGGGCCTAGCTTTGGTTAGGGTCACAAAGGTTCATCCAAAGTCAGAAGAGAGAAGGCAGTGGACGGACGTGGTGGAAGCCAGTGGGGATTCTCTCCTCCCCTCTTGGTGAGGTCAGGGGAGAGTGAGGAGACAGGAGGAAGGGTTGGAAATGTAAGGGGAGAGGAGGAGGTATAAACTAGCCTGCCCGGGCAGCTGTTCTCAAACTTGAGTGTGTATCAGAGTCGCCTGGAGGGTCTCGTATAGCCCTATCCAGAGTTTCTGATTCTGGAGGTCAGGGTAGGCCTGAGAGTTTGCATCTCTAACAAGTTCCTGGGTGATGGTGAAGCTGCTGGTCTGGGGACGGCCCTTTGTGAACCACCCTGCTAACGAGTGGGAGAGTGACGGGACGGTGGAGCTACATTGGGGTCTTGGGTAGCATCAGCGCCCACTGGAGGTTAGAAATCATGGATGGAAAGTGAATCCATTCAGTGTCTTTCTCATCAGGTTCACAGTCGCTGTGTCTTTAAGACTTTCATTGTCTACTGACCTTCCCTGAGACAATAGCCTCCAAATTCTTCTCCTTTAAAAAAGGAAATGCTTTAACTTAGGCTTAACTCTCTCCTTTTCCCTGTTCTCTCGGAAGAGTTGTGCCGGCTCTATTTCCCTTTAGTATATCCCCTACTTGCTCACTCCAATGGGCCTGTTTTGTCACTATCAATTACTTGACCTCTTGCAAATTTCCATACGTCCACCCGTTTCCTCCTTCCAGTCCTCTCCTCCTTTAGGTTTTGTGACACAGTGTGTTTCTGGTTTTCCTCCTCACAGCTCCTTCTCTGTTGCCTCTGATGTTCCTTCACCCTCTTTCTTTCCAGTCTAGTTTGTAGCATGGTGGTGGTTATATGCGCAGATTGTAGATTTCCCGGGATAATTTCTGATACCTCTGCTTATACTAGCTGTGAGGTCTCAAACATTTATATCTGTTTCTTTGTATGTTAAAAAATTGGGGCTAGTAGTAGTACCTGCTTTACAGAGTTGATTCAAGGATTAAATGAGTTGACATTGCATGAAAAACCTATAGCAATGCCTGGTGTATAGTGAGTGTGTAAGATCACACTGATCAAAAAAAAAAAAGAGATCCCACGATCTACTACTAGTTTCGGCTGATGATACCCAAATCTGTATTTTCAGGCCGACCTCACTACCAAGCACCAGTTGTGATTACCAGCTGCCTCCTGCCGTACCCTTGGATGCCCCATCAGCATCTCAAACTCAGCATGTGCCAAAACCTTAAACTCATCATTTTCCATTCAGTTTGTCCCACTTTCTCTATTCCCCACATCTATGAATGGCAACATTGTCTTTCTAAGTTCCTAGCCAGGAATGTGGTAGTTTCTAGCTCAGATACCTGGAAAAGATAACATTGTTTTTCTGTAATGTACCTACATTTTTTTAAATAGTTTATTTTGGTATCATTAATTTACAATTACATGTGCAATATTATGGTGATTAAACTACCCCCTTCATCAGGTCCCCCCACCAACCCCATTACAGTCACTGTCCTTCAGCGTAGTGAGATGCTGTAGAGTCACTACTTGTCTTCTCTGAGTTGTACAGCCCTCCCCATGCCCCCCCAACATTACGTCTGCTAATTGTAATGCTCCTTTTTCCCTCTTATTCCTCCCTTCCCACCCATCTTCCCCAGTCCCTTTCCCTTTGGTAACTATTAGCCCGTTCTTGGGTTCTGTAAGTCTGCTGCTGTTTTGTTCCTTCAGTTTTTTTCTTTGTTCTTATACTCCACATATGAGTGAAATCATTTGATACTTGTCTTTTTCGGCTTGGCTTATTTCACTGAGCATAATACCCTCTAGCTCCATCCATGTTGTTGCAAATGGTAGGATTTGTTTTCTTCTTATGGCTGAATAATATTCCATTGTGTATATGTACCACCTCTTCTTTATCCATTCATCTACTGATGGACACTTAGGTTGCTTCCATTTCTTGGCTATTGTAAATAGTGCTGCGATAAACATAGGGGTGCATATGTCTTTTTCAAACTGGGCTGCATTCTTAGGGTAAATTCCTAGGAGTGGAATTCCTGGGTCAAATGGTATTTCTATTTTGAGTTTTTTGAGGAACCTCCATACTGCTTTCCACAATGGTTGAACTAATTTGCAGTCCCACCAGCAGTGTAGGAGGGTTCCCTTTTCTCCACATCCTCGCCAACATTTGTTGTTGTTTGTGTTTTGGATGTTGGCCATCCTCACTGGTGTGAGGTGATATCTCATTGTGGTTTTAATCTGCATTTCTCTGATGATTAGCGATGTGGAGCATCTTTTCATGTGCCTGTTGGCCATCTGAATTTCTTCTTTGGAGAAGTGTCTATTCATGTCCTCTGCCCATTTCTTAACTGGATTATTTACTTTATGTTTGTTGAGGTGCGTGAGTTCTTTATATATTTTGGATGTCAACCTCTTATCGGATATGTCATTTATGAATATATTCTCCCATACTGTAGGATGTCGTTTTGTTCTACTGATGGTGTCCTTTGCTGTACAGAAGCTTTTCAGCTTGATATAGTCCGACTTGTTCATTTTTGCTTTTGTTTCCCTTGCTCAGGGAGATATGTTCATAAAGAAGTTGCTCATGTTTATGTCTAAGAAATTTTTGCCTATGTTTTTTTTCTAAGAGTTTCGTGGTTTCATGACTTACATTCAGGTCTTTGATACACCTTGAGTTTACCTTTGTGTATGGGGCTAGACAGTAGTCCAGTTTCATTTTCTTACATGTAGCTGTCCAGTTTTGCCAACACCAGCTGTTGAAGAGGCTGTCATTTCCCCATTGTATTTCCAAGGCTCCTTTATCAAGTATTAGTTGACTGTATATGTTTGGGTTAATGTTTGGATTTTCTATTCTGTTCCACTGGTCTGTGGGTCTGTTTTTGTGCCAATACCAAGTTGTCTTGATTACTGTGGCTTTGTAGTAGAGCTTAAAGTCAGGGAGCATAATTCCCCATTTTATTCCTCCTCAGGATTCCTTTGGCTATTCGGGGTCTTTTGTGGTTCCATATGAATTTTAGAATTATTTGTTCCAGTTTGTTGAAGAAAGCTGTTGGTATTTTGATAGGGACTGCATTGAATCTGTAGATTGCTTTAGGTAGTATAGCCATTTTGACAATATTTATTCTACCTAGCCAAGAGCATGGGATGAATTTCCATTTGTTAGTGTCCTCTTTAATTTCTCTTAGGAGTGTCTTGTAGTTTTCAGAGTATAGGTCTTTCACGTCCTTCATTAGGTTTATTCCTAGGTATTTTATTCTTTTTGATGCAATTGTGAATGGAATTGTTTTCCTTATTTCTCTTTCTGTTAGCTCATCGTTAGTGTATAGGAAAGCAACAGATTTCTGTGTGTTAATTTTGTATCCTGCAACTTTGCTGAATTCAGATATTAGTTCTAGTAGTTTTGGAGTGGAGCCTTTATGGTTTTTATGTACAATATCATGTCATCTGCAAATAGTGACAATTTGACTTCTTCTTTACCAATCTGGATGCCTTGTATTTCTTTGTTTTGTCTGATTGCCGTGGCTAGGACCTCCAGTACTATGTTGAATAACAGTGGAGAGAGTGGGCATCCTTGTCTTGTTCCCGATCTTAGATGAAAAGCTTTCAGCTTCTTGCTGTTAAGTATGATGTTGCTGTGGGTTTGTCATATATGGCCTTTATGATGTTGAGGTACTTGCTGTCTATACCCATTTTGTTGAGAGTTTTAATCATGAATGGATGCTGAATTTTGTCAAATGCTTTTTCAGCATCTATGGAGATGATCATGTGGTTTTTGTTCTTCTTTTTGTTGATGTGGTGGATGATGTTGATGGATTTTTGAATGTTGTACCATCCTTGCATCCCTGGGATGAATCCCACTTGATCATAGTGTATGATCCTCTTGATGTATTTTTGAATTCGGTTTGCTAATATTTTGTTGAGTATTTTTGCATATACATTCATCAGGGATATTGGTCTGTAGTTTTCTTTTTTGGTGAGGTCTGTGACAGGTTTTGGTATTAGAGTGATGCTAGCTTCATAGAATGAGTTTGGAAGTATTCCCTCCTTTTCTATTTTTTGGAAAACTTTAAGGAGAATGGGTGTTATTTCTTCTCTATATGTCTGGTAGAATTCAGAGGTGAATCCATCAGGTCCGGGGTTTTGTTCTTGGGTAGTTTTTTGATTACCGATTCAATTTCGTTGCTGGTGATTGGTCTGTTTAGTTTTTCTGTTTCTTGCTTGGTCAGTCTTGGAAGGTTGTATTTTTCTAAGAAGTTGTCCATTTCTTCTAGGTTTTCCAGCTTGTTAGCATACAGATTCTCATAATATTCTCTTATGATTCTTTGTATTTCTGTGGGGTCCGTCGTGATTTTTCCTTTCTCATTTCTGATTGTGTTTATGTGTGTAGACTCTCTTTTTCTCTTAATGAGTCTGGCTAGGGGTTTATCTATTTTGTTTATTTTTTCAAAGAACCAGCTCTTGGTTTTATTGATTTTTTCTATTGTTTTATTCTTCTCAATTTTATTTATTTCTTCTCTAATCTTTATTATGTCCCTCCTTCTGGTGACTTTGGGCCTCATTTGTTCTTCTTCTTCCAATTTCAGTAATTGTGTCTTTAGACTATTCATTTGGGAATGTTCTTCCTTCTTTAAATAGGCCTGGATTGCAATATACTTTCCTCTTAGGACTGCCTTTGCTGCGTCCCACAGAAGTTGTGGCTTTGTGTTGTTGTTGTCATTAGTCTCCATATATTCTTTGATTTCTGTTTTGATTTGGTCATTAACCCATTGATTAATTAGGAGAATGTTGTTAAGTCTCCATGTATTTGTGAGCCTTTTTGTTTTCTTTCTAAAATTTAATTCTAGTTTTATACCTTTATGATCTGAGAAGTTGGTTGGTAGAATTTCAATATTTTAGACTTTACTGAGGTTCTTTTTGTGGTCTAGTATGTGGTCTATTCTGGAAAATGTTCCATGTGCACTTGAGAAGAATGTGTATCCTGTTGCTTTTGGGTGAAGAGTTCTGTAGATGTCTGTTAGGTCCATCTGTTCTAGTGTGTTGTTCAGTGTCTCTGTGTCTTTACTTATTTTCTGTCTGGTTGATCTGTCCTTTGGAGTGAGTGGTGTGTTGAATTCACCTAAAATGAATGCATTGCTGTCTGTTTCCTCCTTTAATTCTGTTAGTATTTGTTGCACATATGCCGGCTCTCCCGTATTGGGTGCATATATATTTATAATGGTTATATCCTCTTGTTGGATTGACCCCTTTATCATTATGTAATGTCGTTCTTTATCTCTTGCTACTTTCTTCGTTTTGAAGTCTATTTTGTCTGATACAAGTACTGCAACACCTGCTTTTTTCTCCTTGTTGTTTGCATGAAATATCTTTTTCCATCCCTTCACTTTTAGTCTGTGTATATCTTGGGTTTGAGGTGAGTCTCTTGTAAGCAGCATATAGATGGGTCTTGCTTTTTTATCCATTCTGTTACTCTGTGTCTTTTGATTGGTGCATTCAGTCCATTTATATTTAGGGTGATTATTGATAGATATGTACTTATTGCCATTGCTGGCTTTAGATTCGTGGTTACCAAGGGTTCAAGGGTTGCTGCTTTACTATCTAACAATCTAACTTAACTTTCTTGTTAAGTTATTGTAAACACAGTCTGATGTTTCTTTATTTCTCTCCCTTCTTATTCTTCCTCCTCCATTCTTTTTATACTAGGTGTTTTATTCTTTGCCTTTAGTTAGTATTTGGATGGTCTGCTTTCTTTGCTATAATTTTATTTTCTGTGGTGGCATCTTTTTAGCCTTAGGAGTGCTTCCCTCTAGAGCAGTTCCTTTAAGATGTCCTGTAGAGGTGGTTTATGGGAGGCAAATTCTCTCAGCTTTCGTTTGTCTGGAAATTGTTTAATCCCTCCATCATATTTAAATGATAATCGTGCTGGATACAATATTCTTGGTTCGAGGCCCTTCTGTTTCATTACATTAAATATATCATGCTGTTCTCTTCTGGCCTGTAAGGTTTCTGTTGAGAAGTCTGATGATAGTCTGATGGGTTTTCCTTTGTAGGTGACCTTTTTTCTTTCTCTAGCTGCCTTTAATACTCTGCCCTTATCTTTGATCTTTTCCATTTTAATTATTATGTGTCTTGGTGTTGTCTTCCTTGGGTCCCTTGTGTTGGGAGATCTGTGGGCTTCCGTGGAGTGCAAGACTATTTCCTTCCCCAGTATGGGAAAGTTTTCAGCAATTATTTCTTCAAAGACACTTTCTATCCCTTTTTCTCTCTCTTCTTCCTCTGGTACTTGTATAATGTGAATATTGTTCCGTTTGGATTGGTCACACAGTTCTCTTAATATTCTTTCATTCCTAGAAATCATTTTATCTCTCTCTGCCTCAGCTGCTCTGTGTTCCTGTTCTCTGATTTCTATTCCATTAACAATCTTTTGCATCTCATCCAGTCTGCTGCTAAGCCCGTCGATGGCTTATCTCATTTCTGCATTGTCTTTCCTGACTTCCCTCACTTCCTCCCTTAGCTCTTGCATATTTCTCTGTAGATCCATCAGCATGGTTATGACTTTTATTCTGAATTCTTTTTCAGGAAGATTGTGCATTACCATCCCTTAAGTTTCCCTCTCAGGTGCTATCTGGGTCTGGGGGATCTTTGTCTGTAACCATATTCCTCTGTCTTTTCATGGCAGTAGAAGTGGTCGCTGGTAGGTGCCACGTATGTCAGCTGGGCTCTTTAAGACTTAAAAAAAAATCCAAACCAAATCAAAACCAAAACCAAAACCAAACAAAAACAAACAAAAAAAAAAAGGAAGAGAAAGAAAAGAGAAAAAGAAAGAAAGAAAAGAAAAGAAAGGGGAAAAAAATGCCCACTGGAAGTGGATTCTGTAAGGATGCTGTAGGTGGTGCTGTTGTTCCACTATTATGCAGCCGTGGCCGCACCGCTCTTTGTAGCTCTGGCTAGGGCGGGAGTGAATGGGAGGCTGTTGTTCTCTGTGTAAGGTTTCAGTGTGGCTACCTTTCCCAGTCGCCAGCCATGGGGTCCCAAATTCCTCAGGACTCCCAGCCTGCTGGGCTGAGCATGCTGGGCGATCGTGTTCCCTCGCTGGGCCCCCTGCCTCTCCAAGACCACTAAAGACAGTGCACACTTTTCTCTTGTCCCGGGGTGCCGGCTGCACGGACCCCGGCACGTTCCCAGCTCAAAACCTGCACCTTCTGCCTCTCCAATATCCAATGCACCGTGCGATGTGTGTCAGCGCTCCCCGCACAGATCACTGGGCCTGGTTATTTCGCGGGGTGTACTTCCACTCCCTCCCGGCTCTGAATCCTCTCCTCCCGCCGGTGCGCTGGGGTGGGGGAGTGCTCGGGTCCCGCCGGGTCACGGCTCTGTATCTTACCCGCCTCGTGGGGTGCCGAGTCCTCTCAGGTGCAGATGCAAGCTGTGCGCTTTCCTGTAAATTCTGGTCTCTCTTCTAGGAGTAGTTGTATTTGCTGTATTTTCATAGATTTATATGGTTTTGGGAGGAGATTTCCGCTGCCCTGCTCACGCTGCCATCTTCCTGAACCTCGGGAATATGTACCTGCATTTCTAATTGGGGCCAGCTCCTGTCCTCCCGGGGTGGTGGACATTCAGTCAGTTGATGGACTTGTCCTTCCTTTGTCAAGAGGTTGCCTAAATTCTGGAAGAGTGCCCCATATATATTTGCCAAAGTGCTAGAGGGAGTGGCCTTGTTATTAAATAGCCAGCCACATGTCCACTGAGATGTCCACTGGCTGGCTTCAGGCTTTAGTGGCCTGGCTCCTGCTTGTGTGGCCTGTTTTGATCTGGTGTCTCCCTGCTACTTGTAGGTCACATAGAAATAATTCTGCTCCTCCTGCCTTGGGTGTTGAAAGAAAGTGTGATGCTGTCCAGGGTTCCAGCTGCGCTAAAACAGGCTACACTCTGCAGTCATTCCTTCTTTCTGGGCCTTGTCTCTTTCTGAGGGCTTCACATGGGATGGTTGGGCATGGCTCCACTGCTCCCAAATCTGGAAAAGCCTTTTGGGGCTTTGCTGTGCCTCTACTAAGCTCCCTGAGGACAGAACCCCACAGCTGTGCTCTTAGCGTTTCCCTGCTGGCTCTGGTCTGTTGGTGGTGCTGGTGGTAATGCCCACGGGAGGCCTGACTTTACCCAAGATATTTTCTCCACATCTTTTGTCCAGGCCCTGAGTCTTTTCTGTTTTATGAAGGGCCTAGGCAATTGAAATTCAAAAGCCAGAAGTGACTTCCAATCTCTCCCCCGGTGTTTGCTGTCACATCCTTTCATGAGGCATGAGCACAAAAGCTTGGATGTTTAATGTAGGCTATGGGGGGAAAGGGAAGTGGACAAAAATGATATTTAAAAATATCATCTCACCAGATTCCTACTTCAACTGCACACTGTATCTTTTTGATTCGGTCTCTTTTGTTCCCTTAAAGTTCCCCTCTCTCCATCTCTATTGCTTCTGTCTTCTTTTGGAGTTTTAGTTCTGTGTTTCTCCTAGTTTGGCAGTATTCGCTCTCCAACCCTGAGAGTCAAGTTGCTGGAACCATCGGAGGTTTAGCACTGAAGACCCTTTATAAAAGGTCAGAAGACTGAGTGACCTATGAAATGACCTGATAAATATTTTATCTTCACTAACCTCAAACAGTAAAAGCAGACTAAATAAAGGAAATGTCAGTAGCATTCTACAGATCCTAACTTAGCAGCAAGGTGTATATTACAATTTCCACTTATCAGCCATGGGTGACTTCACTTTGTAGGATTTCCCAGCAGTTTCAACAGGAGAGCAAATCTAGTTTGTTCTGATGCAGGCGATGTGTAGGTGGGGCTTCTCATTCCGGGTTCCTTCTCCAGGCGTCCAGGGCCTTCCTGGCTTTAGGCCTTCCAGTAGTTGCTGTGGTCTCCCTTGTCCCATCATGGTTTTCTAGCCAGCCTTTGGGGAACCTTCTATGAAGGGGGCCTGCCTGAGATTGGATCCTATGATTTTTGATATCTTAGTAAGAAGAAGGTAGAAAAACATTCACTAAAATGTTGCAAGCAGTTGTCAGTTTCTGCAGAGGGACAGACTGCAGTTTCCTTGGGGCGGGCTGACTGGGAAGATCCGTCCATAGGGCTTTCAGTTTCCTCAGTATAGAGCAGGGACTCACGACCGAGCCGAGAGGAATGGTAAATCTGGTGGAATGGGGATTGTTTTCTGGCCGTCTTGCTTTTGGGAAGGCAATGGGGAGAAAGACATTTCTTTGCTCTGACTTCTGAGTACTCTGGGCAGAACATTCCAGCAGGTGTTTTCAGGAGCTGAGAAGTGGGATAAGGAGGTCTAGGGAGGAGAGGCGGTAACCCAAGTGGGGAGGAGCTAGTGGACTCTAGACATTCTGCCGGCCCTTCGATGTCCCCCTAGCTGGTGAGCACTGGCGTTTTTGAAGGAACTGAGTTGGCATCTGTTTTGAGTATGTGAGAGGCTGGTCAGGGTGGAGGCATAGCCTGCCCTGTGGATGGGGTGTGTCTGTGCTCCTCTGAAGGACACGGACTTGCACTGTCAGCACACTGGGGTGAGAAATAAAAAATGGGGGGGCCCTTCCACAAGCAGTAAGAAGAAACCGTCCCTCTTTGGGCCTCCATTGCACTGTGCTCTGAGGTGTTGTATACTCAGCACATTCCTGGAGCTGAAGGTGAGCTGACCCTCGCCCCAGGGAGTGGAGCTGAGAGGTGTTCCTACAACGGCCCCCTTGTTCTGCCTCCCTTTGGGAGTCCGGCCACCACTGGGCAGCTCCACCTTATAAGGGCAGTGGCTCAAACAGCCGTGGTGCCTGTCTGTCCACGGTCTAGCCCAGCTCTGTCCCACAGAACGTTCTGTGAGGATGGAAATGCCTTCCACTCTCGCCACTCTGTCAGCCGCTAGTCTCTGTACTTGAAATGTGGCTGCTATGACTGAGGAACAGAAATTTTAATTTACTTAAATATGATTCGTTTAAGTTGAAATAGAAATAGCCACATGCAGCTGGGGGCTACCCTATTGGACAGCTCGGGTCTCCACGGCAGGGGGTAAAGCTGTAAAGACCCGGAGGCTGAGCCCAGTGCCATGATGATAGCTGTTGTCCTTGGAGGACACGGAGGCTCCGAGAGGCCAAGTCTCCCCACGTGAGGGGTGGAGCTGCCCCAGAAGCACCCCCAGCAGTAGGGGCTGTGTCCTGACTGGGTCAGGGCCCAGGCTGCCCCGGCCCCTCCCACAGCTGATCACACCAGGAGCCCAGGCAGCGGGCCCCAGCATTAGCCCAAGTGTGAACTGATTCCCCACTGTCCCCTCAGTAGGGGGCGGCCTTCCTGTCTATCCCAGGCCCTGGAGGTCCCGAGAGTCCAGGTAATCCGGTATCCCCACGGCTTTCCTGTTGCATCTCGTCCCCTGAGCCGACTCCTGTCTCCCCACCCCCCATAACGCCCTCTTGGGCCTGACACTGCTCTGGGGGTGGGCAGGCCCCGCTTTGTCCTCAGCCTTCTACTTCAAAGGTTTCCTCAAGCTCCTGCCTTAGCTGGACCTGTCCCCTGAGGACCCCACTTCCCCAGAGCCCCCTTAAGGGGAGCCTTTTATTCTTGCCATCACACACCTCAGGGTCAGCAGGGGGTGTTCGGGTTCCGTAGGGCTGCTGGAACAGATGCCCACGACTGGTTTTAGAACAACAGAAGTTTGTCTTCTCACACTTCTGGAGGCCAGAAGTCCAGAATCAAGGTGTCAGCGGGGCGCTGCCCTCTCTGAAGCCTCTGGGGGATCCTCCCTTGCCTCTCGGGCTTCTGGTAGCGCCCAGGGCTCCTTGGCCCGCGTCACTCCCATCTCTGCTCCCTCTTCCCGGGGCTGTCTTCCCTCCGTATCTCCTGTTTCTGTGTCTAGCTTCCCCTTGTCCTGTAGGGGCGCCAGGCTTTGGATTAGGGCCCACCCTAGTGCAGTAGGACTTCACAGTAATTTTGTTCATCTGCAAAGACCCTATTTCAGCATAAGGTCACCTTCACAGGCAGCTGGGGTTAGGACTTGAATGTATCTTTTTGGAGGTCACGGTTCAGCCCCCAACAGGTGGAGTCAGTGTCCCCACTCTTTTGCCCCCTCCCTCCCTCAGGTACCCTCGCTGAATCTCCTGGCATCTGCCCCCCTGCCCCCCGCCCCCCGCCATTATCTGCTGGCTCTGGGTGGGTTCGTCTCACTGCTTGGCAGCTCTGGGCTCCTTGCCTTCCTTTCCACCCTTCATCATTCCTGATGATTCAAACAGCCACGTGAGCGATCCTTTTAACCCGCTGGTCTGGTAGCTTTTGGACCTCTTTACCCCTACTTTCTCCCAGTGTACGATCTGCCTACTGTGACATCTTCACACCTTACCCAGTTCAGACTTTAAAATGTATCACTTCAATCACTCCATTGCTAACTTCTTCCTTTGCCCCTCATTCCTTCTGCTGACCTTACCTGGAAAGATCTGGAGCCTCACTGGGGCCATATCTTATATTCCCTGTACTTGCACCCATGCAGGTGAATGATTCTGGAGGCGATCCCCCAGGTAGGTCCACGTTCTGCTCAGAGGAGACACTCAGCACTGCCCAACATTTCTATTATGTTTCCCTGGCATGTTTATTTTCCCACCGTATCAGTTTTCTGTTGCTGTGACACATATGTTCAGAAACTTAGTGGCTTAAAACAACACCTATTTGTTATCTCATATCTGTAGGTCAGAAATCTTGGTGGACCCAGCTGGTTCTCTGATCAGGGTCCCATAAGGTCAAAATCCAGGTGTTGGCTGGGCTGGCTCTGCTCTGGAGTCTCAGGGCAAGAATCCACTTCTAAGCTCGCTCAGGTTGTTGGCAGAATCCGGTTGCTATGGCCGTAGGTGTGAGGTCTCCGATTCTTGGCCAGCTGCTAGCCAGGGTCCTCTCTGCTTCTAGAGGCCGCTCACAGTAGCTCTCACATGGCCAGCAGTGGCATGTTAAATCACCCTTATGCTTAAAATCTCTCTGACTTCTCTGTCTCCTGCTACTAGCCAGAGAAAGTTGTCAGCTTTTAAGGGCTCGCATGATTACATTAGGGCTACAGTACCCAGATAATCTCCCTCTGTTAAGATTAACTGGGCCATATAACAACACAATCATGGGAGTGACATCTCACCATTCACAGACTCCAGGGATTAGGGGGTGTGGAATCTTGGGAGGCTGTTTTTAGAATTCTGCTGCCACGCTCACTTTTTGATATGACTGTTTTGTATTATCCACTTTTTCAAAACTGCCTCATCTTCCCCGCATCTCACCTTCTCCTTCAGCCGATGGCCTTACTGCTTGTGGGGAGAACTTCCCACTTTCAGGCTCACAAGCCCGCCCACTCCCACACCCCTCATCTTTGCCTTTATTCCTAGCTCTAGATTTTTCCCTTCTTGCCTTCCCAAACATGCTGCTTCTTCACTTGTTTGAAATCTCCCCTCCTTTTCAATCTTTCCTTGTCTTTAGGATTAATCACCATCACCATACAACCATGTTCTAGTATCTCCCATCTTAACAATAAACACTCTCCTTGACTCCATCCGCTTCAGCCACAGCCAGACTTCCCATTTGCTCTCACTGCTCGCCCCAGTCTGCCTTCTGTTACCATTACTCCATGGAACTGCTCTTCTTAAAATCACTATTGTGGTTATCTATTGCTGCATCACAAACCACTCCAAAATGTACTGGTTTTAAACAACATATTAATTGTTGATTTATCTCAGGCCACTGTGGTTACGGGCTCAGCTGGGAGAATCTCACCTGAGGTTTCTTTCTCACCAGGTTGTACTCAGAAGTAGCTGGGCCTGCAGTCCTCCAAAGGCTCAGCTGAGCCAGACATCCAGGATGGCACACGGACACAGTTGGCATTGATGGTGGCTCTTGGTTGGAAGTTCAGCCAGGTCTGGTGACTGGAGTGTCTACATGTGGCCATTATGTGACTTAGGCTCTCAGAATGGCAGCTAGGTTCCAAGAGGGAGTGTCCCAGGAGTGAGAATTCCGGGAGAACGAGGTGGAAGCTGCAAGACTTCTCATGACCTAGCCTCGGAAGTCATGCAGCCTGACCTTTACCATATGCTATTGGTCAGAGGCAAAACGGCGCCATGCCAGGTTCAAGGGCAAGGGTTTGCATAGGGTATAGTTTATTTAGCGGGCCACCTTTGGAGACAAGTTGCCATAGTCACTAACAACTTGGTCCTCATCCTACTTATTAACACCAGTTGACATAGTGGGCTGCTCTTTTTCAAAACTTTCCCTTCTACGGCTCCACAGACTTCTGTATTTCCGCTTTCCTTGCTGCCTGCTCTTTAATCTCCTTTGCTTCCTCCAAAACTCTAAATACTGGACCACTTCAGATTATATGCCTGGGCTCAGTTATTTCTCTACGATGTCTCCCTGCGTGACCTTACTTGTCCCATGGCCAATGTCTACCACCCAAATGCTGCTGTCTGCCAAATTTTATCTCTAGCCCTGACCTCTCACCTGTGCTCAGGACTAGGATATTCAGCTGTGTTCTTGATACTTCCATTTGGATGTCAAGTGAGCATTGCAGATTTAATACATCCACTTATCCACCCCACACGCCCCAGCCTTTTCTGTCTCCACAGATGGCTGCATCATGCATTCGGTGTTCCAAGGGCTGTCCGCGATTCCTTCTCCCCTCCTTTCAACACCCCACCCCATCCAAACCAGTAAGCATGTCCTCTCTGCTTTATTTTTGGGGGGAGGCATTAACATATTTCTTTAAGTGTATTTCACTTATATTGTTTAGCAAATGAATACATTTATAAAGACAAAACGCATTACTAGTTTTATAATGTAAAAGCAGTCTGTTAGCCCGCCCTTGATTCTCTTTCCCCAAAGCAACCACTCTCAACTATTTTAGTTAGTTTTTCTGCTTTGTACTTCAATATTTAAACATTTCTCAGATAGATAGCTCTTTCTTGAGTTTTCAGTTTTAAGTATTACCTGTTGACTTTCACCTGTGGGAAATGAGGTCAAGCTCTCCTCTGGAAAAACCTTTTTCCTTCCCCACCAAACACATACCCTTCTCCCATCCTCCAGTATAGCTTTATTATACTTTTTGGGTAAAATCACTAGTGTTTATATTAGTATGACTATGTAAATATTGTTCATAGCTGAGCTTTATATATGATTAAAATTCTTTTTTCCTCCTTTTGGAGTTAATGCTTGCTGTCTTTTTTTTTGGTTGCTGTTGATAATTTTAAAAAGCCTGATTTAAAAACCATTGTAGAATTACAGGAAGTTGCAAAAATAGTATAAAGAGGTCGTGTGTACCCTTCCACCCTGTTCGCCTCAATGGTAGCATCCTACATAACTATAGTACTGTATCAAGACAGGGATATTAGTTTTGGTAAAACCCACACATCTTATTCAGATCTCACTAGTCCCCGTAGTTTTACCTCTGTGTGCACCTCGGTGTTGCCACCTCCCTCTCTTTGCAGCGACAGGTTTTGGCCACGCTGCCATCATCTCTTTCGGGACTACTGCAACATCCTGCTCAGCTCTCGCTCCTACTGCTATTCTTCTCCAACCCATTTTCCATAGAGCAGTATGAGGGATCCTCTGAAAACGTTATGAGATCAAATCCTTTATTGCTTCTCTGTTGCATTAGAATAAAATTCAGGCTCTTCACCATGACCACCAGGGTCCTGTGGGATCTGGCTTTTGCCTACCTCTTTGATGACGTCTTGTACCACTCCTGGCCTGGACCCTGGAGCACCTTACTGGTCCCTCCACCTGCCTGTCCTTCTGGCCATTCTTGGAACAGCTGGCTTTCTCCCTCCTCCAGGTCTCCATCCTCAGGCTTCCCCTGATCCTCACTAAAGTGCTGGTTATCCTTCTCTTATCGCCTCCTACATGGGAATAACTTCAGTCTATAATGTTCTGATTTCTTTAATTGGTTTACTTACTTAGTGTCCATCTCCTATACTACAGTATCAGTTTATGAGATAGGAATTTTTCTGTATCATTCGCCATTCTATTCTTGTTATTCTGCACAGGTAATTAAACTCCCTGGCATGGAGTGTCCACTCAGTTAGTTGGAATGACTCTTAACTGGGCCAGAGGCCCTGATGGTAGCCTGTGTGCTCTGACAGCTGGCATGTCAGCCAGCAGTTGTGAGTTGCCCTAGAGAGAGCTAAGGCCTGTCCTCAGACTGAACCCACAGTGCCTTCCACTCCCTCTTCACAAGTTTTCAGGATATAGAAGAAATAAAATAAGTTTTCTTTGTCATCAGCTTATAAAAGCATAGAGCCTATTTTTTGTGTTATCTCCTGCTAGTGCCCCCTCCGCTGGAAGCCCTTTGCCCGCGTTGTATATTCCCATAGCACTTTACTGAGGTGTAATTCACATTTAATGACATTCACCCATTTAAGAGTACAGTTTGATGAGTTTTGACAAGTGTGTGCACTCGTGTGACTCTCCACAAAAATTTCCCTTGTGCCGAGGCTGCTTCTGCTTTTTAAAAGAGATTGTGGTAAAATATACATGACATAAAATTTACCATCTCAGCCATCCCTAAGGGCATGGTTTGGTGCTGGTAAGTACATTCGCATTGTCGAGCCACTGTCGCCACCATCCAGCTACAGAATTTGCTCTTCATCTTGCAAAGCTGAAATTCTGTCCCCATTAATAATAACTCCCATCCCTTCTTCTCCTCAGCCCCTGGCCACCACCATTCTCATTTCTGTCTCTGAATTTGACTTTTGGCTGCTTTTTCTCTTTTTTAAGTTATGGTAAAAAAACATAGAAAGCTTCCCACCGTAGCTGGTTTTAAGTGTACAGTTCAGTAATGTTAAATAATGGCTTCTTTTAAAGGTATGTTTAGGTTTAGTTATGAGCACAGAAAGCTCCAAATAGCAGTAGCTCAAGCACAGTATTCCACAGCTGCTATGATGGCTTTACTATCACTAGGAATCCAGGCTGCTGTCTTGTGCTGTGTCATTTGTAACATACCATTTCTGTCTCATAGTCCATGATGGCTGCTCCAGGTCCAGCCATCAACTCCGCATTCCACCCAGCATGGAGGTGAAAGGGGGAGAAAGGCATGCATTTCCCCTTTAAGAACATTTCATAGAAATTACACACACTATTTTGTGCTTACATCCCAATTGGCAGAACTTAGCTACATAGGCACATCTTGCTGCAAGGGAGCTGGGAAATGTAGTCTTTGTTCTGGACCACATATTCCAGTTCTAATTTATGGGTCCTATTGCTGAGAAGAATAGGAGAATGTTGGGGAACCGCCAGCAGTGTCTGCCACAGCTTTCATGCCTCCCCACATTGATCACTAGGCTGAAATCATCCCGTCTTCTTATTGGACTGTACGTTCCTTCAGCCAGAGACTGTCTTTTGTCTCTTAGCACAGAACCAGGAGCTTAATGTTTTCTTTTTTACAAATAAATGATTCCAGCCCAACTGCTTATTTAAAAATTAGAGAAGTGAGGTGTTGAAAGTGAAGTGATTAGGGTCATTTAGTTCTGGTTCCCATTGAATTCAGAAAACTGCTTTATGGCAGATCAGGCAGGTGGCCTCCACTGAGCACATCTGTGGCTGCTGGGCAGCTGCAGCCATCAAAGGCCACTTTGGGTGTGGAGCCCCACCTGGCCTCCATGGAACTCTCCCACTGCTCCTGTGTTGCCCTCTACACCGTGGGTCCACTTCCCATGCCCTTCTCGACCCCCAGGCCTTCCTTTGTCAGGAAAAGATGCCGTCCATGAGTCTTCACAAGACATGATTCTCAGGAGGCAGAGGGACCTTCAGGGTCTGCGAGTCTCCTGCGGCTGGGAGTCCTGGGCAGGAAGGCACTCCCCCTTTGTCCTGAAGCCCTCCTGGGTTGAGCAGAAGATAGCTGATGACCCTCCCGCTTTGCCAGGAGTCTGAAGGACTCCAGCTCCAGCGTTTCCTCTTAACTCGAGACTGGCTTCTCTCGCATGTGCAGACAGGCACGCCCTCTGCAATCCTCAGGCTGCACACACACTGAAGAGATCTGTGTCATGCCATGCAGGCTGGAGGGTATTTGGCTCAGGTCCCCTGGACACTGTGGAGATGTATTGGTTGGTCAGTGGAAGTCCTCGCATCTCCTCGTGGTGACCCCCTTGCCCTTCGGAGGGAGTTGGGGAGATGTTGGGGATACCCTCCCACCATGCCCTGCACAGATTTCCTGTCTCAGTGGCCAATCCAATCAGAGGGGTGTGGAAAGGGGCTTGTGTTGCTATGCATAAGAATCGCATGCCCCGAGGTAGGGACTGAGGTGGTAGAGGGGACATGGGAGTGTGCGGGGTGGGGAGGAGCGGGGAGGGGGTTCATGGGGTGGGGTCTGGGGCACATGCAGCCAGGGCTTGGCCCAGCCCTCTTTGTCATTAGCCAAGTCACTACTGACGTCCCGCAGCTTCCCCAAGACCTCCTGACTTGACCAGAGGGGACCGGCCTCTGAGAGCCCGCGGTCGCCCAGCCGCAGCACGACCTCTCTGGGTTGGCTTACGCTGAGAGGCCCGCTGGCCCCAGCTTTAAGTTGTAGGGCCCCATTTCAGGCCCAGGCCTCTTGTTCTTGCCTGCCTTCCTATAGTCCCTGTCCTCTGATGGCTTTGTGACTTCTAAGTGCACCGCACGCACTGTGGGCCTCCCTCAAGCGTGGCTGCAGGGGCAACACCAGTTCCCGGGACTCTTGTGTGTGGCTGCTAAATTCTTCAGGGAATCAGCACCGGGATGTGGCAGGGACCACCTAGGTGGCATTACCTGGGCGCTGGGGGCTCATGGCACTCTCACAGATGAGGCTTCCTATCTGGCTTCCCAGTTTCTTCAGAAAGACCTTCCAGTTCAACTCTTGCTACACCAAGGATAGCATTTGAATTCCCTTCCCCTACAAAGGCTCCTTTCATTTTCTTGGCCTGATGCTTGCAGGTCCAGGCAGGACAGAGTAAGAGGGGCCTGTGTCCATGTTTGTCCT